>CM040124.1:49486299-50051184 GCA_022559845.1 Amorphophallus konjac | reverse complement strand
TTGAGTCATCTTGTGGTCACTTGGGTCATTCGACATCATCATGTGGTCATTTGAGTTATTTGATATTCTTGGTTTTGATAATGGCTAAACACTATAAGTTATTGATATTTTACCACTCTTATATGACTAAACTACTTGATGTTCTTTCATGACAGATATGCCAAGGAATGGAGTAGAGATGACAAAAGTGTAAGCTCAATGATTGCGCCCTCGCACGCGGATCGACCTGCACGGTCAGGTCGCGGGGACCGCCAGAATAGGGGCGGTCGATCGCCCCTGCCAGTAGCCAATTGCTTGCACGTTTCTCAGTGGCGGTCGACTGCCAGCCCAGTAGCGATCGACCGAAAATTCCATGGACTAAATTTCTACAACGATTCTCAGTAGCGGTCGACCGCCAGAAGCTTCCGGTCGACCGCCAGCCCCGAGCCATCAATATTGACTTTGTTTTCCACTTCGAGAAGAGCCCCTTTCCTTGTATTTGTTTAACCCCAAAGTCACCCAATCCCCCATGGATTGTGGATCTGGTCTGGGGGATGTCCAAGGACCATTCAAAGTCTATAAAACCAACACATGAGGGGTTAGAAACCCTAATGTTTCAATTGGAACAAGAGAGATCAAGGGAGGCTAGAGGAGGTGATTCGCGGGTACTGTAGCACCTCTGTGAACAGTGCTTCGGGCTGAAGTTCTTCATCCATTCTAGGGGATTCAAGCCTAGATCTGAAACCATCTCAACCTCCAAGGAAGCAAGAAGCAATCAAGGCTCTCAAGGGTGATCTAAACTGCATCCTTAAACCTCTTCATCAACTCAAGGAGATCAAAAGGAAGATCAAAGCTACATCCATAGTCTTCCTCATCAACTAGAAGAGATTCAAGGAAGATCATATCTCAAGGAAGAAGACACCATTGAAGCATCAGATTCAAGCTCCAACAATCTCAGACAAGATCTTTTCTTCTTGAGCATATTCCATATCTTATTTGAATAGCTTGATATTTGTTCTCTTTCCATTTCATTCAAACATTTGAAACTGAAGATCGTCCCTACCGGTGGTTAGTAGGAAGGCAATCGGAAGTTGTCCGATCTATGGTGTTGACGTCCCTACCTATGGTTAGTAGGAAGGCAATCAGTGGTCTTTCCGATTTACGGTTTAGTGCATGGCACTAGTGGAGCCTCACTAGATTTGGTGAGGGGTGGACGTAGGACTGGGGATTTAGTCCGAACCACCTTAAAATCTCGTGTGTTGTGGTTTGATTGTGCGATTGCCTTGTGTTAGATGCATGCTTAGGTTCAATCTCTATATTACGTAGTCATCTTGCTAAAGCAAATCATTGTGTCCTTCATTAAGCTAGTTATATTCCGCTGCTATTATCTTTATCCAGCTTTAAAGAGGGTTGCATTGCGAAAAGAGGGGCATATCTATTCACCCCTCCCCTCTAGATCCGCTATCCACTACTCAACACACTAGAAATCACGTGCCCTAAAAAGTGCACCTCATGAAGTCAAAACTCACACTTGTTGAGCTTAGCATACAACTGGTGATCTCGCAAAGTCTGTAACACAACCTCAAATGATACACATGCTCATCTGCAGATCGTGAATAAACAAGGATGTTGTCCACGAACACGATCACGAATTGGTCCAGATAGGGATGAAACACCCTTTGCATCAAATCCATAAATGTTGCGGGGGCATTGGTGAGCCCAAACGGCATCACCAGAAACTCATAATGTCCATATCTCGAGCTGAATGTAGTCTTCTCCATGTTAGACTCTCAAATCCACAACTGATAATAATCGGACCGCAAATCAATCCGCGAGAACACTCGAGCAGACTGAAGCTGGTCAAACAAGTCATCAATTCGTGGCAACAGATACTTGTTCTTAACGGTCACCTCATTCAGCTGCCGGTAGTCGATGCACAACCTCAGACTACCATCCTTCTTCTTCACAAACAACACTGGCGCACCCCAAGGGGAAAAGCTAGGACGAATGTACCCCTTGTCCAGCAACTCCTACAACTGCGCCCTCAACTCCCTCAACTCAGCGGGAGCCATACGGTAAGGAGCCTTCGACAAAGGTCCCGTACTAGGCACAATCTCGATCACAAAATCAATCTCTCACTGGGGAGGTAATCCAGGTAGGTCCTAGGGAAAAACATCGGGAAACTCACACACCACCGGGATGTTCTCCACATCCGGCTCCTACCGGTCCACCACGACCACAGAAGCGAGAAAATCCTGACAACCCGCATCGATCAAACGACGAGCCCTAATAGCCGAAATAAGAAAGCGGGAAGAGGAAGACCTAATACCTTGAAAATAGAAGGTGGGTCCATGAAGTCACCGTAAATAAACCCTCTTCGAGCCATAATCCACCAAAGCATGATGTGCCTCGAGCCAATCCATGCATAAAATCACATCAAAATCCTGAAGTGGCAATGCATAAAGCCTGGCCGGCAAACTCCACCCTTCAACCCACATAGGAACCTCATCGAAACAATACGGAGTGATCATAAAATCACCCGAAGGCAACTCCACTGTCAAATCACAGGACGACTGGGTCACCAGCTCCTCAATACTCAGCACAAAATCCTCCGAAATAAACGAATGAGACGCGCTAGAATCAAACAAAACCCGAGCCGCACAACCCAAAATGCGAACCATACCTTCCACGAGCTGTGACCCCACTGCCTCTGCCCTGGTCATGTGTGTAATCTGGCCTCGGGATCTCTGCTTGCCTCCCACACTCGCCAACCTGGGTAGCGGCGGATACTGCCCCTGCTGCTGCTGCTGCTGCTGCCTCTGCTGCTGAGGATACTGCTGCTGCTGCGGCCTCTGAGGATAGTCGCGCGCCATGTGCCCTGGCTGGTCACACCTGAAACAAATCACCAGCGCCGTGCACTGCTTGCCTGGATGCGACTTGCCACACTGGGGACACGGTCCCCAATGGGGGGACCTTTTTGTTAGGGGTTTATTGGCGTAGGACGTGCCAGTCACATACGTGACAAGTTTATTGTGCGCTCGATCTGACTTGGTCAGTCGATTATGATGTTCGTGTCGGGACTCGGAGTTCGTCATACCATAAAGGTTCTGACGTTAATTACATCCTCTAAGAAAGAGGACAACCCTTGATTAATTGCCAAGAGAGGATGCTTCGAGGGATGATGCGAAGGCATAAGAAACACTGACTGAATGCACTAATTGAATGCTGTGAGGTGCGGTCATTTGGTTGACCGTCCGTGCGAAATGCAACAGATTTGTTGATTGGTTTATTCATGTGATTAGAGGTGCTATTATGGTTGTTTGGGTGGCAATGTATGCCGATGCAGATGCATGCTCGTGCTTTCGAGATGGATATTCGATATAATTGAAGGTGTCAAAACCCCCTTTATTCCTTTATTTAGCTAGGTTTACTAAACCAATTGAGGCTATAACATTAAGCGTCAAAGGCTGACACACAAACAATCAAATGCACATGAGGTTGATGCATATATAGATATGATTGGCCTAAAACGGCGTGGTAGCTAATTAGAGCTAATACGGCTCGGTAGCTAGTTGAGGTTAAAGCGGCGCGGTGCCAACTGAAGGCTAAAACGGCGCGGTAGCAAGTTGGGAACTAAAACGGCGCGCCCTGGGTGAGACGGATGGAGGCCAAAGGGGACCAATTGAAATATGAGTCTCGTGTTAAAACGGCGCGGGGGGGGGTCGCGCTGGAAATTGGCGCGCCAGATTAGGGGCGCGCCGGATTAGGGGATTTTGGCCTATTTAAGTTCTAATGAAACTTCAGATAGGTTTATTAGGACTTTGGTGTTATTTTAAAAGGTTAGAAGACTTATTGGGGTCCCAGATGCCCTGTCATTAAGATGAGACTAGACTTATGCGAGGTTCCTACTCGAGCATAGTCGTCAGTGAACTTATCAGTGCAGATCAATTGTAAATTTGACCAAGTCATCAGTCAAAATTTGGGCAGCACCTCCCCATGATTGGAGGGTTGCAGGGGCGAAGTGGAGACAGTCCCATAAAATTGGGGTACACTCCTTAAAGCCGGGAATGCCAAGCGGTGACCGGCAGACTTCGATAGAGGAAAAGACCCCGAGGACTAGCCTGCTAGGGGTATCCATCTCTACGTGTCAGAATCGTTGAGGGACGGCTGAGATAAGAAGGCACCTCGAGGCTAGCCTACGAGAGGTTGCCTTCCCACAGCCACCACCACTCCTAAGAGATGGTGGATTTAATGTCAGGCTAAAGCCCTGTCGATGTCCACTTGATGAGTCACATGGTTCATATCATTAGAAGATATGACCCCATGGCTCGACAGTGACTAAGGATGATGGGGGATGTTCCCCTCCCCGGGCAGTGAGTTCTTCGAGAGGATGAATCACTAAAGGCCATTATAGCCGGAATACTTTTGATTGGGGAATGGATAGCAGGTGATCATATACATACATATGCATCGAAGAGACAGGCTGAAAGGGAAGCCAGCAAATCAGACTTAAGATGAAAAGGTCAGCCAGCAGACTGAGATCCTGGAGGGGGTAAACGGTCGAATATCTCGACAGCATCTGCAATACACACGAATACAACACAGGAACTGCAGAGACGTCCATTCACCTAGCCCTGAACCATAAGCAGGGATGCATTGGGGAGTCACCTCCGAGGACGGAGGGTAATGCACTGATATGCATCCCCCTGGCCGGGAGAGAGCACCTAGGTATACCGAATCATTCGACACTATTTATATGGCAGAAAGAACCCCGGGGAGGGGATAGTTAATATTGTCTCAAGAAGCAATGAGGCGTATTCGGCAGTGAAGGGAAATGGAAGCTCATACACGGGATAACGATGAACAAAATTGTAATCAGATGGGGGAAGTAAACCTCAAGAAATGGATCCATTCATTCATTCGACCACAAGGGGAAGCATTACAGAAGACATCACAAGCGGCTGTGGTTCGATGTTGTTGCTCGAGACCGGCCAATAACTAGAGAAGCTGGGACGAAGCCTTGGTTGCAGAGAGAGGGCCGACGGAAGGGATGAATCCAAACCGTGAAAGAAAAGCAGAAGAAAAATGAAGAAAAAAAAGGAGAAGGGGGGGGGGGCTCATATCATCGCCCTCCCCCCGATCTCATACATCGTAGGGTTTACATAAAATGGCAGCAGCAAGAACGGCTCGGACTGAAGATTACCGGAACCCACCTGCAGAAACAGAGTGCCATAGACATTGTCTTCTTCTCCGGCGACGGGTTGCTTCGGATGGATAGACGAGAGGGGTAGCACTCCGGCTCTTCTCTCTCTCTGGGTTTCCCTCTGTATTGCGTATCTTTTCTTCTATCTCCCTCCTCTTCTTGAACATAAGGCCTTTATATAGGCAACCCCTCGAGCGAGCTTAATCTGGCGTGGGGTTGAGCGCACCGGTTTAAGGCCTTCTATGCGCGCCAGATTCGAGCTGAATAGGGCACGCCGGATTAGGAGGCTGCCAAAGGCAAAGAGGGCGTGCCGGTTTAGGAGGGGCGCACCCGTTTAGGATGAGCGCGCCGGATTCGGGCCACTTCGTCACGTTAACTTGATACGGGTCTGACAGCGGGCCTCGGACTAACCCCGAGAGTCATTGTGATTCTTCATCTCTCCGTGGTCTTGCCAAAGCATAGGGGGAGATATTGACGAAGCTTCCGGTCCGCCGAACGGCTGCTTTTGGAACTCGTGCACCTTCAGCTCAGACATGAGGGTTTTCCACTAACACGGCTCTCGGCACAATGGTTCGCGCTGCTGGCTCGACTCGGCTTGCATTGGTAGCTTCCACGGGGAGTGGTATACTGCCTGGGGTGCTTTCGCCTCAACTGGGCGATCATCTGGCCACTGATGGGCCCAAAATGTTGAGAAGCTGTACCCGTGCCGGGTAATCAAGTCTTCTACTAACAGAGCCTTCAGTCCTCTGTTTTGAGGGGCCGAGGGCGTTCTCTCACATGGGGAGGATCTTTCATTCGGGCGGCGTGCCGCCAAGTGTACCTATGTCCTTGGTCAGACAACGGATACATGCTCGCCCTTGGTTGGATGGCAGGTACATCCTTATCCTTGATCGAATGACAGATATGTTATCATCCTTGGTCGGACGATGAAGGTGTGCTCGTCCTTGATCGGACGATGAGTACATCCTCGTCCTTGATCGGACGACGGGTATGTTCTCGTCCTTGGTCGGACGATGAGGGCATGCTCATCCTTGATCAGACGACGGATAATGCCCGCTTGTGGTGTATTCTTCTCGATCCTCGTCAGGTGAAGTCACCGGCATTCATAATGGGTGACCTAAGGCCCTGGCAGCTTGAGAAGGCTTCAATGTGTTGGTCTCCTTTGGTTTCTCTGCTTCAGTAATCCGCATCATTTGTCTTTGAGACTTGATCGCCATCGAGTATATTTTGAGTGCCAACAAATGCCCCCCAGCCACGGGTGCTGCGAGCAAGGCATAAGCGAGGCGGGACCCGCGGATAAGCTCCGTTTGGGTAGATTTCCCGTCTGGATTGACATGGTCCTGGAATGGCCTTTGAATACGGCGCAGTGGTTAATCCGGCGTGGCCATGGGACTTGTGTTAAAATGGCGTGCCCATGCATTGGCAGACTTAATACGGCGCGCCTTTGGAGAGGGGGCCTAATACGGCGCGCTATTTAGCGCGCCGGATTAGCATGAGTCTATGGTCTTGAAAATTTGAAAAAAACATTTTGAGGGGGAAATGTTAATCCGGCGTGCCCTTTAGTGCGCCGGATTGGGTCATCTAGCCCTCCCCTATATCTTCTTCTTCCTTCCTTTTCTTCTTCATTCCAACTTCATTTGCATCACAACATTCTCTCTCCTCCCTTCTCCTCAGAGCGCGGCGACGAGAGTAGAGTGGTGAGTAGAGATATTTGGGGTCCAACCCCTTATCTTCTAGGCCCCGGGAGTCCCCTTGTAGGCTTATCCTCGGAGCTGCACCCCTGGGTGTCCTGTTTGGCCCTGGCGTGACGCCCACGGCCTTTTTCAAGGATCGTCACTTAGTGGACGATTTCCCGCTTCGCCCTGGCAATCTCCCAAGCTGGGGAGACTCTGCCGAATTTTTTGTCAGAAAAGACTTTATCTCCAATAGGCCTTCTGACTTTGTTTGTTTTCTTTGTATTTGTTTTGGGTGCAGATATCATGGCATCTGGATCTTCTTCCTCCTCCCGTGCTATAATGACGTGGAGGGATGTTTATTCTTTGGACAGGGGCCATGGTAAGCTGGCCATAGTAGCAGAGTCTTCCAATTCAGAGACCGAGACAGTGGATATAGACCGCATGCTGATCATCAGAAATGATTCTTTCAAATATGAATGCCCAGACGGCTCAAGGGTGGATCATCCCAAGGACAAGCATCTGATGTCCTTTCTGAAGCGGTTCAACCTTCAGGGGAAGTGGGATATGTTCCTTGTTCAGAAGGCTGAGCTAGCATTGCTCGAGGGACGGTACAGTCTCACCGACTGTGTTGTAAGGGGAAGACCCATCTATCTGCTAGGTGAACCCAGGAAGTGGGGTGCTGTACTTGGGCTTCAAGAGTTGTCTCCACAAGATGGGCTGCTGACTAGAGCCCCTGAATTCATCCCGACAAGATGGAACGAGACTGTGGGTCGTGTGGACCGAGAGAAGCCCTCTTTTGATTTATTCTTGGCTCCGCTGAAGTGGGGATATCGAGACTAGCCTTTCTTGTTAGACTGCCTGGCGGTCCGGTTCAAGCACCAGATTTCCGTGGGATGGTTCGCCGATCTGAAGGCCACCGACGCCCACGCTTTCAGGCATGGAGGAGTAGAATTCACAGACTTTGTCTTGCAGCAGTATGCACTTATCTTGATAAGAGCAGGTGTATATCACAGTGTATATGCATCAAGGTACCGCTATCCCATCTTGAAGGGTCTTTGCTGCGGTATGATTGAGGTGTTCTGTCCGGAGTACAACACCTTCTATACTTCAAAAGGAGAGACGTCCTTAGACCTTTGGAGTCTCTCGCAACTAAGCGGCCTCCCGATAGACGGTGAGCCATATGAGGAAGTCTGTTGGCCAGACTGGCTGAAGGACCAAACAGACGGTGAATGGCGATACTTGACTAGTTTCGCCTACCGCTATTTGATGAAGGCATACCGTAGCCTCTGCCGTTCTTCTCATGAAGCAAAGGGGGCGCGGAAGCCTGGAGAGAAAAGGCATGTGCGAATGGGCACATGGCTTCAGTATTTCTTCAGAGGAGAGCAAAAATACACAGATTTCCCCTCGGTAGTGCCGGCTCCTGTTCAGCGGAAGAAAAGAGTTCGGTGATAGGCTGCTTTCCCCTCGACCTCGGGGGGAGGACAACCAGGAGGACCCAATCCCAGGGGTGTAGACACAGTCACTCATTGCGCCGCGTTTCTGACTTATTGGATATGCTCCTTCGCTCTCCCACAAGGTGACGAGAGCGTGATTAGGGCAAAGTCTATTTATCCTGCTTGCCTGATAGCTTGGG
Organism: Amorphophallus konjac; assembly: GCA_022559845.1. NCBI lineage: Eukaryota > Viridiplantae > Streptophyta > Magnoliopsida > Alismatales > Araceae > Amorphophallus > Amorphophallus konjac. Next base: position 50,042,693 of record CM040124.1, on the reverse strand, counting down.
GCATGAAGCTCTCGCTTTGCCCTGTTGCACTATGTTTGATATACAAGTTGTTGGGAGATCTACATCGCTAGCGCCTCCCCAGGAGTCTTCGGAGGGTTGGCCCATTGCATTTCTTTAACGCTTGGGTCTGCACCCTATTCCCAGAGGCTGCTCCTCGGTCGCTCCAGTCAGCACAACTAGTCCCCAGGATGATAGCGTTTGCCAGTGTTGAGCCGACTCGAGTGGCGGACCAGCTCTTTGCTATACGTGGAAAGCTTACAAAAGTTCCACTGGATTCCCCGGGGGTTCTACACTTTTGGAGTCTGGCGGCTCACTCTAGCCCCTTGGTGAACAGGATGAGGGAGTGCCGTCTGAGCGAGGTGGAGGAATATGTCCACCCTATTTCTGATGCCAAGTGTACAAGACCGATCTTGGAGTAAGAGTTGATAGATTGGGCGCTGTCCATAAGACTGAGCGTCCTGGTTTTTCGCAAGAGTGGCATCTTGTGGTTGGATCCGTATTATCCTTTCTGATTCAGTCAAAATTTTGGCTATGACCAGCATATTCCAGCTACTTTCACCCAATTTGCATTGCCGAACAGGGCCCGAGCCGGCCAAGTATCGAATGACGAGGCCCGCATTTGGTGGGATTATTTTCACCATCGAGAGGCGATTTCATTCAGAGTTTCGGTCCCTGCGCGCTTTCCCCGTGTGACTCCAGAGTACATCAAATGGTGGAATGCGCGCACGGGCTTCTATAGGAACTCAAGGAGAGAATGCTGGGCTGTTGCAGAGTGTAAATTTCTAGACTCCCAGCCAGTGCCTGCTCTGGATATCGACTTGGCTTACTTGAAGAGGTTGAAATCTCGGACGAACGCTGCAGTGGCAAACTACTTGGAAGCGAGGAAGGCTGCCAAGCAAAGTTGATCCAAGGTTGAGCCGAAATTGTCGAAGATCAGCAAGGATGGCTTCTTGAAGACGCTTCAAGTCCTGTGCCGTATGAGTGGCGAATGACTGGTCCTCCAAGAAATTCCTTTGCCAGTGGAGGAGCTGACGCCTTCTACAGCTTCTTAGCGTCCCGAGAGTGATCGACTTTATCCCTATAGGACTTTCATCAGGGGAGAAGACCGACGGCCAGAGCTTTATGGGGGCACCCCTTGGTTTTTTACGCTGCTGCGTTCACACGGGATTTCAATGGGCGGCCCTAGTGAAAGCATATTGGGCCAGCTCGTTCTTTTATCTTTCAAGTATGCCGATGGATGGGGGCTAGACAACCTCGGCTTGGATTACCATCTATCCTCACGCGGCCATGAGGACCTTGGGTTGCTGTCCGATCAGTGTGAAGTGATAGGGGACATATGCTGGCTGGTTCGCGAAGCCGCCTCTAGGGACAAGGAGCCTTCGCTGTTCTACTGGCTACTTTCTTCATTTTATACGGGACTAGCAGGTATATTTCTCCCCTTTTTTCTTCAGCTTTAGGCTTTCCTTTTGCTGCTGTGTATGTCATCTCTCCTTGCCTGTGTGTAGTGCGGCTTTCTTCGGAGGAGACTAAGCATTTCAGGGAGCTGCTGATAAAGGCTCAGAAACTGGCACAATTTGAAGTCCCGAAAGCTGCCCCAACCACGACGCCACTTCCTCCAGATGATTCCCAGAAATAGAAGAGGTACCAAGTCCGGGAGGCCGTCACCAGAGTGAAGTGGGCTCGTCGGAAGAAGACTGTGGACCCAGCACCTGCAGACGTCCTTCCGAGAGTGGTCTCCTTTGAAGAGTTCGAGGCCTCTCATCCCTCAGCTCATATGACCTGAGGTATGCCTCTTATCTTGTGTCCAATCGTCACCTTGGCAACATGGATCAATTCTCATTCTTACAAACACAGCTGCTTCGTCTGCAATGGCCGAACAAGCGGCTGTCGCCCCTGTGGGAGCTAAGGAGAGAGAGGACGTGGTGCAGACGGATCTGCCCTCCCCCACGCCAAGTCACGAAATAGAGGGTATTTGATGACCCATCTAGCTGCAGACTTTTATAGTTTGTTGTCCCCTGTGCTCACATGGGTGCTTTCTTTTCTTCAGCTTCGGTCGAGACTCGACCACCTTCTCCCCCTGTCGTGGAATAAATTGAGGGAACCTCTGCAGAACCAGGGGTAACTCCAGGAAGCCGATGTACTCCCAAGGCTCGCTCGCCCATTATCCCTACCACGGAGTCGGTTGAGTCGGCCCCTATCGAGCCATAAGCTCCAGCGGGAGGCCTTCCAGGTGAAGGACCACCGGTGTTGAGAGAGAAAGGACTATTGTTGGTTCAAAGTTCATCCTCGTGGGAGTAGTTAGACTATGGCAGCGGCTCGAGCGACGAGGATTTCCTTCTGATGGGAACCGAGGCTGTGGATGCTGCGGTGTCTTCTGCCTATGAGAGCGACTTTACGACCTTCAGTCCTCCACGGCTGACGCCGAGTAGCTTTGGACCACTAGGTCCGTCCGTGGGAGAAGGGTCAGAAGGGATGGAGATAGTGGCTCCTACTTTTGCAGATCTGAGCTTAGTGCCGATTGAGGTAAGAGCTACACTTCACAGTCTTGTGCTTATTCTCGTTCGGCCATTATGCTGGTCTTTTGAGATTCTTATGCTCTCTTTCCTTCGCAGACTCCTGCTAGTCAGGCTGAGGTTGTTTTGCCGGTGATAACCATGAAGATACCTCTGCCGCCTCTCAGTACAGATCCGCCCTTGTTCTCGCCAGTCCTGAGGCCTATAGCCCTGAGGTATCCGAAGGATTACATGATGGTAGCAGGCTCGGAGGCATTGGAGATGGTTGCCGGGTCTGAGCCGTTGGCTGTGGTTCCGGAGCAGCAACAATTTGTCATTGCCGACGAGCCACTTCAGAGTGAAGAGGGGCTTCCTGGGGCAGAGGAAGGAGAAATTGTGGAGAAGGTGATCGGGAGCCTTCCGACCCCAACCCCTACCATTGAATCATCACTGGTGGTAGCTGGAGAGGTCGGAAGTGGCGACCAACCACTCCCTGCCCTCCAAGGTCCAGACGTGGCGCTCTCGCCTGAGGTTGGGAGAGAAGTAGCTGTTATTGACAGTCCCGCTGTTGCATTATCTGCAGGGGCCAGTCCTGGCACGAGCGCCTTGCAAGATATGCCATCCTCGTCTTCTACGTCGGGTGACGATATTTGGGCCGCGGTTGACAGTTGGGTAGAATTTCAACTCCCGGATACGCCGTCACTTGGTTTGCAATCCTCAAGTGGCCTAGTGTGGCAGTATCTGGAGACATTGTGGGAGACCGTGACAGCTCGCCCGGAGTTAAATTATGCACAGTTGAGAGGTCTTGCAGAGCACCTCTCCCGCACTTTGCTAGCTTTTGGCTGCCCCATGGAGGACTGGGTGCAGCGGGTAGTCTTGCTCCTGAAGCATGTGAATAGGAGGGAGTTCATGGGCCGCAGCTTCATAGATCAAATGACGGCCGCAAAACTTGAAAGGACAGAGTGTCAGGCTGACCTTCAATCATTGAGAGGGACTGCCTAGTAGATGCTGGATGCTGCCGATGATTCTGGCCAACGTCGGACTTTTCTGAGGACTCGGATAGCTGAGCTTCATGCCGAACTTGACCGGGCTGAAGCAGAATTAGCATCGTCCGATCAACTGTGGGTTCAGCACACGGAGGCGGCTGAACTGGCGGAAGGGCAAGCCGCATCACTTGAGGAGAAATTGGTGCGACTGCAGGACGAGGAAGGCCGCCTACAGGAGCTGGCTCGTTACCCGTCCCTGGGGCTGCCGAATTCGAGGACATCTTCCTCCGTTCGCTACAATAGCTCCATCATTTTGTCTCTTCTCCCCCTTTTTGTGAACTTTCACGTATTCCTGGGGGTGTATGCCCCGGGTAACATGTATCTCCCTTTTTGTTGTTTTGAATGGAAACTTTTGTTCCCTTACTTTGCACATCTGCTTGCTGAATGGATTCATTTAGTCCGGAGTATGTCAGTCACTAGAGTAGGAGAGCGCTCGCACCTTCAGGGAAGGGTCGAGGGGTTCGCTCCACCACGGCGCGACTTCTCCTCGAGAGCACTGATCCATCTGGGACGTGTACCAGGGAATAAGGAGAGAGGTTGACGGGCCACCAAGGGTCGACGGGTAGAACTAGAGATTTATTTGTGGACTTTGCCGAAAGTGGCAAAGGTTCATAGTAAAGGGAGGTTTGCCCAAAAACACGGTCGTAAGGTCCGGGTTGAAGGAAACACCACCGATCTTGTCGATGATGACAAGGGTCAAAAGTAACTCATTCATCGGCATTGGGTGGATGCCAAGGTAAAGTGGGTAAGCTCCGGGTTAAGGGAATATTGACTGGTCTTGCCGATGGTGACAAGGGACAAAAGGGAGTTGATCGATCTTGCAGATGGTGACAAGGACCAAAAGTAGCTAGCTCATCGGCATGGGACAAATGCCGAAGCAAATGTAGGTTCACAGGCGCAAAGCTCACACGAGAACCTTTGTAGGAACAAAGTAACAAACGAGGGGATGACATTATTATTTCATCATCATCATTGGCTCCATTTTTATTCACGATTCATCATTTTTTTCACATTACTGACTTAAGCGCCCTTTCGGGTTTTCACCGAAGCCAACCCCCTCTTACTTTTGCCCATGCGCCCTCTCGGGTTTTCACGTGATGGGGTACCCGATTTTGCCTGCGGTGCCCTTTCGGGTTTTCACCGCAACTGGGTTAAAGCCATTTTTGCCTCTACTCAGGATATCGGAGTAAGTCTGGCGAGGCACCTCTATTTTAAGCCTCATTTTTTATTCATCATTTTTTTGTACTTGATTTATGGAATAAATCCCAGAATGAATGAGGGCTAAAGGGATGTTGACCGGTCTTGCCGATGGTGGCAAGGGTCAACAGCTACTTGTTCATGGACATTGGCTAAATGTCGAAGTAAAGGGAGGCTTAGCCATTAACGAGGACGAAAGGTCCAAGCTAAGGGAAACATCGACCGACCTTGCTGATGACGACAAGGGTCGAACAGAGGCTTGCTCATTGACATTGGTTAAATGTCGAAGCAAAGGAAGGTTTATTCATTAATGAGGACAAAAGGTCCAAGTTAAGGGGCAGAGTCGACCGGTCTTGCCGATGATGACAAGGGTTGAACAGAGGCTTGCTCATCGACATTGGATAAATGTCAAAGCAAAGGAGGGTTTATTCATTAACGAGGACGAAAGGTCTATGTTAAGGGGCAGAGTAGACCGGTCTTGCCGATGATGACAACGGTCAAACATATATTTGTTTGTCGGTGGGACTTTTGAAGGAAGACTCCGCTCTGGCCCTTGTAGATCTAATTAAAAATCCTCTAAGAAAATATAGACATAAAAGAATTAAGCATGCACGTGGTGCTAATAAGGAGAGTGATCGCCAGAGACCGAGGGCCTCAAAGGATATAATCAATAAATAAAGGAAAGATCGGGAATATAAATACCTTAAAGTGCGGGAGATTGTGAGCGACTTCCTTCCCTTCCTACCGGCCGGCCGATGGAGGGAGTTCTTCTTATAGATTACCTTTGCAAAGATCAAAGACAACAACCAATAAAAATAGGAATTAGTAAACCCAAGGTGTAGTATCAAATCCACAATATAAATATAAATATGAAAACATGGATTAGAACACACCTTATGGGTGTTGTCCTTTAAACCCCAATGCAAAGGGAAGGATATAATATGATTAATGGATGAGAAAACAAATAAGAGATAAAACGTGCAAGCGTTGCACTGAAGGGAGGTCCTCAACACAGTTGAGAAGTAGAGAAGAAGCTACGATATGATGCCTGCATGCTGTTAACACAAAAAAGAAAATAAAACAAAACAATCAGAGGAGCAAGGAGGCAATAAGAGGAGCCTGGGCAATTTTCCTGTGCGTTGGCTTTAATATGCGTTCGGGAGGAAGTCTCCTTCAGGGATGAAGCTTTGAGCGCGCAGGACACCCCCTCCTGTGCCAAAACTCGGGCAGCACCACCCCTTTGTGTGTAAATCGGCCTTTCGAGCAAGAGCCACATGGCTCTATTTATAGGGAGGAATTCGGTGATTAAATCCAAGAACAATGAGGATAGCCCGATTTTAGTAGGTGATAAATATTGGAAGGAATCCCTCCAGTCATGGAAAGCCATTAGAGTCCTTTCCGAAATGAAAAAGGGCTCAAAACGGAGAAAGGACGAAGGTCGGGACGGATTGGAAATTCGGAGGAAATGACGACCCCTCGCGCGGTCGTCAATTGAAATAACGACCTGCACAGTGTCGCTAATCAAAATAATATAAAAAATCCAAAAAAGAAATGACGACCCCTCACGCGGGCGTCAATTGAAATGACGCCCCCATGAGGGACGTTATTTCAAATTATGCAAAACAGGGCCATTTTTTATTTCTCATTTTTTAGGTGGACGTGCATCTAACTGTATTGATTCTAATTTCTATTTTTTCGTATTTTCCTGACACCCGGAAGGCCACCAAATCACCCCTGAAAGAGGGCCAAAATATAATATAAAAAATGCCTAATTGAAATTGACGGCCCTTCAAATGTCGTCATTTTTATTTTATTATTATTTTTATCTTATTTAAAATCAAACAACGTCCCTTTATATGTCGTTAATTCGAAAAAAAATCCAAAAAATTCCCAGAAAATCCAAAAAAATAAGAAAAAAAAGGAAGAATGGATGCCTCCACAAAGAGGCGTCATTTTTACTTTTTGTTATTATTTTTAAAATAAAATGATGCCCCCCTTTAGCCGTTAATTCTTAGAAAATTCATAAAAATGGAGAAAAATACCCAAAAAATCTAGAAAAATAGGGAAAAATAAGGAAAGGGAGAAAAAAGAGAGAAATCCAAAAAAGTGAGAAAAATCACTCAAACAAAGTTAATTTGAGGGTCAAATTGGGACATTGCGAGGTAATATGAGATGTGCTCACAGTAATGTCAATTTTGACGTGTCTATAGCTGTCCCGCCTTGGCGTCTGCTTTGCAAGGGAGCAGTGTGAACTGAAAAGTAGGTGCCAAGGTGTGATGAGACACGCGATCAACATCACCTGATGAGAATTAAATCAAAAGCCCGAGATGAAACAATCTCGGGAAATTTAATGAAATCAACGATGTTTGGATAAAAGAGGGAGTGTGCACGCGGGCACGAGGGAGATAAAAGAAGATGATCAACTTCCAGCGTGGTGGAAGTACCCCAGGTCACAAACCTGTAGGTTTCACCATTGGGGAGCGGTTACTAGCCAATGTGAACGTGCTGCAACTAAGGTAGATCAAAGGAAAAGGATTGAAATAAGAGGATATAAATCTAAACAAAGGGCTTTCGAGAAAATGACCCAAAATAGCGACAAGACAAACTGAGGATTCGATTCAGCAATGAATATCTCATATCTGGAAAGATTAAGATCAATTTGACTCTCCAAATCAGCCTATCAGAATGATGTTTTAACATTGATTCAAAGTCCTACATGAATGCATGCTGGGTTTAAAGGGAAAAAATCAAAACAAATGAAAATAGAAGATAATCAAGAATAATATTGTTAAACTGCCAAGACTGGGTCAAGAAACCAATTTCGTGAGCTGGTACTAAGCCGAAGCCCGTTTATCCGCGCACCAACTCGCAAAAGGGAACCATCGTCCCTAGTCTTGGACGGCTCAACGGCCTATCCATGTGACTAAGATTCCTCTGGAATCATCATTATTTTTGATGATAGGGAACTCAAATTCTAGTTTTACCAAAGCCACAAGGTACTTGATATAATCTAGTAGCATATATAACATATAGTAAAAATGCATACAGGAAGGGATGGTGATAGCAATGAGCATATGAAGAACTGAGATGAGGTGCAAATACCGTGGGGCTTGGATGATGATGCCCAGTCGGTGGGACCACAGAGCTTCTTATCCTACGCTCAAAATTTCATTAGCCAAGATATAAGGAAGATAACAAGCAATGAACAAGGCATTTAAGCATATCAAGTATAGCATGAATCAAAGCATCAATAAGCAATCACAACATAGACATCAAAGCAATCAAAGCTTGGTGTGGATAGCATTCAAGCATGTATTAGCAAGGCGAACCATGTTTAGCATGAATAGCATGAGTTAAATCATAGTATTGCAAAGCATCATTGTTTGTTGTTTGTCATGAGGATGACAATCTTGGCATGTGAGATTAAGATTGGATGATCATGATCAAATCATGCCCAGTGGCAGAGTGATCAAGTGAAATCAGTAGGAGTTGATTAAAAAGGTTTGGAGTAATGCCTAGCAAATCATGAAGATGTGATCATTGTGAACATGGGGAGAATCAAAAGGTAGATAACAATGAATGGAGAGGACTCATCCCGTGCTCTTGGTCCTTGCAAAGTTGTTGTTCCTCCAAAAGCACCATCAGAAAAAAAAATACAATACAATTTTTTTGGTTTTTGAAATATGCCAATTTTTATAAGTTTTGAAAATATTTGAATTTTTATGTGGATTTTTGGAAGATATCTGATTTTTTTATGGATTTTGAAAATATTTAATTTTTTGTTTTAGATTTTTAAAAAAAATATTCAATTTTTGTTGGATTTTTGCTTAGAAAATATTCAACCTTTTGGATTTTGGTTTAGACATTGCTAAAGCGGCATCAAAGGATGTTTAAACCACTAGCTAAGGGTCCTTGTTCCTTCCCCTTTCGTTAAAAACTGCCCAAAGCTGGGCGTGCATTTAAAGGTGGCTCCCTATTGTGGATCTCTAATTTAGAATAATCCACTTAAAGAAAAAATCAAAGAAAAGACATGCAATAATCATCAATATGGAGGAAAATATATGCACGAGGTGCACAAGGGGAGTGTGTGATCGCCAGAGACGCTAGGTCTCAAAAATATAATCAATAAGAACATGGGAGAAATGATCGTGAAAAGTACCTCAAAAGATGCGGGGATGTGAGCGCTTCCTTTCTCTTCAAATCGGCCGGTCGATGAAGAGAGTTCTCCAATTTATTACCCTTGTAAAAAAGACAAACATCACAAAAGAAATTGAATTAGAAATATGGTGAGTGTAGCATCAAATTCTTAAAAATGTATGAGCATGAAATCATGGTGAAGAACACACCTTAAGGGTGGTTGCCCTTAAACCCCTATGCAAAAAGGGTGTGGAAAATATGATGCATGAAGATGCAAAAATATGAATATAATGGAAAGAGTGCAAGTGTGCACTATGGGAGATTTCCCAATGTGGTTGAGAAGAAGAATTAACATGAGATAAACATGCATGCATAAAATAAGAAGAATAAAAAACAGAAGATAGAATAACGGGAAGCAAGGGGGAGCTGTGCTATTGGCTTCGATGCTCGATGGTGGAGGTAGCCTTTCAGGAGGATGAAAGCATGAAACGTATATGCTCCTCCTTCAGCCAATGCAGCAGCAGCACCTCCTGCGTGAAAAGAAAGAAAAAGAAAACAAACAGAAGAAGAACGTCTGAGAGAAGGGGAAGAAGAAGAAAAAGGAGACGGAAGAAGAAAACGAGGAAGAAGAATAAGAAGAGGAAGAAGACGGCAGAAGAAGAAAAGAAGAAGAAGAAGAAGAAGAAGAAGAAAGAAGAAAATAGAAGAATCAACGGGGGGAGGAAAAAGAGGAAATCCAACCTTAACAACAGAGCAGTCGGCCCTATTAAATATAATTGGAGGAGATAAACATGGGCAAGAGTCCAATAAAGGGGAAGGATAAGAATGGGCAAGAGCCCCAATCAAGGCAGGAGTCTAATGAGGCAAGGACTCTCTGGGGAAAGGGCTGCGAAGCCAGAAGATGAAACACGCCCTTGGTCAGGGCGTCAATTCAAGAATTGACGACCTGTCAAGGGGCGTTAATTCAAAACACGCCCTGGGTCAGGGCGTTTCTTCCTGGATTAATTTTAGAAATAAATATTTCTTTTATTTAGAAATTGTGAAAGACGCCTCAGGGAGAGGCATAAATTGAAAAAACGCCCCATAATAGGGCGTGAGTCAATATTCTTCAAATATTTATTCTTTTTTTCAAAAATTGGATAATGCCAGGAATTGACGCCCTCACCTCAGGGCGTCCTTTCATCAAGAAACGCCCCAGGTCAGGTCGTGTTTTAAAACACGCCCTTCACCAGGTCACGAATTTATAAAATAGGTAAAATGGGGAGAAATAGATAAAATGGGGAGACACGCCCTGGATCAGACCGCGTTTTAAAAACACGCCCCTCTCCAGGGCGTTAATTTTAAAAAAAAGGGAAAGGGGAGAAAATCCATGAAAAATGGAAAAAATACTCAAATAAGCTAATTTGAGGGTTAAATGGGGCATTACAAGGTAATATGAGAAATACTCAAAGTAATGTCAATTTTGGCGTGTCTACAGCTGCCCCGCCTTGGCGTCTGCTTTGCAAGGGAGCGTAGCAAACTGAAAAGTAGATGCCAAGGTGTGATGAGACACGCAATCAACATCACGTGATGAGAATCAAATCAAAAGCACGAGATGAAGCAAATCTCGGGAAATCCAACGAAATCAACAATGTTTGGATAAAAGGGGAGTTGTGCACGCGGTGCACGAAGGAGATAAAATAAATGATCAACTTCCAGCGCGGTGGAAGTACCCCAGGTCACAAACCTATAGATTTCACCATTGGGGAGCGGTTACCAGCCAGTGGACGTGCTGCAGCCAAGGTGGATCAAAGGAGAGGAGATAAAATAAGATGATAAAAATCCAAACAAGGAGCTTTCGAGAAAATGACCCAAAACAACGACAAATCGATCTGAGGACTCAATTCGGCATGGAAAATCTCATATCGAGAAAGATTAAGATCAATTCAACTCTCAACATCAGCTTATCAGAATGATTTTTCAACAATTGTTTCAAATTCCTACATGAATGCATGCTGGGTTTAAAAGGAAAAATTAAATCAAACGAAAATATAAGATAATCAAGGATAATATTGCTAAGCTGCCCATACTGAGTCAAGAAACCGACTTCTGCGAGCTGATACTAAGCCGAAGCTCATTTATCCGCGCACCAACTCGTAAAAGGGAACCATCGTCCCCAGTCTTGGACGGCTCAACGGCTTATCCGTGTGACTAAGATGCCTCTGGAATCGTCATTATTTTTGATGAAGGGGAACTCAAATTCCAGATTTATCAAAGCCACAAGGTCCTTGATATAATCTAGTAGCGTATGTAACATATAGTAGAATGCATACAGGAGATGGTGATAACAATAAGCATGGGAACTGAGAAATGAGCTGCCGTCACCATGGGGCTTTGAGTGATGATGCCCAGTCGAGGGGACCAAAAGCTTCTTCCTGCGCTCAAAGATTCATCAGCCAAGATATAAAAGATAACAAGCAATGAATAAGGCATTTAATCATAGCATGCATAGCATGAATCAAAGCAACCAATCATAGCATATATCATGAACAGCATAAGTCAAATCATGGCATAGCAAAGCATCATTATTTGTTGTTTGTCATGAGGATGACAATCTGGCTAATCAAGTTTTGGAGTTAAATAATCAGGATCTGATAATCCCCATCGGCGGAGTAATCAGATGAAACGAGCAGGAGTTGATTGAAAGATTTGGAGATGAATAATCATGAGATATGATAATCAGAATGATATAGGGAGATGATGCCCCTAGGTGGCATGTCATGAGAATATTGGAAGAATCAATAGATTGATAGCAATGAGTGGAGATAGGACTCATCCCGTGCTCTTGGTCCTTGCAAAGCTGTTCCTGCAAAACACCATCAGAAAATACAATGCAATCTTTCTGGAGTTTTGAAATATGCAATTTTTTATGAGTTTTGGAAAAGATATTCAAATTTTTATGAATTTTTGAAAAAAATATGCAAATTTTTATGGGTTTTGAAAAATATTTCAATTATTTTTATGGAGATTTTTGGAAAATATTTTGAATTTTTGTTGGGATTTTGATCGGGAAATATTCAATTTTTTTTAGATTTTGGCTTAGACATTGTTAATGCAGCATCAAAGGGTTGTTTTGAACCATTGGCTAGGGGTCCTTGTTCCTTCCCTTTTCGCTAAAACTGCCCAAAGCTGGACGTGCATTAAAAGTGGCATCCTATAACCGACTGTCTTTGATCAACGGTGCCCCTACCAAGGCCATACCTGAGAAATGTTCGGTCTTAGAGGGAGAAGAGAAGAATAATTGGAGATAAGCTTTGTGTAGGATGGGAGATATCGGGACTTGAATTCCTTCCAAGGTGTTCCCTTCAAAGAGGTAGTCTGTTGTGCCGGGACTTTGTGCCTTTAATTTTTAGACCCTTGACATGCATACGACCAGGGTTTTCCCTGCGGGGACTTTGCCACTCTTGACATGCCATAATTCATACTCTTGCTTTTATCGAAATTTTGACTTGATTTTCATAATAGCCCTTTTGGCGAAATATATATCATGAAAACTCATATTGATTTTTGGGTCAAGACTGCCCCTATTTGAGATTCCTTTCGTATTGGGGATTACCAAGGTTGGGTCATCTCATCCGTCAGCCTCTTGCCCCTGCACGTGGCCGAGTAAAGAAGAGGAAAGACTTTCAGATATACTCATGGCATGGTCAAGGTAGCAACGATGTTTAACCAAAGGAGCCGGCTAAGGACGCCGTGAAGTGTGTGAGGTGCCCAGCTAAGGTTTGCTCTTAACAAGCAGGGAGAGAATGTCAAACTCCCAGCACGGGGTTCTTATTAACTAAGGTGTTGCATAAGCAAGCCTAAAGACTCTTTTTAACAATGATTTAATTTAACAAAAGCCTAAGATAAAGATCTAAAACTCCACTCTTAATCTTGTTAAGAAGCACTTCATTTTGAAAATATGCGTGAAGTAATGAGAAAATGATATCATTAAAGGCATACTTACGCCAATATGTTACCTTGCAACCTTTGTTAAAGCAGCTGCTGCGAGAGGTTGATCATCGTGGGATAGCCCTCTTAGGTAGATAAAGGATTGGAAGCAAAGGATTGAAAGTGGCTTAACAAGAAGGAGTGGTGCCAAGACCAGACTCAGACGAATAAGGAGAAAAGGAAGAGAGGCGAGGGCTAGAACTCCCTCACTAAGGTGCGGAGACCCTGATCACATGGAACAGTCTACAGAAGGAGAGGAGAATTAGAAGGAGGAATGAGGACTAAAGCCTCGAAAGTAATGGGAGAAAGGGCAGCTGCCCAAGGTAGTGGATGTGGAAGAAGTTGGGTCGGACCCAGAATCAGGAGGAATTAGAAGAAGAAATTGATAGATAGAAAGAGGCGGATCCGGAGGGTCCGGAGGCAAAGGAGAATCATGAGGGGAGAAATCATCCGGAGGCTCCGGAGGGATGACAAAAGAAGGGACGCGATGCCCTGAGACGAAATAGGGAAAAAGATGATGGAAAAGGAAGAAAAAAATGAAGGAGGTGATGTTCTGAAAGATTAGAAAGATGAATCGGAAGAAAGATGGAGGGTCCGGAGGTGCCGGAGGAAGCAAATGCCGAGGGACGCGATGCCCAGGGAGGAGAGAAAAATCCGGAGGTTCCGGAGGAATGAAATCAGGAAGGAGAAGGTGGAAAGGGGCGTCGTGCTCGAGGGAAAAGTCCGGAGGTTCCGGAGGATGCAAATAAAAAAGGTGGAGAGGGGTGTCGTGCCCAAAGGGAAAGTCCGGTGGTTCCGGAGGAAGCAAATAAGGAAGGAGAAGATGGAAAGGGGTGTCGTGCCCGAGGGGAAAGTCCGGAGGTTCCGGAGGAAGAGAATCAGAAAGGGCGAGATGCCCAAAGAGGAGGGATAAAATTCCTGGAGGTTCCAGGGAGATAGCAGGAAAAGGGACGCGATGCCCCAGGGATAGTGATAAAAAGATGAAGATGAATAAGATGGGAAGTGCGGAATATCCGGAGATGCCGGAAGGCGGGGAAGATACGGGTTTGGAAGCCCGGGAAGCAGGAGGTGCAAATGCGTGCAATGGGATGGATGCGATGAATGCATGAAATGCAAAGAATATGAAGAATGTGAAGGGCGAGAGGATGAGATCCTCCTCCTAACCCTGGGAATGGCCCATGAAGAAAAAGTGATAGAGATGGATGAATAGAAAGTGGAACAAATAAGGGATGGCCCCTTAGCATTAAGATAACTGCCCCTCCACGGTAGTGAAAGTGTATGGGAAATAGCCCCTGCCGAAGCTTCAATGGTGAATGTCAACTCCCTTGGAGAGTGCAAAGTAATGGTGTGAGGGAGTTGGAAAGTTGGGCTCGGAAGCATTATGTTGTCCAAAGATTCAAAATTTGGAAATTGGAACAGAGGGTGCCCTGCCCGGCCCTTACACAGCATCAATGCTTGGCATGGCGGCGACTTGGCTTCTTCGACCGTGCTTGACACAATAACCCGGATTGGCATCCGGCAAATGAATTCTTGAATCTTGAATAGCGCGGCCAAATCCTTGCTGCCCGGCTCTTGATCGTCCTCGGCACCTGTGCTTGTAGAAGGCCCCCCATTCCGAGTAGTAAGGGGAGGTGAAGCGGAGGCAGAAGGCTCCATGAATGGTGGAGGCATAATGGAAAGTGTTGGCGTAAGTGGAGACGGAGGTTCAAACACATCGAGTTTCTCCCTTTGCTTGCAAGCGGTCGGGGTTAGCTCGAGTGCAAAAAGTGGTGGATCCTGCTCAGGATTAACCATGGGTAAGGGTAAAGGGTTAAATGGTGGAATGGGCAAAGTGGGTTTTAAAGGGATAATAGAAGGCCGAGGTGGCGGTAATGGGAGGTTAATTGGGGAAGGTTCAATGGTGGGTTCGATGGAGGCTAATGGTGTGGAGGTAGATGGCTTAATAGGTGGAGATTTAATTAGTGGAGGGTTAATGGGTGAAGGTTTGGTGCATAGGAAATGCCGGACGGGGCGAGTGGTGTTAGGAGTGGGAGTGGGAATGGGAAGAGACTCAATAGGCGCCGGCGCGAGCGATTGGAATATCGACCCATCGTCGTAACACCAAGAAGTCTCGGGAATAGGGGGTGAATTGGGAGTGGTTTCCTCCTGAGCAGGGGGTTCATCGAATGAAAGTGGGGGAAGTGGGAAACGAAGGAAACTCGGAAGGGGTGCCTGCGGAGCTTCATCATCATTGTATACTGCCTCAGATTCTTCAAATGCCGGCTCTTGCTCACTTGAACCGCCGACGCCATAATCATCCCTCCTGTCTTTCCATTCTCTCTCCATCTTTGTAATCTCGTCCAAAGCGGCATGGAGAGGATTGACTGGAGTAGGAGGAGCCGTGACCCTCTTTATTTATTCCTCCATCAAAGTAATCTTATCAAGCAGAGATTGTTGGAGGGGTGTGACTTGAGCAACAGAAGGTTGGCAGGGCCTTGAAGGAGGAAGGGCCGTATAAAAAGGCCGTGGAGGGGAATTAATGGGCCGACCCATAGAAGAACCCGGATGGGCCAGATTGCAATGAATAAATGGGCCTCGGGGCAGTGATGGAGGAGGAATAGAAGGAGGCGGGTGTCGGACCACCCGAGGAGGAGTGTGAATAGAAGGGGATGGGTAATGGGCTACCCAATTAGGAACATGATTGGAAGAGGGAAGTGGGTGATGGGCCACCCGTGGAGGGTCGTGAATAGAAGAGGGAGGTGGGTGATGGGCCACCCGATTAGGATTGGAAGGGGGAGATGAAGGAGATGCACCCTCAACAGCAGCCTTAAGGGCTTGGATCTGTTGAGGGGTGAGATGATCTAATGCATGCAAAATTTGGGAGACCTTCTCATCATTGGGACGAGAGGGTCCCGAAGGAATAGTGGCTCGAAATTGAGTAGGGGGACCATAAGGATGGACATTGCCCATGGGTCGGGCATGACCATAAGAATGAGGACGTGGTCCCTTGAAAGTATGGTGAGAATGATGAACATGTTGAATTTGAGGGGAATAAGATGTGCTAGGTTGATCACCCTCATGAACATTAATTGAATTGAACATGTTATTTTGCCTATCAAAGTAAGCCATTATGCAAGCAATTTAATGTGCAAACAATTTACAAAGAAACACACAAGTTGGAATGGTTACCTTGATTTTTATGTTTGAACCTTGGTGAATTAATGAATTTTAGCAAAGTTTGGAATGATTCACACAAGGGGAGGAACCTAGTTTCAAATGTGATTTAACTCCAATGCCAACTAGGAACACTCTCTCACCACGTATATGGCCAACTAATCCGGGACTTCAAAAGGGTACAACCTGCCCGGCGTCCGTGAGGGAATCCACGGGTGCGGGGACTTACGGAGGCTTGGAAAAGGGATTTGCAGTCCAAAGAGACGGAATGCTCAATGGAGGGTCGTCCCGATTCCAAGAGGGTGTGTGGATCCTAATGAAGAGGAGGGGGCCTCCCAAACTAAATGCAAATGTGAATGCAGCAGGGTAAACAGGCCAACCACAATAATATGATCAATCAACAAAGATAAGCATGAAATATCATGAAAACTCACCCACGGGAAGGGTTCTGGAAACCCACAGTAAAAACACGCCCTGGCAGGGGGCGCTACTAACAAAAGACACGACAGTGTGACTGTCGTGACTCAAAGCGAGGTGCCAGGGGCAGTAAAAACACGCCTTAGGGTGAGGCGCTATAAGGGGATAAAAGACGCCCTGGAGAGGGGCGTGAATTCACAAACAAGCAGGGTCATCACCACAATATAATCAATCAATGAATATGAGCATGGCATGAATCATGATGAAAAATCACGCAAGGAAGGGTTCTGCAAACCCACAGTAAAAGACGCCCTGGAAGGGGGCGCTACTAACCAAAGACACGACAGTGTAACTGTCGTGAATCAACGTGAGGGGTCTAGGGGCAGGGTAAAAAGTGCCTTAGGGTGAGGCGCGATCAATAAAAGGATGCCCTTTGCAGCGGGCGTCAAATTCACGAGACACGCCCTGATTTGGGGCGCTAATCAAGTAAAAGACGCCCTGGATCAGGGCGTGAATTCACAGGCAGCGTAAAATAACGGAAGAAATCAGGAGATATGCTTGAAGACGCCCTGCCAGAGGTCGTTACATATAAATCACACGCCCTGAGTAAGGGCGTTAAATAAAAAAGCGCCTCTGTCAGAGGCGTTAATTCCCTCAGTCTCCAGAGAAACTCTGCGGCCAGAAACATCAAACACTCACAGTCACAACATGATGATCATGGCAATCAACAAATATATGAATAAGCATGCTCGTCAAAAATTTTTTTTGGATAAGTGGAAATTCTAAAAAACTATCAAACTGACAGATCACTTGGGGAGAGTGCAATGCACAATGGAGGGTGCCCGAGGGGCACAAAGGAGGGGTACCGTGGGTACCAAAGGGAAAGGGCACGCGAGGGTGCCAAAGGGGAAAGGGGTAATAAAAAGAAGAACACAAAGAGTCCCACCGTGATCGCCAATTTGTGGATCTCTAATTTAGAATAATCCACTTAAAGAAAAAATCAAAGAAAAGACATGCAATAATCATCAATATGGAGGAAAATATATGCACGAGGTGCACAAGGGGAGTGTGTGATCGCCAGAGACGCTAGGTCTCAAAAATATAATCAATAAGAACATGGGAGGAATGATCGCGAAAAATACCTCAAAAGATGCGGGGATGTGAGCACTTCCTTTCTCTTCAAATCGGCCGGCCGATGAAGAGAGTTCTCCAATTTATTACCCTTGCAAAAAAGACAAACATCACAAAAGAAATTGAATTAGAAATATGGTGAGTGTAGCATCAAATTCTTAAAAATGTATGAGCATGAAATCATGGTGAAGAACACACCTTAAGGGTGGTTGCCCTTAAACCCCTATGCAAAAAGGGTGTGGAAAATATGATGCATGAAGATGCAAAAATATGAATATAATGGAAAGAGTGCAAGTGTGCACTATGGGAGATTTCCCAACGTGGTTGAGAAGAAGAATTAACATGAGATAAACATGCATGCATAAAATAAGAAGAATAAAAAACAGAAGATAGAATAACGGGAAGCAAGGGGGAGCTGTGCTATTGGCTTCGATGCTCGATGGTGGAGGTAGCCTTTCAGGAGGATGAAAGCATGAAACGTATATGCTCCTCCTTCAGCCAATGCAGCAGCAGCACCTCCTGCGTGAAAAGAAAGAAAAAGAAAACAAACAAAAAAACAAACAGAAGAAGAACGTCTGAGAGAAGGGGAAGAAGAAGAAAAAGGAGACGGAAGAAGAAAACGAGGAAGAAGAATAAGAAGAGGAAGAAGACGGCAGAAGAAGAAAAGAAGAAGAAGAAGAAAGAAGAAAACAGAAGAATCAGCGGGGGGAGGAAAAAGAGGAAATCCAACCTTAACAACAGAGCAGTCGGCCCTATTAAATATAATTGGAGGAGATAAACATGGGCAAGAGTCCAATAAAGGGGAAGGATAAGAATGGGCAAGAGCCCCAATCAAGGCAGGAGTCTAATGAGGCAAGGACTCTCTGGGGAAAGGGCTGCGAAGCCAGAAGATGAAACACGCCCTTGGTCAGGGCGTCAATTCAAGAATTGACGACCTGTCAAGGGGCGTTAATTTAAAACACGCCCTGGGTCAGGGCGTTTCTTCCTGGATTAATTTTAGAAATAAACATTTCTTTTATTTAGAAATTGTGAAAGACGCCTCAGGGAGAGGCGTAAATTGAGAAAACGCCCCATAATAGGGCGTGAGTCAATATTCTTCAAATATTTATTCTTTTTTTCGAAAATTAGATAATACCAGGAATTGACGCCCTCACCTCAGGGCGTCCTTTCATCAAGAAACGCCCCAGGTCAGGTCGTGTTTTAAAACACGCCCTTCACTAGGTCACGAATTTATAAAATAGGTAAAATGGGGAGAAATAGATAAAATGGGGAGACACGCCCTGGATCAGGCCGCGTTTTAAAAACACGCCCCTCTCCAGGGCGTTAATTTTAAAAAAAAGGGAAAGGGGAGAAAATCCATGAAAAATGGAAAAAACACTCAAATAAGCTAATTTGAGGGTCAAATGGGGCATTACAAGGCAATATGAGAAATACTCAAAGTAATGTCAATTTTGGCGTGTCTACACCTATGACCGGCTACCCTTGTATAACGGTGCTTCTACCAAGGCCATACCCGAGAAACACTAGGTCTTAGAGAGTGGAGAGAAGAATAATTGGAGATAAGCCTGATATAAGTTAAGAAGATATCGGGTTTTGACTTCCATCCATAGTACAACCCCTAGAGATTCAGTCTGTTGCGCCGGAGCTTTATGTCATATCATCGAACCTTAAATTCTCTTTTGGGCACGCATATGCCCGGGCTCACAACGTCCCGCGGGGAAACTTTACTGCTCTCTTGCCATGCCAAATTCATCAAATTTTTCTTTTGATTTCACCATTATTTTTCCCCCTTTTTTTATGATCTTCAATTTCCTTTTTTTGTGTCCTTCGAACTTGAAAGGTACTGCAATTGAAACATGATATTTGAGAATAAGGTCATAATAGACTGCCTCTATTTGAGACTTCCTCTTGTCGGGGTGTGCTTAGGTTGGTTGTTTTGCCCAGAATATCTCTATTTCTCATATTTCAGTCGAGTTTAAGAAGAGAAAAAGACATCATGCTCTCAAGCATGGCCCTAGTAGTAACGATGTTTTACTAAGGGAGATGGCTAAGGACGCCGTGAGGTGTGTGGAGTGCCCAACTAAGGGTTGCTCTTAAGAAGCGAGGAGAGAATGTCGAACTCCCAGCGTGGGATTCTTATTACCAAAGCGCTGCATAGCAAGTCTAAAGACTCTTTTCAATTTTTTTTTGAAATTGACTTAATGAAAAGGTCTAAGATAAAGATCTAGAATAACACTCTTGATCATGTTAAGAAGCACTTCATTTTGAAAACCGTGGGTGAAGATGACATCATAAAAATGCATACTTACGCCAACATATTACCTTGTGATCTTTGTTGAAGCAGATGTCAGATGCGATGTAGATAAACATGGGATTTGTCCTCAAGTAGCAGAAAAAAGGATTGGAAGCAAAGGTTTGAAGTGGCTTAACAAGAAGGAGTGGTGTTTAAACGAAACTCAGACGAATAAAGAGAAAAGGAAGAGAGGCAAGGGCTAGAACTCCCTCGCTAAGGCGCAGAGACCCTGATCACAAGGAATGGTTTACAGAAGAAGCGGAGAATTAGAAGGAGGGGTGAGGACTAAAGCCTCGAAAGCAGTGGGAGAAAGGGCAGATGCCCAAAGCAGTGGACATAGAAGTTGGGTCAGACCCGTGATTAGGAGGAATTAGAAGAAGAAATTGATAGATGGAAAGAGGCGGATCCGGAGGGTCCGACAGTGAAGGAGGAGAATCATGATGGGAAGGAGAATCCGGAGGTTCCGGAGGGTCTGACGGCGAAGGAGGAGAATCATGATGGGAAGGAGAATCCGGAGGTTCCAGAGGGTCCGGCGGCGAAGGAGGTGAATCATGATGGGAAGGAGAATCTGGAGGTTCCGGAGTGATAAAATATCGAGGGACGCGGTGCCCTGGGAAGAAATAGGGAAAAAGATGATGGAAAAGGAAGAAGAAAATGAAGGACGTGATGTCCCGAAGGAGCAGGAAAATGAATCGGAAGAAAGATGGAGGGTCCGGAGGTTCCGGAGGAGGCGAGTAGAGAGGGACGTGATGCCCTGGGAGAATCAGTGGGAAGCCCAGAAGATCCGGACGTGAGGGTGTGTAGGGGTGCGATGCCTACAGAGCAAGATCTGGAGGTTTCGGAGGGCGAAGATACCATGGGACGCGATGCCCAGGGAGAATCAGTGGGAAGCCCAGAAGATCCAGACGTGAGGGTGTGTAGGGGCGCGATGCCCAAAGAGGAAGATCCGGAGGTTCCGGAGGGGGAAGATACCATGGGACGCGATGCCCAAGGAGGAGAGAAAGATCAGAGGTTCCGGAGGAAGAAGACGGAAAGGGGCGCGGTGCCCAAGGGATAGGGAGAGGGATGAAGGATCCGGAGGTTCCGGAGGGGGAAAATAGAAAAGGGTGTGATGCCTTGGGAGAAAGTCCGGTGGTTCCGGAGGAGTGAGATCAGAAAGGGCGTGATGCCCTAAAAGGAGGGATAAAACATCTGGAGGTTCCAAAGAAATAGCAGGAAAGAGGGCGCGATGCCCCGGGAGAATTAGGGAGGAAAAACTTGGAAGGACGCGATGCCCTGGGGGGAGTGGATTAGAGGAGGATGTAGGATCCGAAGGTTCTGGAGGAATGAGACACCATGGGGCGTGATGCCTCAAGAGGACAAGAGAGAAATTCGGTGAGTCCGGAAGCAATAGTTGGAAAGGGGCGTGATGCCTTGAGGGAAGATCGGAGGGGGCACAATGCCTGGTGAGTGCAAGGGGACCTGGAGATCTTGAAGATAGAGGCGGAAGATGTAGGAAATGTGGGGGATCCAGAGATTCTGGAAGGCGGGGAAGATACGGGTTTGGAAACCCGGGAAAGAAGAAGTGCAAATGCATGTGGATGCAATGCAACGGATGCAATGGATGCATGAAATGCAAATAATGTAGAGAACATGAAGGGCGAGAGGATGAGATCCTCCTCCTTACTCTTGGAGTGGCCCATGAAGAATCGGTGATAGACAGGAATATGGATGGCGTTGAATAGAAGGTGGATGGAATAGTGAAAGGCCCCTTAGCACCAAGATAACTGCCCCTCCATGGCAGTGAAAGTGTATAGCCAATTGGCCCAATGGATAAAGTACAAGCCCATGATGAAGCTTCAATAGTAGATGAAAACTCTCTCGGAGAGTGAAAAGCAATAGTGTAAGAGAGTTGAAAAGTTGGGATAGGAAGCATCGTCATGCCCAAAGACTGTAGCGTATGAAGAATATTGATCAAAATGGGCATTCGCCCCTTGTATGGAAGAAAAGGTTCAAGATTTGAAAGTTGGAACAAAGGGTGCCCTGCCCAACCCTTGGGTGGTATCAACGCTTGGCATTCTCTTCTGGCGAGCAATGGCAGGGACTCAGCCTCTTCAACCATGCTCGGCATGATAACACGGATCAGCATCCGACAGATAAATTCTTGCATCTTGAATAGTACGGTCGTGGCTAAATTCTTCTTGCTCAGCTCTGGATCATCTTTGGCACAAGCACTTGAAGAGGCACACCCATTCCGAGTGGTAAAGAAAGGTGCAGCGGAGGCGGAAGGCTCCATGGATGGTGGAGGTGTAATGGAAGGTGTTGGAGAAAGGGTGAGTGGAAACAGAGGTTCAAACACGTCGAGCTTCTCCCTTTGCTCGGTAGCAGTCGGAGTTGGATCGAGTGCAAAAAGGAGTGGATCCTGCTCAGGATTAGCCACGGGTAAGGGTGAATGGATAGATGAAGGAATAGGCAAAGTGGGTTTTGGGGTTAAAGGGATAATGGAGGGCTGAGGTGGTGGTAATGGTAGGTTAATTGGGGAAGGTTCGATGGTGGGCTCGGTGGAGGCTGATGGCGTGGAGACTAATGGCTTAATGGGTGGAGGTTTAGTGGAAGGCTCGGCGGAGGCTAGTGTTGTGGACGTTAATGGCATAGCTAGTGGAGGTTTAGTTGGTGGAGGTTTGGTGCGGAGAAAACGCCGGATGGGGCGAACGGTGTTAGGGATAGAAGGAGACTCCTGATATGCTGGCGTGGGTGATTGGAGTATGGACCCATCATCGTAACACCAGTGAGTCTCAAAGGTGGGGGTTGGATTGAAGACGGTGGCTTCGTCCTGAGCAGGGGGTTCATCTAGTGGTAGTGGAGGCAGTGGAGAACGAAGAAAACTCGGAAGGGGTGCCTTCGGAACTTCATCAACATGTGCCGTCTTCAATTGTTCAGTTATCGGCTCTTCACTGTCAAACTCAAGTGGGCGCCGTTGTGGAGGCGTGTATGTGGGTGGTGGAATATAATGGTATGGCGTATGTGGAGGCGTGTATGTGGGTGGTGGAATATAATGGTATGGCGTATATGGAGGCGGAGGGCCATATTGATGAATGGGGTGAATGGGTGGAGGGCGGATGGCGTCCACTTGAGCGTTGAAATCTGCCGGCTCTTGCTTGCCTGACCTGTCAATGCCGTAGTCGTCTCTCCTATCCTTCCAATCTTTCTCCATCTTTGTAATGTTATTTAGAGCGGCATAGAGGGAATTGACTTGAGTAGGAGGAGCGGGCTGTGGGCTTGTAATCCTCTTTAATTTTTCCTCCAACGAAGCAACTTTGTCAATAAGAGTTTATTGGAGAGGTGTAACTTGAGCAACAGAGGGTTGGCACCGCAACCTTGGAGGGGCGGCTTGATATGAAGGCCGTGGAGGTGGGTTAATGGGCCGACCCACAAAAGGACCCGGACGGGCCGGGTTGCAAGGAATGTGTGGGCTTTGGGGCCGTGGAAGAGAGGGAGTAGAAGGAGGCGGGTGATGAATCGCCCGAGGAGGAATGCGTGTAGAGGAAGGTAGGTGAGGGGCCACCTGAGAAGGAACATGTATAGAAGGAGGCGGGTGAGAGACCACCCGAGGAGGTGTGAGTGTAGAGGAAGGCGGGTGATGGGCCACCCGAAGAGGAATAGAAGGAGGATGAGGGACCACCCGAGTGGGTGTACTTGTGGAGGGAGGCAGGTGATGGGCCACCCGAAGAGGATGAGATGTACCCTCAACAACGGCCTAAAGGACTCAGATTTGTTGAGGGGTGAAATGATCCAATGCACGGATGATTTGAGAGACCTTCTCGTCGTTGGGAGGAGGCGGTCCCGAAGGAATAGTGGCTCGCGATTGAGGTGAGGGACCGTGGGATTGGACATTGCCCATGGGTTGGGCAATACTATAGGAATGAGGACGTGGCCCCTTGAAAATATGGTGAGAATTATGATGAACATGTTGAAATTGAGGAGTATAGGATGTGCTAGGTTGTGCATCCTCATGAACATAATTAAGATTAAACATATTATTTTGTCTATCAAGATAAGCCATTATGCAATCAAAGTTCAAGCAAAACAATTTTCAAAGAAGCACACAGGTTGAAATGGTTACCGTTTATTTTTTTATTTATTTGAACCTTGGTGAATTAATGACTTTTAACGAACTTCGGAGTGATTCACACAAGGGAGGAACCTAGTTTCAATGTAAGTTCACTTCGATGCCAACTAAGAACACTCTCTCACCATGCATAGGCCAACTAAACCCGAGACTTTAAAGGTACAACCTGCCCAAGCCTCGTGAGGGAATCCACGGGTGCGGGGACTTACGGAGGCTTGGTTTAGGAATTTTCGATCCAATGAGACGGAGTGCTCAATGGAGGGTCTTTCCTTCACCAAGAGGGGGTGTGGCTCCTAAAAAGTGTGGGGAGAGGAGGTCTCCCAAACAAATGCAAATGGCAATGTAAAAAAGAAAAATAAAGAACACAAAATGATGATATGATATTTATAAATGCCAATGCAAATACCAATGCACCAAATCCACAGAAGAAGCACATGATATATATATGATATCCACAGGCTAAATATGATATGCACAGGATGTATATATAAAACAGAAGATGATACTCAAAATATGATACGCGATGTGCAAACAGGATGTGAATGATGCTAATGGCCTGTGAAAGATAATGGTATGATGAACCAGAAACTGTGAAATCTGAGACCACCAACGTATGCAACAGGGAATTGGCGCCCTCCCCCTTGACTTCAATTCTTAAAAAGGGCGCCCCCTCCAGGGGCGTTAATTGTTCCTGTGGACAAGAACCTTAATGGCGAGAGAGCTTTAAACAGTGAGGGAAATCAACAGGAAAAGACCTCACAAACTCCACAAATGGCAATCATAAAATAAGAACAAAGCACCACATGCACTTCCTTTCTTAGAGATGGATAGATAAATAAAATTCTAAATAAATCTATCAAACAAACAAATCGCATAGGGAGTATAGGGAGTGAGAAGGAGGGAGTGTGCTATGTGGAGCACTAAAGGAGGTGCACACGTGGGTGCAAAAGGGAGGTGGCACACGTGGGTGCCCAAAGAAAAGGGTAATCAAATAAAAACAAGAGAAGTCCCACCGTGATCGCCAATTTGTAGATCTAGTTAAAAATACACTAAGAAAATATAGACATAAAAGAATTAAGCATGCACGTGGTGCTAATAAGGAGAGTGATCGCCAGAGACCGAGGGCCTCAAAGGATATAATCAATAAATAAAGGAGGGATAGCGAATATAAATACCTTAAAGTGCGGGAGATTGTGAGCGACTTCCTTCCCTTCCTACCGGCCGGCCGATGGAGGGAGTTCTTCTTATAGATTACCCTTGCAAAGATCAAAGACAACAACCAATAAAAATAGGAATTAGTAAACCCAAGGTGTAGTATCAAATCCACAATATAAATATAAATATGAAAACATGGATTAGAACACACCTTATGGGTGTTGTCCTTTAAACCCCAATGCAAAGGGAAGGATATAATATGATGAATGGATGAGAAAACAAATAAGAGATAAAACGTGCAAGCGTTACACTGAAGGGAGGCCCTCAACACGGTTGAGAAGTAGAGAAGAAGCTACGATATGATGCATGGATGCTGTTAACACAAAAAAGAAAATAAAACAATACAATCAGAGGAGCAACAAGGCAATAAGAGGAGCCTGGGCAGTTTTCCTGTGCGTTGGCTTTAATATGCGTTCGGGAGGAAGTCTCCTTCAGGGATGAAGCTTTGAGCGCGCATGACACTATTTATAGGGAGGAATTCGGTGATTAAATCCAAGAACAATTAGGATAGCCCGGTTTTAGTAGGAGATAAATATTGGAAGGAATCCCTATAATCATGGAAAGCCATTAGAGTCCTTTCCGAAGTGAAAAAGGACAGATTGGAAATTCAGAGGAAATGACGACCCCTCACGCGGTCGTCAATTGAAATAACGACCTGCACAGTGTCGCTAATCAAAATAATAAAAAAAAGCCAAAAAAGAAATGACGACCCCTCACGCGGGCGTCAAGTGAAATGACACCCCCGTGAGGGACGTTATTTCAAATTATGCAAAACAGGGCCATTTTTTATTTCTCATTTTTTAGGTGGACGTGCATCTAACTGTGCTGATTCTAATTCCTATTTTTTCATATTTTCCTGACACCCGGAAGGCCACCAAATCACCCCTGAAAGAGGGCCAAAATATAATATAAAAAAATGCCAAATTGAAATTGACGGCCCTTCAAATGTCATCATTTTCATTTTTTTCTTTTTTTATCTTATTTAAAATCAAACAACGTCCCTTTATATGTCATTAATTCGAAAAAAATCCAAAAAATTCTGAGAAAATCCAAAAAAATAAGAAAAAAAGAAAGAATGGACGCCTCCACAAAGAGGTGTCATTTTCACTTTTTTCATTATTTTTAAAATAAAATAACGCCCCCTTATGCCGTTAATTCTTAGAAAATCAGTAAAAAGGGAGAAAAATACCCATAAAATCCAAAAAAAAATAGGGAAAAATAAGAAAAGGGAGAAAAAGGGAGAAATCCAAGAAAAGTGGGAAAAACCACTCAAATAAAGTTAATTTGAGGGTCAAATTGGGACATTGCGACGCAATATGAGATGTGCTCACAGTAACGTCAATTTTGGCGTGTCTACAGCCTTGCAAAGGGTCCTCTGAGCGGAGGATATATCATCATTCTTTGTTATTCATCAGATTACTGACTTAAGCGTGATACGAGAAATATAACGTGATCTAGAAGGGGAGGGAATGAATAGATCACTGTTTTCAACCGATTAGAAAATACTGAAGAATGATTCACTTAAAACAAGCAATCTCGGAGTTGAACCCACAAAAACGCAGTGCGGACAATAGCTTGAGTGGATAGAAGGCACACCACAAAAACACCACAGACAATCACACGAGTACTCATAGGTTTTTAAGGTGGTTCGGTCAGATCTCCAGTCTGCCTACGTCCACCCCTCACTTCAAATCGAAGTGAGGCTTCCACTAGCACCGCTAGCAAAGCAGACTCAGTCTGCGACAACGGCTGATTCACAGCTTCACCAGGGGAACACCCTCCCCTCTTCCTCCACACCCGGAGGGAACCCTAAGGACGCCAAGTCCCTAGAAACCAGGAAACAAGTTCCTCTTCCTCCAACCGGAGGGAGCACTAGTGATCTACAGTCACTAGAACCAGAGACCAAGGTCTCTCTTCCTCTGAAGCCCAGAGGGGAACACCTCTTCTACGAGAGGGAACAATACTGCAACCTCTGTTGCAAGTGAACCAGAGAGAACACGTCTCTCTCTTCCCCTGAACACCAGGAGGTAACATAGAGAACTTTCGATCAAGAAAGAAAAAATAGATAAAAACGAGAACAATAAAGACGGAAGCGAAATTTCAGAAACTGGAAACAATGTAGCTCAAACTGAGCAGCAGACTTCAGATTTGATCCGTAAGTCAATACCCATCTTCTGATCACTCTTCTGCTCTCTCTTCTCTCTCTCAACTGGATCACTCTAGTTTTCTCAGGGAGGCTCCATCTCGTCTGCTCTTACTCAAATTTCTTTCCTGTAACCTCGGAGCTCTCTCTCTTCGTAGATGGTGAGGCAATGCTTTTATAAGCGATCAGGAGGGTTCATGCAAGGCGTGTGCTTCCCGCGCTTGATCCAGAACCTTCTTGCCACGTGCCCTTTATAGCATTGGTTCCTTTAGTATTGGATCACATGCAGCCCAGTCACTGGGGAATATTCTTCCTCGGACCACCTTCTTCTTTTTGTTTTTCTTCTTCTCCTGCAAAGAATTAAAACGATTAAAACTCAGGGCCACAAAAACTAAAACTGCACGAGGTATGTGGTAGCAATACGAGATGCACTATTCTGAGAATGACACGAGAGACACAAGATTACTACAGTATGAAATAAAGAGAGAATGACACGAGGTCAGATGAAAACAGCACGAGGTAAAGAGAGAACGACACGAGATACACAGTAATAAAGCTAACACTACAAAGAGAACGACACGAAGTATCACTGTAACAAAACAAACACTACAAAGAGAATGACACGCAAGATACTCTCTCCCCCTTTGACATCATCAAAACTAGGGGCAGGTCTGAAGATATCACGAAAAGAAAATTACTGACAGTGGAGAGAAAACAAGAGAGAGTATGGCTGATAAAGGAAAGTTATTGAGATGTTTAGGCAATTAAGAGAGCCACTAATTTAATGTGAGGATTTTGAAGATCAGTTAGTCAGACTGTGTGCAAAATGGTGAATGAAGATCCGCTTCATACACAAAACCAAATTCTAAGCAAGTAAGGTACAAGATACCAGTATGGTCAGAGTAAGTCTTTACTCAGAGAGTATCAAGCAAGGAAGTCAGGAAAACAAAGATCTGTGGTATTGAAAACAAACAAACCAAGAACTATATGCCAAGTGAGCAGGATATTCAAAGATGGTCAAGATCAAAGGTAAATCTGTCAAGTACACCTTTGACATTAGGGAGACACCTTGTTTAGAGGCAGGAATCCCCAGTTACTTGGTGGCAAGACCACATTACCCCTTCTGACAAGAGGACAGAGATAGTATTCTAACTGGTGTTGACATTAAGGTGACACCTTTACCAGAGGCCAGACACCCCAGTTACTAACCAGATATGTACCATAGCTCTGTATGATCAAGACAGCTAGTTAAACTTGATTTATACTGCCACTTCATGACATGGGATGCTTTCACTTCATTGATGAAAGTCCCAGTTTCTCAATGAACAGTTGACAAGGTTGTTAAAACTTCTTTCATGAATTTTCCATTAAACTGCACTTGTAACCTTGTAAATTAGTCTTGATTCAGTTTGAGAACAATACACCAGCTCCAAAGTTTTTTCCAGACAAAAACACTATATATCTCATTTCGGACTTAACCAGACTAAGTAGGTATGCTGTACTGGCTAGATCAGAAGTCAGTTACAGTGTAGGAAGATATTCTTGAATTCAGATTTTGATCTCAGTGGGACTAACAGCTGAGATTCCAACAAGAAATTAGATGAACAGTCTTATCAGATAAAACATCCAAAGATTTCTTTTATACACCTACTCAACCTGATTCTCTTATAAGGTCAGCAAGAATCCGTTCTAAGTATGTTCAGATTTGGCCAAAAGAGCATGACACCTATTATTAAACTAGCTCCCCCTGAGACCTTGACTCCAACTCAGACTTAACCAAGACAAAACTCAAAACACCTCAAAGAAAACAAAGTGATATCAATCAAGTGATACGAGAATCAGCTAACACTTAACATGAGGTTATTTTCAGCAACAGCCAATGAGTATAGATAAGCACAAGAACACATGACAGATTATTCAGAGATCAATTATGCAATCATGAAATTATGTAAATACCTAATTCTCTGCGTAATGTGCTAAATTTTTCAGTATCCAGTGGCTTAGTAAAAATATCTACAATTTGTGAGTTAGTGCCAACATGGATCAACTCAAAGGTCTTCCTAGCTACTTCATCTCGAATAAAATGATGCCTGATTTCGATGTGTTTAGTTCGAGAGTGAAGTACATGATTCTTTGCAATGTTTATTGCACTAGTATTATCACAAAAGATGGAAGTGCAACCTAGCTCAACTGAGTAATCCAGAAGCTGGTGTTTTATCCATATAACCTGTGTGCCACAGCTCCCTGCTGCCACATACTCAGCTTCAGCAGTAGAAAGAGCCACAGAGTGTTGCTTCTTGGATCCCCCGGATTCTTGGAAAGAGGCGGATCCGGAGGGTCCGACAGTGAAGGAGGAGAATAATGATGGGAAGGAGAATCCGGAGGTTCCGGAGGGTCTGACGGCGAAGGAGGAGAATCATGATGGGAAGGAGAATCCGGAGGTTCCAGAGGGTCCGGCGGCGAAGGAGGTGAATCATGATGGGAAGGAGAATCTGGAGGTTCCGGAGCGATAAAATATCGAGGGACGCGGTGCCCTGGGAAGAAATAGGGAAAAAGATGATGGAAAAGGAAGAAGAAAATGAAGGACGTGATGTCCCGAAGGAGCAGGAAGATGAATCGGAAGAAAGATGGAGGGTCCAGAGGTTCTGGAGGAGGCGAGTAGAGAGGGACGTGATGCCCTGGGAGAATCAGTGGGAAGCCCAGAAGATCCGGACGTGAGGGTGTGTAGGGGTGCGATGCCTAAAGAGCAAGATCTGGAGGTTTCGGAGGGCGAAGATACCATGGGACGCGATGCCCAGGGAGAATCAGTGGGAAGCCCAGAAGATCCAGACGTGAGGGTGTGTAGGGGCGCGATGCCCAAAGAGGAAGATCCGGAGGTTCCGGAGGGGGAAGATACCATGGGACGCGATGCCCAAGGAGGAGAGAAAGATCGGAGGTTCCGGAGGAAGAAGACGGAAAGGGGCGCGATGCCCAAGGGATAGGGAGAGGGATGAAGGATCCGGAGGTTCCGGAGGGGGAAAATAGAAAAGGGTGTGATGCCTTGGGAGAAAGTCCGGTGGTTCCGGAGGAGTGAGATCAGAAAGGGCGTGATGCCCTAAAAGGAGGGATAAAACATCTGGAGGTTCCAAAGAAATAGCAGGAAAGAGGGCGCGATGCCCCGGGAGAATTAGGGAGGAAAAAGTTGGAAGGACGCGATGCCCTGGGGGGAGTGGATTAGAGGAGGATGTAGGATTCGAAGGTTCTGGAGGAATGAGACACCATGGGGCGTGATGCCTCAAGAGGACAAGAGAGAAATTCGGTGAGTCCGGAAGCAATAGTTGGAAAGGGGTGTGATGCCTTGAGGGAAGATCGGAGGGGGCACAATGCCCGGCGAGTGCAAGGAGACCTGGAGATCCCGAAGATAGAGGCGAAAGATGTAGGAAATGTGGGGGATCCAGAGATTCTGGAAGGCGGGGAAGATACGGGTTTGGAAACCCGGGAAAGAAGAAGTGCAAATGCATGTGGATGCAATGCAACGGATGCAATGGATGCATGAAATGCAAATAATGTAGAGAACATGAAGGGCGAGAGGATGAGATCCTCCTCCTTACTCTTGGAGTGGCCCATGAAGAATCGGTGATAGACAGGAATATGGATGGCGTTGAATAGAAGGTGGATGGAATAGTGAAAGGCCCCTTAGCACCAAGATAACCGCCCCTCCATGGCAGTGAAAGTGTATAGCCAATTGGCCCAATGGATAAAGTACAAGCCCATGACGAAGCTTCAATAGTAGATGAAAACTCTCTCGGAGAGTGAAAAGCAATAGTGTAAGAGAGTTGAAAAGTTGGGATAGGAAGCATCGTCATGCCCAAAGACTGTAGCGTATGAAGAATATTGATCAAAATGGGCATTCGCCCCTTGTATGGAAGAAAAGGTTCAAGATTTGAAAGTTAGAACAAAGGGTGCCCTGCCCAACCCTTGGGTGGTATCAACGCTTGGCATTCTCTTCTGGCGAGCAATGGCAGGGACTCAGCCTCTTCAACCATGCTCAGCATGATAACACGGATCGGCATCCGACAGATAAATTCTTGCATCTTGAATAGTACAGTCGTGGCTAAATTCTTCTTGCTCGGCTCTTGATCATCTTTGGCATAAGCACTTGAAGAGGCACACCCATTCCGAGTGGTAAAGGAAAGTGCAGCGGAGGCGGAAGGCTCCATGGATGGTGGAGGTGTAATGGAAGGTGTTGGAGAAAGGGTGAGTGGAAACAGAGGTTCAAACACGTCGAGCTTCTCCCTTTGCTCGGTAGCAGTCGGAGTTGGATCGAGTGCAAAAGGGAGTGGATCCTGCTCAGGATTAGCCACGGGTAAGGGTGAATGGATAGATGAAGGAATAGGCAAAGTGGGTTTTGGGGTTAAAGGGATAATGGAGGGCTGAGGTGGTGGTAATGGTAGGTTAATTGGGGAAGGTTCGATGGTGGGCTCGGTGGAGGCCGATGGCGTGGAGACTAATGGCTTAATGGGTGGAGGTTTAGTGGAAGGCTCGGCGGAGGCTAGTGTTGTGGACGTTAATGGCATAGCTGGTGGAGGTTTAGTTGGTGGAGGTTTGGTGCGGAGAAAACGCCGGATGGGGCGAACGGTGTTAGGGATAGAAGGAGACTCCTGATATGCTGGCGTGGGTGATTGGAGTATGGATCCATCATCGTAACACCAGTGAGTCTCAAAGGTGGGGGTTGGATTGAAGACGGTGGCTTCGTCCTGAGCAGGGGGTTCATCTAGTGGTAGTGGAGGCAGTGGAGAACGAAGAAAACTCGGAAGGGGTGCCTTCGGAACTTCATCAACATGTGCCGTCTTCAATTGTTCAGTTATCGGCTCTTCACTGTCAAACTCAAGTGGGCGCCGTTGTGGAGGCGTGTATGTGGGTGGTGGAATATAATGGTATGGCGTATGTGGAGGCGTGTATGTGGGTGGTGGAATATAATGGTATGGCGTATATGGAGGCGGAGGGCCATATTGATGAATGGGGTGAATGGGTGGAGGGCGGATGGCGTCCACTTGAGCGTTGAAATCTGCCGGCTCTTGCTTGCCTGACCTGTCAATGCCGTAGTCGTCTCTCCTATCCTTCCAATCTTTCTCCATCTTTGTAATGTTATTTAGAGCGGCATAGAGGGAATTGACTTGAGTAGGAGGAGCGGGCTGTGGGCTTGTAATCCTCTTTAATTGTTCCTCCAATGAAGCAACTTTGTCAATAAGAGTTTATTGGAGAGGTGTAACTTGAGCAACAGAGGGTTGGCACCGCAACCTTGGAGGGGCGGCTTGATATGAAGGCCGTGGAGGTGGGTTAATGGGCCGACCCACAAAAGGACCCGGACGGGCCGGGTTGCAAGGAATGTGTGGGCTTTGGGGCCGTGGAAGAGAGGGAGTAGAAGGAGGCGGGTGATGAATCGCCCGAGGAGGAATGCGTGTAGAGGAAGGTAGGTGAGGGGCCACCTGAGAAGGAACATGTATAGAAGGAGGCGGGTGAGAGACCACCCGAGGAGGTGTGAGTGTAGAGGAAGGCGGGTGATGGGCCACCCGAAGAGGAATAGAAGGAGGATGAGGGACCACCCGAGTGGGTGTACTTGTGGAGGGAGGCAGGTGATGGGCCACCCGAAGAGGATGAGATGTACCCTCAACAACGGCCTAAAGGACTCAGATTTGTTGAGGGGTGAAATGATCCAATGCACGGATGATTTGAGAGACCTTCTCGTCGTTGGGAGGAGGCGGTCCCGAAGGAATAGTGGCTCGCGATTGAGGTGAGGGACCGTGGGATTGGACATTGCCCATGGGTTGGGCAATACTATAGGAATGAGGACGTGGTCCCTTGAAAATATGGTGAGAATTATGATGAACATGTTGAAATTGAGGAGTATAGGATGTGCTAGGTTGTGCATCCTCATGAACATAATTAAGATTAAACATATTATTTTGTCTATCAAGATAAGCCATTATGCAATCAAAGTTCAAGCAAAATAATTTTCAAAGAAGCACACAGGTTGAAATGGTTACAGTTGATTTTTTTATTTATTTGAACCTTGGTGAATTAATGACTTTTAACAAACTTCGGAGTGATTCACACAAGGGAGGAACCTAGTTTCAATGTAAGTTCACTTCGATGCCAACTAAGAACACTCTCTCACCATGCATAGGCCAACTAAACCCGAGACTTCAAAGGTACAACCTGCCCAAGCCTCCGTGAGGGAATCCACGGGTGCGGGGACTTACGGAGGCTTGGTTTAGGAATTTTTGATCCAATGAGACGGAGTGCTCAATGGAGGGTCTTTCCTTCACCAAGAGGGGGTGTGGCTCCTAAAAAGTGTGGGGAGAGGAGGTCTCCCAAACAAATGCAAATGGCAATGTAAAAAAGAAAAATAAAGAACACAAAATGATGATATGATATTTATAAATGCCAATGCAAATACCAATGCACCAAATCCACAGAAGAAGCACATGATATATATATGATATCCACAGGCTAAATATGATATGCACAGGATGTATATATAAAACAGAAGATGATACTCAAAATATGATACGCGATGTGCAAACAGGATGTGAATGATGCTAATGGCCTGTGAAAGATAATGGTATGATGAACCAGAAACTGTGAAATCTGAGACCACCAACGTATGCAACAGGGAATTGGCGCCCTCCCCCTTGACTTCAATTCTTAAAAAGGGCGCCCCCTCCAGGGGCGTTAATTATTCCTGTGGATAAGAACCTTAATGGCGAGAGAGCTTTAAACAGTGAGGGAAATCAACAGGAAAAGACCTCACAAACTCCACAAATGGCAATCATAAAATAAGAACAAAGCACCACATGCACTTCCTTTCTTAGAGATGGATAGATAAATGAAATTCTAAATAAATCTATCAAACTAACAAATCGCATAGGGAGTATAGGGAGTGAGAAGGAGGGAGTGTGCTACGTGGAGCACTAAAGGAGGTGCACACGTGGGTGCAAAAGGGAGGTGGCACACGTGGGTGCCCAAAGAAAAGGGTAATCAAATAAAAATAAGAGAAGTCCCACCGTGATCGTCAATTTGTAGATCTAGTTAAAAATACACTAAGAAAATATAGACATAAAAGAATTAAGCATGCACGTGGTGCTAATAAGGAGAGTGATCGCCAGAGACCGAGGGCCTCAAAGGATATAATCAATAAATAAATGAGGGATAGCGAATATAAATACCTTAAAGTGCGGGAGATTGTGAGCGACTTCCTTCCCTTCCTACCGGCCGGCCGATGGAGGGAGTTCTTCTTATAGATTACCCTTGCAAAGATCAAAGACAACAACCAATAAAAATAGGAATTAGTAAACCCAAGGTGTAGTATCAAATCCACAATATAAATATAAATATGAAAACATGGATTAGAACACACCTTATGGGTGTTGTCCTTTAAACCCCAATGCAAAGGGAAGGATATAATATGATGAATGGATGAGAAAACAAATAAGAGATAAAACGTGCAAGCGTTACACTGAAGGGAGGCCCTCAACACGGTTGAGAAGTAGAGAAGAAGCTACGATATGATGCATGGATGCTGTTAACACAAAAAAGAAAATAAAACAATACAATCAGAGGAGCAACGAGGCAATAAGAGGAGCCTGGGCAGTTTTCCTGTGCGTTGGCTTAATATGCGTTCGGGAGAAAGTATCCTTCAGGGATGAAGTTTTGAGCGCGCATGACACTATTTATAGGGAGGAATTCTGTGATTAAATCCAAGAACAATTAGGATAGCCCGGTTTTAGTAGGAGATAAATATTGGAAATAATCCCTCTAGTCATGGAAAGCCATTAGAGTCCTTTCCGAAGTGAAAAAGGACAGATTGGAAATTCAGAGGAAATGACGACCCCTCACGCGGTCGTCAATTGAAATAACGACTTGCACAGTGTCGCTAATCAAAATAATAAAAAAAAGCCAAAAAAGAAATGACGACCCCTCACGCGGGCATCAAGTGAAATGACACCCCCGTGAGGGACGTTATTTCAAATTATGCAAAACAGGGCCATTTTTTATTTCTCATTTTTTAGGTGGATGTGCATCTAACTGTGCTGATTCTAATTCCTATTTTTTCGTATTTTCCTGACACCCGGAAGGCCACCAAATCACCCCTGAAAGAGGGCCAAAATATAATATAAAAAATGTCAAATTGAAATTGAGGGCCCTTCAAATGTCATCATTTTCATTTTTTTATTTTTTTATCTTATTTAAAATCAAATAACGTCCCTTTATATGTCATTAATTCGAAAAAAATCCAAAAAATTCTGAGAAAATCCAAAAAAATAAGAAAAAAAGAAAGAATGGACGCCTCCACAAAGAGGTGTCATTTTCACTTTTTTCATTATTTTTAAAATAAAATAACGCCCCCTTATGCCGTTAATTCTTAGAAAATCCGTAAAAAGGGAGAAAAATACCCATAAAATCCAAAAAAAAATAGGGAAAAATAAGAAAAGGGAGAAAAAGGGAGAAATCCAAGAAAAGTGGGAAAAACCACTCAAATAAAGTTAATTTGAGGGTCAAATTGGGACATTGCGAGGTAATATGAGATGTGCTCACAGTAACGTCAATTTTGGCGTGTCTACAGCCTTGCAAAGGGTCCTCTGAGCGGAGGATATATCATCATTCTTTGTTATTCATCAGATTACTGACTTAAGCGTGATATGAGAAATATAACGTGATCTAGAAGGGGAGGGGATGAATAGATCACTGTTTTCAACCGATTAGAAAATACTGAAGAATGATTCACTTAAAACAAGCAATCTCGGAGTTGAACCCACAAAAACGCAGTGCGGATAATAGCTCGAGTGGATAGAAGGCACACCACAAAAACACCACAGACAATCACACCAGTACTCAGAGGTTTTTAAGGTGGTTCGGTCAGATCTCCAGTCTGCCTACGTCCACCCCTCACTTCAAATCGAAGTGAGGCTTCCACTAGCACCGCTAGCAAAGCAGACTCAGTCTGCGACAACGGCTGATTCACAGCTTCACCAGGGGAACACCCTCCCCTCTTCCTCCACACCCGGAGGGAACCCTAAGGACGCCAAGTCCCTAGAAACCAGGAAACAAGTTCCTCTT
This sequence comes from Amorphophallus konjac, assembly GCA_022559845.1. NCBI lineage: Eukaryota > Viridiplantae > Streptophyta > Magnoliopsida > Alismatales > Araceae > Amorphophallus > Amorphophallus konjac. The sequence continues at coordinate 50,006,293 of CM040124.1, read as the reverse complement.
CCTCCAACCGGAGGGAGCACTAGTGATCTGCAGTCACTAGAACCAGAGACCAAGGTCTCTCTTCCTCTGAAGTCCAGAGGGGAACACCTCTTCTACGAGAGGGAACAATACTACAACCTCTGTTGCAAGTGAACCAGAGAGAACACGTCTCTCTCTTCCCCTGAACACCAGGAGGTAACACAGAGAACTTTCGATCAAGAAAGAAAAAATCGATAAAAACGAGAACAATAAAGACGGAAGCGAAATTTCAGAAACTGGAAACAATGTAGCTCAAACTGAGCAGCAGACTTCAAATTTGATCCGTAAGTCAATACCCATCTTCTGATCACTCTTCTGCTCTCTCTTCTCTCTCTCAACTGGATCACTCTAGTTTTCTCAGGGAGGCTCCTTCTCGTCTGCTCTTACTCAAATTTCTTTCCTGTAACCTCGGAGCTCTCTCTCTTCGTAGATGGTGAGGCAATGCTTTTATAAGCGATCAGGAGGGTTCATGCAAGGCGTGTGCTTCCCGCGCTTGATCCAGAACCTTCTTGCCACGTGCCCTTTATAGCATTGGTTCCTTTAGTATTGGATCACATGCAGCCCAGTCACTGGGGAATATTCTTCCTCGGACCACCTTCTTCTTTTTGTTTTTCTTCTTCTCCTGCAAAGAATTAAAACGATTAAAACTCAGGGCCACAAAAACTAAAACTGCACGAGGTATGTGGTAGCAATACGAGATGCACTATTCTGATAATGACACGAGAGACACAAGATTACTACAGTACGAATTAAAGAGAGAATGACACGAGGTCAGATGAAAACAGCACGAGGTAAAGAGAGAACGACACGAGATACACAGTAATAAAGCTAACACTACAAAGAGAACGACATGAAGTATCACTGTAACAAAACAAACACTACGAAGAGAACGACACGAGATACACAATAATAAAGCTAACACTACAAAGAGAACGACACGAAGTCAGATGAGAACAGCACGAGGTGAGAAGGAAATAACACGGAGTAAAAGGGTAGTAAAACACGCGATCAGAGGAAACCTGGATGAAGATAGAAAGAGGCAACACGAAGACATAAAAGCAACACTAAGTCACAGACATAGAAACAACACGAAGACATAAACAAAACGACTCGAATACAAAATAGCTCGAACTTACGAACGACTTGAAGACGAGGACGACACGAAGTGACACGGACTGAAACCAACTCGAAGACGAACATAGAAACTGACACGAAGTGTGGTCACAAAGCAAGACAGACACTTCCAACGAACAACCTTCATATGATATCAGGCGATGTGTAGACTTTGCATTAAAGTGGATGTATAGACTTGGAACGGTCTTCAAGGCAACAATGTACAGACTTTGAAATAAAGAGTGTACAGACTGAGAGTTCAAGGCCACGATGTATAGACTTTGCCCAAGGAAACGAATGTGTAGACTTTGGCTTGGAACGAAGGTAATGATGAGGCTGTATAGACTTGGCCAGAACATAAGACTCGAAGACATAGGGGTGACACAGATGGAGCGACACGAGGTGGCACAGAAAGTAGCACAAGGTGCTGCAGTGTTCAGCACGCGATGGAACAAATAACGACGTTCAAAACGGACAACACGAAGTGTAGTAAACACAAACAACACGAAGTAAGAAAGCAACAGTACGGACATACAAGGTACTACCTCATAGCAGTTTTCCTGTTAATCATGGAAATTTCAAATGCATAACATTACGCAAGATATCTGATTAAAATGATAATATTTAACATAGTGATGCTCATCATCAAAACACTAGGGAAGTCACAAAAATCCAACAAAGCGCCCTTTCAGGTTTTCGTCAAAGTCAGCCCCCTCTTGCTTTTGGCCATGTGCCCTCTCGGGTTTTCAGTTGACGGGGTACCTGATTTTGCATGTGGTGCCCTTTCGGGTTTCCACCACAGCTGTGTTAGAGCCATTTTTGCCCTTGTCCTGGTATAGGATCAAGGCTGGCGAGGAACCTCTATTTTAAGCCTCATTTTTTATTCATCATTTTTCCCATTTTTTTCTTATTCTCATTTTTTGAACTCAATTCTCGGGGCAAAGTCGGGCTTGAGGAGATGCTGGCCGACCTTGCCGATGATGACAAGGGTCGAGAGGAGGTTGACCGATCTCGTCGATGGTGACGAGGGTCACAAGGAGGTCGACAGATCTTGCCGATGATGACAAGGGTCGAGAGGAGGTTGACCGATCTCGCCGATGGTGACGAGGGTCGCAAGGAGGTCGACCGATCTTGTCGATGATGACAAGGGTCGCAAGGAGGCTGACCGATCTTGCCGATGATGACAAGGGTCAAAGGAAAGTTGACCGATCTTACCGACGATGACAAGGGTCGCAAGGAGGCTGACTGATCTTGCCGATGACGACAAGGGTCGCAAGGAAGTCGACCGATCTTGCCGATGATGATAAGAGTCACAAGGAGGCTGACCGATCTCATCGATGGTGACAAGGGTCGCAAGGAGGTCGACCGATCTTGCCGATGATGACAAGGGTCGAGAGGAGGTTGACCGATCTCGCCGATGGTGACGAGGGTCACAAGGAGGTCGAACGATCTTACCGATGATGACAAGGGTCGAGCGGAGGTTGACCGATCTCGTCGATGGTGACGAGGGTCGCAAGGAGGTCGACCGATCTTGTCGATGATGACAAGGGTCAAGAGGAGGTTGACCGATCTTGCCGATGATGACAAGGGTCAAAGGAAAGTCAACCGATCTTGTCGATGATGACAAGGGTCGAGAGGAGGTTGACCGATCTCGCCGATGGTGACGAGGGTCATAAGGAGGTCGACTGATCTTTCCAATGATGACAAGGGTCGCCAGGAGGTCGACCGATCATGCCGATGATGACAAGGGTCGAGAGGAGGTTGAGAACTCTAAATCATCACTTTACTGGCTTAAGCGCCCTTGCGGGTTTTCACCGAAGCCATCCCCCTCTTGCTTTTGCCCATGCGCGCTTGCCAGTTTTCACTTGGCGGGGTACCTGATTTTGCCTACGGCGCCTTTTCATATTTTCGCCATAGCTGGGTTATAGCCATTTTTGCCCTTGTCATAATGTAGGAGCAAGTTCGGCACAGCACCTCTATTTTAAGCCTCATTTTTTTCTCTTTCATTTTTTTCTTCTTTTTGTTTGATTCACGGAATGGATCCGGGATGAATGCGAGCTGGCTTGTTGACAACGAATGAGAGACCCGTGTTAGTGAGATGTCGACTAGCCTTGCTGATGGTGGCAAGGGCCGCTCACAGGTTTGTTCGTCGACATTGGCTTGAATGTCGAAGCAAAAGTAGATTCATTAACAAGGACAGAAGGTCAAGGTTAAGGGAATACTGACCGATCTTGCCAATGGCAGCAAGGGTCGAGAGGAGGTTGACCGATCTCACGGATGGTGACGAGGGTCACAAGGAGGTCGACCGATCTTGCCGATGATGACAAGGGTCCAGAGGAGGTTGACCGATCTCGTCGATGGTGACGAGGGTCAAAAGGAGGTCGACCGATCTTGCCGATGATGACAAGGGTCGAGAGGAGGTTGACCAATCTCACCGATGGTGATGAGGGTCGCAAGGAGGTCGACCGATCTTGCCAATGATGACAAGGGTCGAGAGGAGGTTGACCGATCTCGTCGATGGGGACGAGGGTCACAAAGAGGTCGACCGATCTTGCCGATGATGACAAGGGTTGAGAGGAGGTAGACCGATCTTGCCGATGATGACAAGAGTCAAAGGAAAGTCGATCGATCTTGCCGATGATGACAAGAGTCGCAAGGAATCTGACCGATCTTGCCGATGATGACAAGGGTCAAAGGAAAGTCGACCGATCTTGCCGAAGATGACAAGGGTCTCAAGGAAGTCGACTGATCTTGCCGATGATGACAAGGGTCGTAAGGAAAGTTGACCGATCTTGCCGATGATAATAAGGGTCGCAAGGAGGTAGACCGATCTTGCCGATGGTGACAAGGGTCGCAAGGAGGTTGACCGATCTTGCCGATGGTGACAAGGGTCACAAGGAAGTCGACCGATTTTGCTGATGATGACAAGGGTCGCAAGGAGGTTGACCGATCTTGCCGATAATGACAAGGGTCGCAAGGAGGCTGACCGATCTTGCCGATGATGACAAGGGTCAAAGGAAAGTTGACCGATCTTGCCGACGATGACAAGGGTCGCAAGGAGGCTGACTGATCTTGCTGATGATGACAAGGGTCGTAAGGAAGTCTACGGATCTTGCCGATGATGACAAGAGTCGCAAGGAGGCTGACCGATCTCGCCGATGGTGACGAGGGTCGCAAGGAGGTCGATCGATCTTTCGATGATGACAAGGGTCGAGAGGAGGTTGACCGATCTCGCCGATGGTGACGAGGGTCAAAAATAGGTCGACCGATCCTGCCGATGATGACGAGGGTCGAGCGGAGGTTGACCGATCTCGCCGATGGTGATGAGGGTCACAAGGAGGTCGATCGATCTTGTAGATGATGACAAGGGTCGAAAGGAGGCTGACCGATCTTGCCGATGATGACAAGAGTCACAAGGAAGTTGACCTATCTTGCCGAAGATGACAAGGGTCGCAAGGAAGTCGACCGATCTTGCCGATGATGACACGGGTCGCAAGGAGGTTGACCGATCTTGCCGATGATGACAAGAGTCGCAAGGAAGTTGATCGATATTGCCGATGATGACAAGGGTCGCAAGGAAGTTGACCGATCTTGCCGATGATGACAAGGGTCGCAAGGAGGTTGACCGATTTTGCCGATGATGACAAGGGTCGCAAGGACGTTGATCGATCTTGCCGATGATGACAAGGGTCGTAAGGAGGCTGACCAATCTTGCCGATGATGACAAGGGTCAAAGGAAAGTTGATCGATCTTTTCGACGATGACAAGGGTCACAATGAGGCCGACCGATCTTGCCGATGATGACAAGGGTCGCCAGGAAGTTGACCGATCTTGACGATGATGACAAGGGTCACAAGAAGGTCGACCGATCTTGCCGATGATGACAAGGGTCGAGAGGAGGTTGACCGATCTCGCCGATGGTGACGAGGGTCAAAAGGAGGTCGACTGATCTTGCCGATGATGACAAGGGTCGAGAGGAGGTTGACCGATCTCGCCGATGCTGGCAAGGGTCGCAAGGAGGTCGACCGATCTTGCCGATGATGACAAGGGTCGAGAGGAGGTTGACCGATCTCGCCGATGGTGACGAGGGTCACAAGGAGGTCGACCGATCCTGCCGATGATGACAAGGGTCGAGAGGAGGTTGACCGATCTCGCCGATGGTGACGAGGGTCGCAAGGAGGTCGACCGATCTTGTCGATGATGACAAGGGTCGAGAGGAGGTTGACCGATCTTGTCGATGATGACAAGGGTCAAAGGAAAGTCGACCGATTTTGCCGATGATGACAAGGGTCGAGAGGAGGTTGACCGATCTTGCCGATGATGACAAGGGTCCCACGGAGGCTGGTCGATCTTGCCGATGATGACAAGGGTCAAAGGAAAGTTGACCGATGTTGCCGACGATGACAAGGGTCGCAAGGAGGCTAACTGATCTTGCCGATGATGACAAGGGTCAAAGGAAGGTCAACCGATCTTGCCGATGATGACAAGGGTCGCAAGGAAGTTGACTGATCTTGCCGATGATGACAAGGGTCGCAAGGAAAGTTGACCGATTTTTTTGATGATGATAAGGGTCACAAGGAGGTAGACCGACCTTGCCGATGGTGACGAGGGTCGCAAGGAGGTTGACCGATCTTGCCGATGGTGACAAGGGTCACAAGGAAGTCGACCGATTTAGCCAATGATGACAAGGGTCGCAAGGAGGTTGACCGATCTTGCCGATGATGACAATGGTCGCAAGGAGGTTGACCGATCTTTTCGATGATGACAAGGGTCGCAAGGAGTCTGATCGATCTTGCCGATGATGACAAGGGTCAAAGGAAAGTTGACCGATCTTGCCGACGATGACAAGGGTCGTAAGGAGGCTGACTGATCTTGTCGATGATGACAAGGGTCGCAAGGAAGTTGACCGATCTTGCCGATGATGACAGGAGTCGCAAGGAGGCTGACCGATCTCGCCGATGGTGACGTGGGTCGCAAGGAGATCGACCGATTTTGCCGATGATGACAAGGGTCAAGAGGAGGTTGACCGATCTCGCCGATGGTGACGAGGGTCAGAGAGAGGTCAACCGATCCTGCCGATGATGACAAGGGTCGATAGGAGGTTGATCGATCTCTCCGATGGTGACGAGGGTCGCAAGGAGGTTGATCGATCTTGCCGATGATGACAATGGTCGCAAGGAGGCTGATCGATCTTGCCGATGATGACAAGAGTCACAAGAAAGTTGACCGATCTTGCCGATGATGATAAGGGTCGCAAGGAAGTCGACCGATCTTGCCGATGATGACAAGAGTCGAAAGGAAGTTGACCGATCTTGCCGATGATGACAAGGGTCGCAAGGAAGTCGACTGATCTTGCCGATGATGACAAGGGTCGCAAGGAGGTTGACCGATCTTGCCGATGATGACAAGGGTCGCAAGGAGGTTGACCGATCTTGCCGATGATGACAAGGGTCGCAAGGAGGTTGACCGATTTTACCGATGATGACAAGGGTCGCAAGGAGGTTGACCGATCTTGCCGATGATGACAAGGGTCGCAAGGAGGTTGACCGATCTTGCCGATGATGACAAGGGTCAAAGGAAAGTTGACCGATCTTGCCGACGATGACAAGGGTCACAAGGAGGCTGACTGATCTTGCCGATGATGACAAGGGTCGCAAGGAAGTTGACCGATGATGCCGATGATGACAAGGGTCACAAGGAGGTCGACCGATCTTGCCGATGATGACAAGGGTCGAGAAGAGGTTGACCGATCTCGCCGATGGTGACGAGGGTCAAAAAGAGGTCGACTGATCTTGCCGATGATGACAAGGGTCGAGAGGAGGTTGACTGATCTCGCCGATGCTGACGAGGGTCGCAAGGAGGTCGACCGATCTTGCCGATGATGACAAGGGTCGAGAGGAGGTTGACCGAACTCTCTGATGGTGACGAATGTCACAAGGAGGTCGACTGATCTTGCCGATGATGACAAGGGTCGAGAGGAGGGTGACCGATATTGCCGATGGTGACGAGGGTTACAAGGAGGTCGACCGATCTTGCCGATGATTACAAGGGTCGAGAGGAGGTTGACCGATCTTGCCGATGATGACAAGGGTCAAAGAAAAGTTGACCATTCTTGCCGATGATGACAAGGGTCGAGAGAAGGTTGACCGATTTCGTCGATGGTGATGAGGGTCACAAGGAGGTCGACCAATCTTTCCAATGATGACAAGGGTCGCCAGGAGGTCGACTGATCTTGCCGATGATGATATGGGTCGAGAGGAGGTTGAGAACTCTAAATCATCACTTTACTGGCTTAAGCGCCCTTGCGGGTTTTTGCCGAAGCCATCCCCCTCTTGCTTTTTCCCATTCATGCTTGCCGATTTTCACGTAGCGGGGTACCCGATTTTGCCTGCGGCGCCTTTTCGGGTTTTCACCACAGCTGGGTTATAGCCATTTTTGCCCTTGTCCTAATGTAGGAGCAAGTCCGGTGAGGCACCTCTATTTTAAGCCTCATTTTTTATCTTTCTTTTTCTTCTTCTTTTTTTTTGATTCACGAAATGGATCCGGGATGAATGCGAGCTCGCTTGTTGACAACGGATGAGAGACCCGTGTTAGTGAGATGTCGACTAGCCTTGCTGATGGTGGCAAGGGCCGCTCACAGGTTTGTTCGTCGACATTGGCTTGAATGTCGAAGCAAAAGTAGATTCATTAACAAGGACGGAAGGTCCAGATTAAGGGAATACTGACCGATCTTGCCAATGGCGGCAAGGGTCGAGAGGAGGTTGACCGATCTCGCCGATGGTGACGAGGGTCACAAGGAGGTCGACCGATCTTGTCGATGATGACAAGGGTCGAGAGGAGGTTGACCGATCTCGCTGATGGTGACGAGGGTCAAAAGGAGGTCGACCGATCTTGCCGATGATACAAGGGTCGAGAGGAGGTTGACCGATCTCGCCAATGGTGACGAGGGTCGCAAGGAGGTCGACCGATCTTGCCGATGATGACAAGGGCCGAGAGGAGGTTGACCGATCTCGTCGATGGTGACGAGGGTCACAAGGAGGTCGACCAATGTTGCCGATGATGACAAGGGTCGAGAGGAGGTAGATCGATCTTGCCAATAATGACAAGGGTCAAAGGAAAGTTGACCGATCTTGCCGATGATGACAAGAGTCGCAAGGAAGCTGACCGATCTTGCCGATGATGATAAGGGTCAAAGGAAGGTCGACCGATCTTGCCGATGATGACAAGGGTCGCAAGGAAGTCGACTGATCTTGCCGATGATGACAAGGTTCGCAAGGAAAGTTGACCGATCTTGCCGATGATGATAAAGGTCGCAAGGAGGTAGACCGATCTTGCCGATGGTGACAAGGGTCGCAAGGAGGTTGACCGATCTTGTCGATGGTGACAAGGGTCACAAGGAAGTCGACCGATCTTGCCGATGATGACAAGGGTCGCAAGGAGGTTGACCGATCTTGCCGATGATGACAAGGGTCGTAAGGAGGTTGACCGATCTTGCGGATGATGACAAGTGTCGCAAGGAGGTTGATCGATCTTGCCGATGATGACAAGGGTCAAAGGAAAGTTGACCGATCTTGCCGACGATGACAAGGGTCGCACGGAGGCTGACTGATCTTGCCGATGATGACAAGGGTCGCAAGGAAGTTGACTGATCTTGCCGATGATGACAAGAGTCGCAAGGAGGCTGACCGATCTCACCAATGGTGACGAGAGTCGCAAGGAGGTCGACCGATCTTGCTGATGATGACAAGGGTCGAGAGGAGGTTGACCGATCTCGCCGATGGTGACGAGGGTCACAAAGAGGTCGACCGATCCTGCCGATGATGACAAGGGTCGAGAGGAGGTTGACCGATTTTGCCGATGGTGACGAGGGTCGCAAGGAGGTTGACCGATCTTGCCGATGATGATAAGGGTCGCAAGGAGGCTGGCCGATCTTGCTGATGATGACAAGAGTCACAAGGAACTTGACCGATCTTGCCGATGATGACAAGGGTCGCAGGAAGTCGACCGATCTTGCCGATGATGACAAGGGTCGCAAGGAGGTTGACCGATCTTGCCGATGATGACAAGAGTTGCAAGGAAGTTGACCAATCTTGCCGATGATGACAAGGGTCGCAAGGAAGTCAATCGATCTTGCCGATGATGACAAGGGTCGCAAGGAGGTTGACCGATTTTACCGATGATGAGAAGGGTCGCAAGGAGGTTGACCGATCTTGCCGATGATGACAAGAGTCACTAGGAGGTTTACCGATCTTGCCGATGATGACAAGGGTCACAAGGAAGTTGACCGATCTTGCCGATGATGCTAAGGGTCACAAGGAGGTCGACCGATCTTGCCGATGATGACAAGGGTCGAGAGGAGGTTGACCGATCTCACCGATGGCGATGAGGGTCAAAAGGAGGTCGACTGATCTTGCCGATGATGACCTGGGTCGAGGGGAGGTTGACCGATCTCGCCGATGCTGACGAGGGTCGTAAGGAGGTCGACCGATCTTGTCGATGATGACAAGGGTCGAGAGGAGGTTGACCGATATCGCCGATGATGACGAGGGTCACAAGGAGGTTGACCGATCCTGCTGATGATGGCAAGGGTCTAGAGGAGGTTGACCTATCTCGCCGATGGTGACGAGGGTCGTAAGAAAGTCGACCGATCTTACCGATGACGACAAGGGTCGCAAGGAGGTTGACCGATCTTGCCGATGATGACAAGGGTCGCAAGGCAGTCGACCGATCTTGCCGATGATGATAAGGGTCACAAGGAGGCTGACCGATCTTGCCGATGATGACAAGGGTCAAATGAAAGTCGACCGATCTTTCCGATGATGACAAGGGTCACAAGGAAGTTGTTGGGTTCTGTGCGTCCCCTTGTTGTCTTTGACAATGGTTTTGATGATTCCAATTTATCGTGTGTTTTGTGTTTACTTCAAAGTGAAAATCTTGATTGCTTATGTTTTATGGCATCCTGATGATAAAACAAGCTAACATCTTGATGGTATCTTGATTTGCAGGTTGACAGTTATGGTCCTTCACGAATACAATTCTGATGCCTCATGCGAGCTGTGCATGAGACTTTGGAACTAACTTGTGAAAACATTGTGGCTTGATACCTCTGTATTATTGGTGCCTTCATGCATGTCCTATATGGGACACTTGATGTGGATTTCTGCTTAACATGCTTTTTATGATTCTTTGTAATCCAAGGTTACTTGATGTTCTTAAGAACTTCTAACCATGCTATCTAACTTGGTTATATCATGTTCACAAACTGGGTCATGACACTTTTAATGAACTGAAATTCAGATGCACATTCACTTAACCTTGATTCAGTCAAAATGGTTATGTTGCTCCTTATTCAGAATTGGACTATTTCAGTCTAATTGATATGTGTGGGGTGTGAAAATTCTAGTTGCTTTGGACTAGCTAAGCAACTCATGGCTGGGTTTTTTGAGGTCCATGTGTGATTTAGTTGAACTCAAATTGCTCAACATGCCTTAGATTGTAATTGAATTTAATATGAGGCATGAATGACATTTGAACTAAAATTGAGGCTTTCATGCTGAACTTGTTATGGAATGAAAGCTTGTGGTCTGATGGGTTGGTATTGCTAGATTCATATTGATCTATAATCTTCTGAAGAAAGTGGACTGAAAATATGTGTAATCAAGTGCACATGTAACTACATTTTCAGTATACTAACTTGCAGACAAAAGAAGGCAGTCTTGTGTGAAGAAATGCCTTGAAGTTACCTTCTTCATACAGCTTGTATTGGTTCAAGATTATCTTGAGAACATTACTAACTCCAAGTGCAGGTTCATGCTGCTTTGAACAAGTGGGTCCATGGTAAGGATTCACCCCCCCCACCCCCGGAGTCTACTCTTAACATATTGAATTGGGCTTAATCCATCTTTCATGTATTTGGGTTGATATGGGTTCATGTATAGGTTTTACATGGCAAATTGAATGCACTTTGTTGCTTGAGGTTTTTGTGTTTTTTTCAAAGTGCTTTATGCATGTTCTTGAGGAGGCTCATGAGTTGAAAACATGTGCAAAATATTTATGTTACTCTTGCTAATGCTTTCATAATCATATTACATGTCTTTTGGGTCTTGGACTCAAAACTAGTTCCATATGTTGATGCATGATCCAAATATTTTAATTCATGATTTGGTTCAATGGATTGCATGTTTAGGTCAATGGGAATCCTTTAAATACCAGTTTTTAATGTTTCAAGGTCAATGGGTCGACCCCCCATGCTCAATGGGTCATCCCCTGGGCAAAATAGGGTGTTTTAAGCTTCTGGACTGAAAGTGGGTCGACCCCCCCCCCCCATGAGATGGGTCGACCCCCCTGTAACAAAACCTGCCAGACATCGGTCGACCCCCCTCACCAGATGGGTCGACCCCCCACATTTTCAGGTCCGCGCATGAATTCCGTAAGTCACCGAAACCCTATGAAAACACATCCAAATGAGATGAAATTTTACCCTTATACCCTTGGGTCATTAATAAACATATTAGGGTGGTTTTGCTAGGGTTTTACAAGGGTATTGTGGTCTTTTGCACAACTTATCCTTATGATATATATGACATGCGAATTTGGAAGAAAGAGTGTGTGGAGCTCTAATTGTTCTATCTTGTAGGAAAAGAAGAAGAGGGAAAGGAGTGGAGCTGAAGAAAAACGTGGATATCATCTACATCCAGGAGGAGTTTGCAATCGTGATAGAAGGAAGAAAGGAGCGGAACGAAAAGATGAACGCGTGGACGTTCTCATCGTCGACATCCGGCTACCCTCCGACTTGGGGATAAGAGAAGATCTTCTACAACCTCCCTCTACTCATGGAGATTTATTGTTGCATCTTGTTTCCATCCTTTTGAGTCATCCACTTCCAGTTTACAAGGGTTTCCATCCTTTTTGTTGAGGATAGATTAATATCTTGGGCGGTCATTGTATATCTCTTCAATTTGTCAAACTTGGAATATTGTTTGTGTGAAGGCGGAGCTGCGCCTCCGTGTGTGTGGATTTATTGTGGGGAAAGTTCTCCCCAAGTTTGTGAGTGTAGATGGAGCTGCGTCTCCGTGTGGTTTTAGTGTCTGGGGTGTGTTCCCCGATTCTGTGTGTGGGTGTGTGTGCTGCAGTGGCAGCGTATTGGGGATTTTCCCAGTGTGTGGATATTGCTGCGGAAGCAGCGTGTGTGCGTGGTTGGGGTTCGTCCCCGTGTTGCTACGAAAGTAGCGTGTAGTGAAGCCTCACCCGGTTGGGTGAGGGGTGGACGTAGGGAGCCCGTCGTGGTCCCGAACCACCTAAAAATCTCCGTGTCCCTTGTGAATGCTTGTGTGTTTGTCCCTTTCTTCTATCTCCCTTCACAGGTTAATTTAATAGATTTTTACTCACTACACCACTGCACACTGCTACTTCTGTTATCCGTGTTTGGCATATTTTTATCTAAGGGTTGCATAGTTATTACGAGTGAGATCGGAAAGATCGAGAGAATCTTTTAAATCTCATGTTTGTTTAGTTAATCAACACAGTTAATTTTAATTCCACTGTGATCAGTTTAGAGAGTTTTTTAAATCCGTCATCTAAGTCAAGGGGACAATTCAACCCCCCTTCTTGTCCGCCATCTAGTCTGGGCCAACAATTGGTATCAGAGCCCAGTCTCTGATTTTTATTCAGCGGACCTCACGGTCTAGGAGAAAAGATCTTTTTATGATGGCTAGTCTGAATTCTGTTCCTGTCTTTGATGGTTTTGATTATGTATCTTGGATTGAAAAATTGACTATTTGGATTTCTGGTACTGATCCTAAGCTTATGAAATTAATTACTCATGGTCCACATGTCTTACCCAAAAATGAACTAAGTTGGACTGATGAACGTAGGAAAATGAATTCTGATAATCTTTTTGTTTTGAATGCTCTTAAAGCTGCAATTGACTCTAACAAATTTCTGTTTGCTCTTGATTGTAGCTCAGCCAAAGAAATCATGGATCAATTGATCAAAGTTCACGAAAAAGGGCTAGAGTATGCTTGCATGGTGGCTAATAGCAAGGATGATCATTCAAGCTTAGAGTCCAAGGAGGTAAGCTCTGACTCTGAACTTGATGAAATCTCATTTGAAGAACTACTAGATCTCTATGATGAACTACTGGAAAAATATAAGAAAGTAAAATCTGAAAATAAAAAGCTCAAGAAGAAACTTGAAAATCCTTTTCATGAAAATGCTTTATGTGAGAAATGCTTAGAACTCAAAAATGTGAATGAATCTCTCTTCGCTGATGTTGAAATGCATAGAGATAAAATTTGTTGTTTGAGAGAGGAAAATGAAAAGTTGAATGAAAAAATTAAGGCATTGAGTGATGAGCTCTCTGTCTATCAAAAGGGAAAATGTGCGATCACTGATGAGTCTGAAAAGTTGAAAGAACTGAGAAAGGAAATAGAAAACTTCAAAAATTTGAATGACAAATTCAAAAACATTGAAACCATTGGTAGAATGGTTGGTGACAATGCGAATTTTCAAAAGAATGAACTTGAACATATCTCCATGAGTGAAAATTCATTTGAAAAACTTCAAAATAAAAAACTTGCTGAAGAGATTCAGAAATTGAAAAATCAAAACTGTCTTCTGGTTGATAAAATCCACATATTTGAAAAAGGAAAATATGTAGCTATGGATAATCTTGAAAACTCTCAAGTTTTAGAAGAAGAAATTGCAAGCTATAAAACTGTTAATTCCTTGTTGAATGAGAAGCTTGCATTGTGTGAGAAAGAAATTGCTGAATCTAACTTGCATATCTCATCATTGGAAGATGAGATCAAAAATTTGAATGAATCCCTGTTGTTGTGTGATAAGCAAAATGAAAAACAGAAAAAGGATGTTGATTGTTCTTGTATGCATGCAGAACCCTCATATGATAAACACAATCATGCTTCAAGAAAAAGAAGAAATGTTTCATGCTATTACTGTGGAAAATTCGGTCATGACATGTATGGCTGCTTTTTGAAAGAATTTGATGACGATGTGGCATTGAAGTCACAAATAAAATTTGCTAATGATTCTAAAAATTTTGAAAAACCAATGAAGAAAAACCTCAATGCTCACTGCTTTTATTGTGGATTTAATGGACATGTTTTTGAAAATTGCTTTACAAAGAAAGATGATGATGCATGGTCCATCGAGAAAAATTTTTCATGCTATTACTGTGGTGTTTTTGGACACATGATGAATGATTGTCATGTAATGAAAAATGATGAAAAGCTGATCATGAGAAGAAAATCTTCTCATTGTTATTACTGTGGCCTGAATGGACACTCAATGGATAATTGTTCCATGATGAGGGCCGACGATGAGTGGTATGAGAGGAGAAATGAAAAGAAAATCTTTGTTCATGATAAAGCTAACCCCTCGGGACCCAAGATGACTTGGGTACCAAAATCTTCGAAATGAGAATCTGTTTTGCAGGGGCGCCTTGAGGTCAAGAAATTTTAATTAATAAAGGACACTCAAGGTGAGAAAGAAATGCTTGATTTTGAGAACTTCTTTGGTCTGGTTTATGTTGAAGAATCTAAAAAAAAGGGGATAAAACTTGATCTTGGAGAAATATGTTTACATTTCTGTTTCACTGACTCTTGTCAAGTTCTAAAATGTTGAGATCCTTCAATTTTGATGAGTAGTTGACTTGAATGATTTTTGGTTGAACATCTTGTAAATAATCATAACTCTTGAATGCTTAACCTTGGACACTTATGGCTCTTAGTACACACCTTCTCTTTTACTTTCAAAATAAATTTGGTTTTGTATGCTTTACACTGTGCATAGAGTCCTTCAGACTCTTACTTACTATTTACAAATAACAACTCACATGTGCATACATAGAATACATACTTAGCTTCATGATACTCATTGCACATATCATACACATCTTTGCATACTGTTGAATAGGAATAATTTTTCAATCATCCTTTTAGGTTACATGCATACATTTGCATGTCATTGCATACCTGTGTGCTTGAATGTCATGATTATTTGGTATATCAATGGCGATAGTGGAAGGTTGGATTATGTCCAACTGGAAGCTTTTCTCATGCGTGATGGTGGTCTTCGGACCAATGTACTCCGCCAAGTACCAATAATCATTTGCTTGAAAACATTGAAAGATCCCTAGTTGAATGCATGTATATACTTTATACCAATCTTTTTGACTTCTTCTATGACTCATCCATTGCTAAATGAAATTGCATTGATTTAGACATGTTTGTTACATGGCACATATTAAGGGGGAGAATTTTTATAACCGTGCATACATTTAGGGGGAGACATTACTATGATGAAACTAATTCATATCTTACATTCAAAACAACCACCCACACAAATGCACCTTTTTGAGATAATGATTCAATTCAATAAGGATTACTATTTTCTACTCTACACTTTAGAGGACTATTGATTCTATACATGGAAATCACATATCTCGTAAGGAAAAAGCTGTTTACCTCACCAAAAAGTCGTATAAGTGGAACGTGGATCCGAGTAGCCGGGAATCCCCCCTGAAACAAAGGAGGAAACTCGCGTCGAAAGGAGAAACTAATCCACACTAAAATAAGTGTGATTTGCCACCGTGTAGCTGGGAAGTGTCCCTGAGACAAAGGATACAACTCGCGTCGAAAAGTGTCTCATCCACATCATAAAAGGTGACGAAACTGAGTAACCGGGAATTGCCCCTGAAACAAAGGGCATGACTCGCGTCAAAAGGCTAGTCACGTCATTTATAGTACTTTAAAGAAAAAATTTGGGGTCATACGTAGCTACCAATAGTCGGGCATTGTGTTGAAAGTGTATGGATGATAAGTACCTTGTAGTGTTCTTTAGAAAATCTGATTTTCCATTTTACCTTGAAATTCATTGCTCAATCATCACATTTGCACCTTGGGTTTGATTGTTTGAATGTTTCTTATGAATCTGTCGCTTATCATGGTTTATGCAGTACTTATTTATGTAAGCACGACCTTCTTAGTATTGTACATACACATCATGTTCAACGATCAAATGCATTATCCTTACACCCATCCCGAAGGGACTTGCATGAGTCTATACTTAACTATGCATGCTTGAGTGCCTGAATGCTTGATCTGTCTGTTCATAACATGCTTCATTTCATTAACATGCATCTTTAGGCTATACGTGTATATAACAGGTTCAATAACCCATTGTCGGTTGGTTTTTTTTTTTATCAAAAACCTTTCCTAGGTGCATTAATAATGCATAGCTAGGAGGTATTTTTATTCATAAAAAAAGAATCACAAGAATTACATTGTACGGATGCTAGGCATTCCTAGCTTATCCAACCGGGCAATGCCTCGTATAGCACTAGGAAGCTGCTGCTGTGAGGAAAAATAAAGATTACATTTGTTAGTGCAAGCTAGATTGGCCAAAGAATCTGCCACCTTATTCGCTTCACGGAAGATATGTATGATGGTATCATTTGCAGTGAGGAGGACCAGGATTTCCCTCACATACTTCAATATTTCCCAAGGACAGGGAACCTTTTGGTTAATAACTTGGACCAGGATTTGGGAGTCACATTCAATGATGCTCGGGTGTGTAGTAATAGTTCTCAGATATTTCAGACCATCCTTAAGTGCTCTAGCCTCTGCCATCATGCTGCTAGCTTGAGCATAAAAATGGGAAAAAGCCAATAAGATTGATCCATGTGAGTCCCTGATAACACCACCCCCACCTGAAACCTGAGTAAGCTTGGAGGCACCATCAGTGTTCAGTTTAATGTGAGGCCAGGGTGGGAGTTGCCATTTGATGAGCTTCACCTTTGGACTGTTGTTCCTGCTTGACTGAATTCCACAAGCAGCTAGGACTATTTTTCTTTCATGTTTGTCTTCCCTAAGCTTTGACATTGCTAGTGATTGCCTTACCTGGGAGAGAATTTTTTGGATCATGTGCTAGATCTTTGGAGGCTTTCCATCATGGAGGACAGAGTTTCTAGTAGTCCATATCTCCCACAAGCTGAAACCAGTCAGAGCTATAATGAAGAGACCAAACAGAGATGTACCAGCAGCATTTTGAATATTTTTGGAAATAAGTTCTCTGACTGTCCGACCACCTAGCTCCAGACCTTTGTTTTGAAAGAAAGACCAGATGTTCACAGCCCAGTCACTGTTACTAAAGAGGTGGTTAGTATCCTCTTCTTTATGGATCTGACAGCAATTGCATTTGGAGCATATAGGTATACCACAAACTTTAACATTCTGATCAGTGGGCAGACAGTTGAAGAATACTTTCCATATATGCAGCGAAATTTTGGTTGGAATCCATGGAGACCAAATGCGATTCCAGTTTACATTCATCTCCATAATCTGCGAGTGTTGAGTTTGCATCAGATTTTTATAAACGGATGAGACAGAATAGTCACCATTTCCTGATAATGACCAGATGAAGTGATCTGAATGAGGAGTCAGAATGGATGGTGTCAAAGTTCTCCTGATCTTAGCTGGTAGGTGAAGTTCCAATGCATTAGTGTCCTCCGGCCTTGGAGTCATAAGTATGTCTTTTATAGTTGCATTTGTGTTGATGGTGCTATCAGTGCATATATAGGAAGCAAGAGTTCTGTTTCCCAGCCAAGTATCCCCAAAAATTAGTTTGAGCCCCATCACCCAGAATGACCCTCTGATTATCCTGGATGATTATTTTTGCTTTAGTCCAGCTGCTTTTATTTATGCCCTTCATGCTTTTGAAATTAACCTCAGAGAGATGAGCATTCTGAATATACTTGGCCCTGAAAAACTCTGCCCAAAGGGATTGAGAATGGAGACCATTCCATAGCATTTTGACCCGAAGTGCAAGATCCATGTGTCTTAGGGACATAATCCCAAGACCGCCCTGTACAATAGGTTTGCATACAGAATTCCAAGATTTCCAGTGTTTACGGTTGCCATAATTAGAGGAGCCCCAGAAAAAATTGGCAAAAGATCTGTCCATCATCTGATGTATGCCTGCGTGTAGAGGGGTGGATGCCAGGATATAAATTGGGATGGATGAAAGAACATGTTTGATCAAAATTAACTGAGCACTCTGTGAGAGTAATCTAGCTTGCCAACCTTCTATTCGTTTCTAAATGGTGGTGATGATGCCAGCAAAGAAAACTTTCTTGGATCTGCCCAAAACCAGAGGGTAGCCCAAGTATTTTTGAGGAAAGGTTTGTCTAGAGAAACCTATTATGTTTTCTAGTTTCCTACTGAGGGTGGAGTTGCAGTTTGAGTGTAGAAGAAAACCACTCTTGCTAGTATTGATCAGTTGCCCTGATGCTTCCTCATAAGTTTTTAAGGAGTGCATGAGTTGACGGATTGAAGTGGCACTGGCATTGGCAAATATTAATGTATCATCAGCAAATAATAGGTGGGATATGGGTGGGCACCTCCGGGGGCCAGAATACCAACCCACTTTACCTTTATCAAATTGGTCCTTGAGCAACCTGCTAAGTGACTCTTGGGCCAGAATAAAAAGGATGGGGGCAATGGGATCACCTTGCCTGAGGCCTCTGGTAGATTTGAAAAAACCAGCTAGTTCTCCATTTAATGCTATTGAGAACCAGCAGTTATTAATCAAGCTTTCAATCATATTAATGAACTGAGTGTCAAAACCAAACTTCTTAAGAACTGCAACAAGAAAATCCCATTCAATTCTGTCGTATGCCTTGGCCATGTCCAATTTAAGAATGACATTGCTACCTCTGGTTTTCCTGCCTAGTTCTTGCACCAGTTCTTGGGCCAAGGCAATATTCTCAATGATGTGCCTTCCTTTGACAAAGGCTGTTTGTTCCTTTGAAATGAGTGATGGAAGAAGTCTGCTAATTCTGTTGCTGAGGATTTTAGAAATGATTTTATGAGAGAAGTTGCATAAACTGATAGGCCTGTAATCAGAAATGTCATTGGCATTCTTTGTCTTTGGGATAAGGGCTATGACAGTAGCTGTGATACATCTTGGGAGAGGCTTTCTATCATTGAAAAATTCCTGAATGGCCTTGATGAGAGTGTTTGCAATTATATGCCATGCATGTTGAAAAAAACTGCCAGTGCATAACTCAGTTGGTTTTTGACAAATGGGGAAGAATAATGTGTTTTTCTAGCACAACACACTCTATGCATAACTCAGTTTTCCGATTTTGCATATAGTTTCCTTATACCACTTGTGCATATTCAGTTATACATATAACAAAAAACTTACAAAAATTGAGCCTTTGCAATTATTTCACACATCTCCTGATTGTACATCAAATTCCAAACTTTTGATTGCCTCTTAGTTTACACACCTTCCTCTCATGGTAGGTGTATTGCTGGGTTCGTGCTCTACTTTTTGAATCTTCATATCTATTCCCTGAGTCCCCCATTTTTTTTGCTAATGACAAAGGGGGAGAGAACTTTGAATTGTCACAATATATTGTCATCATCAAAACGGAGGAGATTGTTGGGTTCTATGCGTCCCCTTGTTGTCTTTGACAATGGTTTTGATGATTCCAATTTATCGTGTGTTTTGTGTTTACTTGTTTTGTGTTTACTTCAAAGTGAAAATCTTGATTGCTTATGTTTTATGGCATCCTGATGATAAAACAAGCTAACATCTTGATGGTATCTTGATTTGCAGGTTGACAGTTATGGTCCTTCACGAATACAATTCTGATGCCTCATGCGAGCTGTGCATGAGACTTTGGAACTAACTTGTGAAAACATTGTGGCTTGATACCTCTGTATTATTGGTGCCTTCATGCATGTCCTATATGGGACACTTGATGTGGATTTCTGCTTAACATGTTTTTTATGATTCTTTGTAATCCAAGGTTACTTGATGTTCTTAAGAACTTCTAACCATGCTATCTAACTTGGTTATATCATGTTCACAAACTGGGTCATGACACTTTTAATGAACTGAAATTCAGATGCACATTCACTTAACCTTGATTCAGTCAAAATGGTTATGTTGCTCCTTATTCAGAATTGGACTATTTCAGTCTAATTGATATGTGTGGGGTGTGAAAATTCTAGTTGCTTTGGACTAGCTAAGCAACTCATGGCTGGGTTTTTTGAGGTCCATGTGTGATTTAGTTGAACTCAAATTGCTCAACATGCCTTAGATTGTAATTGAATTTAATATGAGGCATGAATGACATTAGAACTAAAATTGAGGCTTTCATACTGAACTTGTTATGGAATGAAAGCTTGTGGTCTGATGGGTTGGTATTGCTAGATTCATATTGATCTATAATCTTCTGAAGAAAGTGGACTGAAAATATGTGTAATCAAGTGCACATGTAACTACATTTTCAGTATACTAACTTGCAGACAAAAGAAGGCAGTCTTGTGTGAAGAAATGCCTTGAAGTTACCTTCTTCATACAGCTTGTATTGGTTCAAGATTATCTTGAGAACATTACTAACTCCAAGTGCAGGTTCATGCTGCTTTGAACAAGTGGATCCATGGTAAGGATTCACCCCCCCCACCCCCGGAGTCTACTCTTAACATATTGAATTGGGCTTAATCCATCTTTCATGTATTTGGGTTGATATGGGTTCATGTATAGGTTTTACATGGCAAATTGAATGCACTTTGTTGCTTGAGGTTTTTGTGTTTTTTTCAAAGTGCTTTATGCATGTTCTTGAGGAGGCTCATGAGTTGAAAACATGTGCAAAACATTTATGTTACTCTTGCTAATGCTTTCATAATCATATTACATGTCTTTTGGGTCTTGGACTCAAAACTAGTTCCATATGTTGATGCATGATCCAAATATTTTAATTCATGATTTGGTTCAATGGATTGCATGTTTAGGTCAATGGGAATCCTTTAAATACCAGTTTTTAATGTTTCAAGGTCAATGGGTCGACCCCCCATGCTCAATGGGTCATCCCCTGGGCAAAATAGGGTGTTTTAAGCTTCTGGACTGAAAGTGGGTCGACCCCCCCCCCCATGAGATGGGTCGACCCCCCTGTAACAAAACCTGCCAGACATCGGTCGACCCCCCTCACCAGATGGGTCGACCCCCCACATTTTCAGGTCCGCGCATGAATTCCGTAAGTCACCGAAACCCTATGAAAACACATCCAAATGAGATGAAATTTTACCCTTATACCCTTGGGTCATTAATAAACATATTAGGGTGGTTTTGCTAGGGTTTTACAAGGGTATTGTGGTCTTTTGCACAACTTATCCTTATGATATATATGACATGCGAATTTGGAAGAAAGAGTGTGTGGAGCTCTAATTGTTCTATCTTGTAGGAAAAGAAGAAGAGGGAAAGGAGTGGAGCTGAAGAAAAACGTGGATATCATCTACATCCAGGAGGAGTTTGCAATCGTGATAGAAGGAAGAAAGGAGCGGAACGAAAAGATGAACGCGTGGACGTTCTCATCGTCGACATCCGGCTACCCTCCGACTTGGGGATAAGAGAAGATCTTCTACAACCTCCCTCTACTCATGGAGATTTATTGTTGCATCTTGTTTCCATCCTTTTGAGTCATCCACTTCCGGTTTACAAGGGTTTCCATCCTTTTTGTTGAGGATAGATTAATATCTTGGGTGGTCATTGTATATCTCTTCAATTTGTCAAACTTGGAATATTGTTTGTGTGAAGGCGGAGCTGCGCCTCCGTGTGTGTGGATTTATTGTGGGGAAAGTTCTCCCCAAGTTTGTGAGTGTAGATGGAGCTGCGTCTCCGTGTGGTTTTAGTGTCTGGGGTGTGTTCCCCGATTCTGTGTGTGGGTGTGTGTGCTGCAGTGGTAGCGTATTGGGGATTTCCCCAGTGTGTGGATATTGCTGCGGAAGCAGCGTGTGTGCGTGGTTGGGGTTCGTCCCCGTGTTGCTACGAAAGTAGCGTGTAGTGAAGCCTCACCCGGTTGGGTGAGGGGTGGACGTAGGGAGCCCGTCGTGGTCCCGAACCACCTAAAAATCTCCGTGTCCCTTGTGAATGCCTGTGTGTTTGTCCCTTTCTTCTATCTCCCTTCACAGGTTAATTTAATAGATTTTTACTCACTACACCACTGCACACTGCTACTTCTGTTATTCGTGTTTGGCATATTTTTATCTAAGGGTTGCCTAGTTATTACGAGTGAGACCAGAAAGATCGAGAGAATCTTTTAAATCTCATGTTTGTTTAGTTAATCAACACAGTTAATTTTAATTCCACCGTGATCAGTTTAGAGAGTTTTTTAAATCCGTCATCTAAGTCAAGGGGACAATTCAACCCCCCTTCTTGTCCGCCATCTAGTCTGTGCCAACAGAAGTCTAGGGAAAGATCTCCGATGGGGATCGTGGTGATCACCCTTTTCGGAGTTTTACTAGAATGAGGGTAAGGCGGAACTTAAATTACCACATTACTAACCTAAGTGCCCTTTCGAGTTTTCACCGAAGTCAGCCCCCTCTTGCTTTTGGCCACGCGCCCTTTTGGGTTTTCACATGGCGGGGTACCCGGTTTTGCATGCGGCGCCCTTTCGGGTTTTCGCCACAGCCGAGTTATAGCCATTTTTACCCTTGTCCTAATGTAGGAACAAGGTCGGCGAGGCACCTCTCTTTTAAGCCCCATCTTTTTCTTTTCTTTCTTTTTTTTGATTCATATAACAGGAGGACGTTGTGAGGGTCGACTAGGACATGAAGCCTTGCGCCGAGAAGAAGGGTTTATTCGTCAGCAAGAAGGTAATGCTAACGCAAGGGATAGATTTGTACCGATTCAGACGTAAGGCCCGCAATGGCAATGTTGTAGAAGGGTCGGCTAGGACACGAAGTCTTGCGCCGAGAAAGGGTTTATTCGTTAGCAAGAAGGTAATGCTAACGCAAGGGATAGATTTGTACCGATTCGGGTGTAAGGCCTGCAATGGCGATGTTGTAGAAGGGTCGGCTAGGACATGAATTCTTGCGCCGAGAAAGGGTTTATTCGTTAGCAAGAAGGTAATGCTAATGCAAGGGATAGATTTGTGCTGATTCGGGCGTAAGGCCCGTAATGGCAATGTTGTTTTGTGTATTATTATTTATTTAATTTTTGAGAGCTCGGCTAGGACGGAATGTCACTAGACCAAGGTAGGTAGAGCTCAGCCAGGGCGGAGTGCCACTAGACTAAGGTAAGTAGAACTTAGGTAGGGCGGAGTGCCACTAGACTAATGTAGGTAGAACTTAGCTAGGGCGGAGCGCCACTAGACTAAGGTAGGTGGAACTTAGCTAGGGCAGAGTGTCGCTAGACTAAGGTAAGTAGAACTTAGCTAGGGCGGAGTGCCACTAGACTAAGGCAGGTAGAGCTCGGTCAGGGCGGAATGCCACTAGACCAAGGTAGGTAGAAGTTAACTAGGGCGGAGCGCCACTAGACTAAGGTAGGTAGAACTTAGCTAGGGCGGAGTGCCGCTATACTAAGGTAAGTAGAACTTAGCTAGGGCGGAGTGCCGCTAGACTAAGGTAGGTAGAGCTCGGTCAGGGTGAAATGCCACTAGACCAAGGTAAGTAGAACTTATCTAGGGCGAAGCGCCACTAGACTAAGGTAGGTAGAACTTAGCTAGGACGGAGTGCCACTAGACTAAGGTAAGTAGAACTTAGCTAGGGCGGAGTGCTGCTAGACCATGGCAGGTAGAACTCGGCCAGGGCGGAATGCCACTAGGCTAAGGCAGGTAGAGCTTAGCTAGGACGGAGTGCCACTAGGCTAAGGTAGATAGAGCTCGGCCAGGGCAAAATGCCACTAGACCAAGGTAGGTAGAACTTAGCTAGGGAGGAGTGCCACTAGACTAAGGTAAGTGGGTCTCGGTCAGGGCGGAATGCCACTTGACCCAGGTAGGTAGAACTTAGCTAGGGCGGAGTGCCACTAGATTAAGGCATGTAGAACTTAGCTAGGGCGGAGTGCCACTAGGCTAAGGCAGGTAGAGCTTTGCTAGGACGGAGTGCCACTAGGCTAAGGTAGATAGAGCTCGGCCAGGGCGGAATGCCACTAGACCAAGGTAGGTAGAACTTAGCTAGGGCGGAGTGCCACTGGACTAAGGTAGGTGGAACTTAGCTAGGGCGGAGTGCTACTAGACTAAGGTAACTAGAACTTAGCTAGGACGGAGTGCCACTAGACAAAGGCAGGTAGAGCTCGGTCAGGGCGGAATGCCACTAGACCAAGATAGGTAGAACTTAGCTAGGGTGGAGCGCCACTAGACTAAGGTAGGTCGAACTTAGCTAGGGCGGAGTGCCGCTAGACTAAGGTAAGTAGAACTTAGCTAGGGCGGAGTGCCACTAGACTAAGGCAGGTAGAGCTCGGTCAGGGCGGAATACCACTAGACCAAGGTAGGTAGAACTTAGCTAGGGCGGAGCGCCACTAGACTAAGGTAGGTAGAACTTAGCTAGGGCGGGGTGCCACTAGACTAAGGTGGGTGGAACTTAGCTAGGGCGGAGTGCTACTAGAATAAGGTAGGCAGAGCTCGACCAGAGCGGAATGCTACTAGACCCAGGTAGGTAGAACTGAGCTAGGGCGGAGTGCCACTAGACTAAGGCAGGTGGGACTCGGTCAGGGCGCAATGCCTCTAGACCAAGGTAGGTATAGGTCATTCTGGGAATGCCACTTGAGCTGTGTGATACAGCTTCATATGTTTTCCATTAAGGGGAGAGGACTTGATGACTCCTTTGTGTTCTACAAGGACGTACGCACCCCCTTCATATACTCGGCGGATGACATATGGTCCGACCCAGTTTTCAACCAACTTCCCTTTGGGGTTGGAGGCCATCACTTCTCTTCTTTTAACCATTACCAGGTCACCTTTCTTGAATTCTCATCCTTTGACTAGCTTATCGAAAGCATGGGCCATGCGGGCTTGTTAGAGTTGGATATTTTGTTGCGCACGGAGACGCTTTCCTTCGAGCTCGGCGAGCTCCTCCAGTCTTCTTTCTATGTTAGTCTGCTCACTGCTGACCAATCCATGCTGGATGGCGATTCGTAACGAGGGGACCTCTAATTCGATTGGCACCACAGCCTCCGACCCGTACACGAGGGAGTAAGGTGAGCAGCCAGTCGGGGTTTTATAGACTGTACGGTAAGCCCAGAGTGCCTCGTACATCCTTTCTTCCCAATCTCTTTTGTTAGCTTTGACAGTCTTCGCTAGCAGAGTGCATAGCGTCTTGTTGAAGGCTTCTGCAAGTCCGTTGGATTGAGGGTAGTAGGAAGATGATGCCCTCCAGTCAATCTTGTACTTGTCGGCTAGTCGGTACACCTTCTGATTCTTGAAGTGATTGCCGTTGTCAGAGATGATTCGGCTGGGTACTCCAAACCGGAATATTATATTTTGCCGGAAGAATCTGGCGACTAATTCCCCCGTCACTTCTCTTAGTGCTACTGCCTCTGCCCATCTGGAGAAGTAGCGTGTAGCCGCTAAGATATATTTGCATCCCGATGAAGACGTGGTAGTGTCCCTACCACGTCCGTACCCCATTGAGCAAACGGCCAACTTGGGATGGTAAGATGCAGTGGCACAGGTGGCCTTCTTGACATAGTGGCATGTTCTTGACACCTCTGACAGGCTTTGGGGAACTTGCAGCAATCGTCAAACATAGAGGGCCAATAGTAGCCCAGTTTCTTTATTTCAATTTTCATTTTCGGACCGGCCTGGTGTGCCCTGGATGACCAGGCATGGACCTCTTGCATTACCTGCCCGGCTTCCCCTGGAGATAAGTAGTGAAGTAAGATCTTCTTTTGGGCATCTGCCGTTATCCGGAACAACGTTCCATTCCTCATCTCATAAGAGTCTTTGACCCCTCAAGAGCTTCATTCTCTATTCTTTCTCTTTCGGGAGTTGTTGGTATTGAAACCAACGTAGGAGGTGCTCCCGCCAATCGGACTGCTGGATTCCTTCTATAGCTGCCACTTCATTTGCTTGTTCATCGGCTAAGGTTTCTGTCACACTGGGGACCTGTCGCCGATTGATTACTATTTTATTCAGGCTTGTATCAGGCGGGACTGCCAAACAACTGGCCAGCTTTGTGAGGGCGTCTGCTTGAGCATTCTATCCTCGGTTGATGTGCTTGATGCTAATGAAATAGAATCTTGTCATTAGGCGGTGTGTCAGCTGGTAATAGGGAAGGGGCTCTTGCTTCCGCACATCAAACTCCCCTTCCAACTGTTTTATAACTAGCATGGAGTCCCCAAATGCTTCTAGCATTTGAATCCCCATGGACAGAGCAATCTGTAACCCGATTATGAGGGCTTCATATTCTGCTTCATTGTTTGTGCAAGGCTTGTTTATTGAACATGATGTATCTATGACTTCTCCTTCTAGAGATTTCAAGACTATGCCTGCCCCTGCCCTGACTCTGGTCGATCCAGTTACTGAGGTGTCAATTCGGGAAGCGCCGTCAAAATACAACTTCCATAGAGAGGGCCGCACTTGGCCGACCTCTAGGGTTTCATCTTCGGGAAGCTCGGGTTCCAGTGGACAGTCTTCAGATACTGGATGCTCAGCGAAGAAGTCGGCGATGGCCTGGCCCTTGACGGCCCTTTGTGGTATATAGGAGATATCATACTCCATAAGAATCACTGTCCATTTGCCTAGGTGGCCTTTGAGGGCTGGTTGAGACATGATATATTTAAGCGGATCCTCCTTGGAAATCAGCTCAACCTCATGCGACAGCACATAGTGTCGGAGTTTCTTGACCGCGAAGACTAGTGCCAGGCAGATCTTCTCGATATAGGTATACCTCTCCTCAATTCTGACCATTCTTTGACTGAGGTAATAGAGGGCTTGTTCCTTCCCTTCTTAATTATTCTGGGCCTGCATTGCCCCCAGGGAGTTATATGTGGCTGCTATGTAGAGGATTAGCGGCTGTCCTTTCACCGACGCACCCATCACTGGAGGAGTCTTCAGATAATCCTTCAGCTTGTCAAAGGCTGTCTGGCATTCTTCGTCCCAGTAGAAGGGAACATATTTCATCATTAGCTTATGGAAGGGATGGCATCGCCCAGACAAGTTGGATATAAACCGTCAGATGTATGCCAGGCGGCCTTGCAGAGATCTCAGCTCCGAGAGTTCCTTGGTGAAGGTAGCTCCTGGATCGCCTTGATCTTTGCGGGGTCTATCTCAATTCCCCGATATCTGACAATGAAACTCAAGAACTTTCCGCTTGAAACTCCGAACGCACACTTCATAGGGTTCATCTTCAATTCATACTGCCTCAGCCTCTGGAAAATAACTCGGAGGTCTTGCAGATGGTCTTCTTTCTTTCTGGTCTTGACTACCAGGTCATCTATGTAGCACTCGACCTTATGGTAGAGCAGCTCATCAAATATTCTAGTCATTACCCCCTGATAAGTTGCGCCGACGTTCTTTAATCCGAACGGCATCCTCTTGTAATGATAAATGCCTTTGGGAGTTCGGAAGGCAGTGTGGATCCAGTCATGTTCCGTGATCCATATCTGGTTGTAGCCGGATGACCCATCCATGAATGATAGGGCCTTATGTCCGGTTGTTGCATCTATCATGACCTCCGTTATTGGCACTGGGAAGTCATCTTTGGGGCAGGCTTTATTCAGATCTCCGAAGTCAATACATATCCGAATCTGTCCATTCTTCTTCTTCACGGGCACAATATTTGCTAGCCACATGGTATATTGATTTTCTTCGACGAAACCCACATCAATGAGCTTTTCGACTTCCTTGCATATTTGAGTGATGAGCTCTGGCCTCATGCGCCGCAGCGGCTGCTTCACTAGTTCGGCTTCAGGGTTTATGGTTAGCTCATGCTGTGAGACCGTAGGGCTCAGTCCTGGCATTTCCTTGTAGGTCTAGGCAAAACAATCCAGATATTCTTGCAGCAGCTGGATATACAACCTCTATTCTTCAGTAGATAACTGAGCACTGAGGAAGGTTGGCCTGGGGTCATCCTCGTTTCCCAAGTTGACTTATATAAGTTCATCGACTGTTGCTTGGCCTCCATCTTCTATCTCTGGGGGTGCAGGCTGAAGGTCGACAAAGTCTGGTATATCATCTTCGAGGTCGAGGACCTCGATCTCTTCATTTTGCCTTATCTGAGCTTCGACAGGAAGCTTTGGTTCGGCCGGTAGTGGCTGCATGGATTGCTCTGCCAACAAATCTACCTCAATAGCTGTTCTGAGGGGTGAGTCGATTGCCTCATCCCTTGCTGAGGGGGTTGCAGTCACTAGGGACTGGTGATTGTTTGTCATTGAGTCAGAGTAGCACTGCAGCTCCATGGTACAGGGCGAGAAGGTCTCACTCCCTTGGATCACCATATCTTCAGTGGAGGTAGCCTTTTCTTTTCTAGCAGCATCTATCTCTTGATCAGGCTTGGGATAAGCTTCCTTGACAGGTTCAAGAAGTGCTGACATCATCATTAGAGGAAGGTTACTGGAGGGAGGTAGCCCTGCTTCTTCAACATCTTCAGCTTCACTACTGCTAGCTGTGTCGAATTTGGCTTGAAGAGCTGCCTCTTCAGGGTAGACCTATTCCCAACACCGGCAGGGGAATATGGCTTCTGATTCCAGACATCTTGGTTGAGCTGGCTCAGTGTATTCAGCTTCTGCTGGGTGTTTATCAAAAGTTGCCCCCAGTTAGTTATCCTCAGTTTGGTAGAAAGTAGAAATGGTATTCACTTCATAGCGTCTGTTGTAATAGTATTCCTCGAGGGTGAAGCCCAGCCCTAGGTGTTGAGAGACACGTCTCATTTCTTTATCCAGGTTCGGGGGATACCACAACTTCTGAAATGCTTCTTTCTTCCTGCGAGGCTGGCCAGAGGGGATGTGTTGCTTCTGGAACATCTTGGCCATTCGACTTGTTATAAATGTCAGCCCCTGTATGGGAACCGGTGGGTCCTCTATATCTTCAGGCAGATGACAATCAGTATCCTCCTATGTAGGGTGCTCTTCAGCTGTGTAGAACAAGCTGCTGGGGCCATCTATCTGCACCACCTCCCAAGCTTTGAAAGGCTCAACAGTGATATTATCGAGACCAAGGATTGGCTTGGTAAGGCCCTCCGGGATCCCGATGTGGTCGTGTTGCTGGTCGACCCTAACTTCATTAGCTTCGGGGTAGATGGCGGGAGGTGCTACCCGGCCCACGTTTCCGATGATAGTGATGTGTGAGATCGTCTTGGGATTAACATATCCATGCAGCGGCGGAGGGAACCATTCAGCTCCGGAGGTGCTTTTTGTTGTGCTGGAAGAGGTCTTGGTTTCAGGGGCCTTCTGCGACCGTTATGCATATAGAGGGGCGTCCGCCAAGTGGCACTCGAACACTTCGAACAGATGGAGATCAGCAAATACTCTTTACTCCTTCCCCTCCAAGTTATATTTGATGCACTGGTGGAGCGTGGAAGGCACCACCATGTTCTCGTGTAGCCAGGGGTTACCGAGCAGCACCTTGTACGAGGTGCGAGAATCGATGACATGAAACTGCACCTTCATGACAAAGTTTGCTAGAGTGAGTGTGAACTCCGCTACTCCTAGCGACACATCACACTTTTGGTTGAAGCCGGCAATACGCATATCTCTAACTTTTTGGAGACGCACGTTGAAGTAGTGCCCCTCTATATCCTATAGGGCAGGATGTTGACAGCCGCCCCGGGATCCACCAGGATTCTGTTCAACTCCCGGCCATTCAGATGCCCCCACATATACATCGGTCTGTTGTGGCTGGTAGTGGGGAGCAGCATGTCCTCCTGAGTGAAGGTCATGCTGGCCTCTGGCAGTGTTTCAGCCAGGCAGATGTCATATTGAGCAGGCGTCTGCAGAGCAGTAATGATTGCTTGTCGGGTCTCTTCACTCAGAGAGAGGATTTCCCGGATAGTGAATCTTGCCGGGAGCTTTTTCAACAGCTTGACCACCTGACTAGCTGCTCGGACATTGGATAGTGTCATCCCTTCTACCCACCTGGGCTTGGGAGAGTCTTGGACTGTGACCCCTGATGGGCCTGCTTCATCGGACTCGGAGGCTACACCCTTCTGCTTGGGGTCGTCTGCCTGCTGTCCCTCACTGGCTGCTGCCGGGCCAGCTTCTTCTTTATCTGACAATTCGGAAGATTACTGGAGTTGTGGGTGAATGCTCCCAATTGCCGGTTCGGCATCCCGGCATGGCTGCTTCCCCTTTGACATCTTCACAAATTCTAGGAAGGAAGGAGCGACAGTGCTGCCCCCACTCTGGTTGTATAGGCCTGACGGAGGAAGGATTTGGACTCCCCTAACCTCCGGAGGGGGTATTTTTTAGGGTTGTTCCCCTCTGAAGATAATGTTGTGGTTGGCGGGCGGTTGATGCCCCCATCTTTGGCCTGACCGGGTTGCATGTGCAGCAGTTGCGGCTTCGACCTGACTTTCCTTGGCGGCGGGTGCGAAGCATATCTCTTCTTCATCCTCCTCACCAGGCAGATTGAATAGAGCATAGAGGGTGTTGCAAGAGAGGATTATACCATTTGTAGCCTTGCTAGCCCTTCTTTTCTTTCTTCGTCTTCTTTTCTTTTCTTCGGCTGGTGCTTGCCCCCAGAACAGGCTGCCATCCTTTTCTGATGCTTTGTCAGCTTCCTCTTCCTGCTTCAGTGAAAGATGTTCCAGCTCCTGCCACGGGACATGATCCCCTACCAGTAAAGGTTCTAGTTCAGCCTGTACATACCCATCTAGCCCATTTATGTAGTTCTGTAGCCGCCAGGCTTCTAGACTAATTTCCTTGACTGCCGGCAACGGAGTCTGCTGATAACGTAAAAGTTCATCGTTTAAAACACGCGTATCAATCTTAAAAAAATTCCAACTCGCACTATTTGAAAGAGAGACGTAATATGGTGGCGAGAAGGGTCTAATCCATAGGGAAGAAGAGATTTTTAAAGTTAAAAACATTATAACCTTTTAGAAAAATGCTTGTGCTTTTGTTTTGCTTAAAAAAATAGTGAAATGAAGAACAAACCAAACACTTAATTAAAAACACCTATGATTATGCGCCTATGCTATAGAAATTAGTTGCATGAAGTAAAAAGAAAAGATAGAAGAAGGGGGTAGAGATGGAAGAAGATCAAGAACTAGATCAAGAGAACGACTTTCATTAACTTAAAAGAAAGAGTACATGCAATGTGAAACAAGTTTACACTAATGACACAATGAGATTACAATGAAGTGAAATAAAACTAAAGCAATAACAAAAAGAGGAGCATAAGGTGTGCAGATGGTAGTAGCAATGGTGATGACGCTGTCCTCTCCTCCTCGCCGAGCCTTGGAGAGGATCGCTCCGCCTTGAAAGAGATCACCGTGGAAAGAGGTGGATGAAGAAGCCGTCGCCGTCCACGTCACGAGCCTTGGAACGTCGCCCGTCTTGATGTGCACACTGCCATGAAAGGGGAGTTGTGGAGGACAAACTTTGGAGAGAAATATAGAGAGAAATGTGGAAGGGTTTGTGTGGAGATGAAGAAAGAAGAAGATGAGAGAGTAAAATAGTGAGAAAATAAATATAACCCGTAAACGAAGAAGAATTGGAGGAAGTGATAGAAGAAGAAAATCTAGATCTACATAAGAGGAAGAACTTTGATGAAGAACTCAGAGAGAAAAGATGATGGGGACATTACCTCCCATGCCCACGTTCACAGCTCGTCTCCTCGCCCCGGTTACATCCGGCATGGTCTAGTTATTTAATTTTGAGTCCTATGTAATTTCTATTTGAGTCATTTGATGTAATTTTTATTTTACTTGAGTCATGTCCCTAGGTCTTGTGTCATTATGTTGGTATGTCAAGCTATTGGGCCCAACTAATGGGCTAGGCCCATGGGCGCCCCCCCTTGGGACATGCTAGTCAATTGAGGGTTTGTCAGGGCTATTTTGATCTTAGGAAAAGTATGGAGTCTATAAATAGTCCCTCCCCTCTCTCATTTGTAACAACCTTTTTATGATCAATTTAAATCAAGTGAGTTCTAGTGTCATATTGGAGTGGATTCTCCAAACCTCTCTCTCTCTCTCTCTCTATTGGGGTGGATTCCCCTTCTCTCTCTTCAAGGAGGAGGGCGCCACTTTCTCTCTCCTCTCCTCCCTCTCTCTCCTCCACATCATCAATTCTCTCTCTCTCCCCCTCATTACTCATCCTCCTAACTACCCCACCCTCATTACTCCACCCTAGTTCCAAGAGACCTTCCCCCCAATCCCCACTCCACCACCCAACCACCACCTACTCAACTCCCTTCCCTAAGCACCCTCTCATCTCCCAAGGGAGAATTCCCCACTCCCCAAGCACCCCTTCCCTTTCCCAACACAACCCTTCCCATCCCCAAAGCCCCATTAACCACATTGGTCCATTTTCAAATTTTAGAGAGAGATCTCTCCTTCTCTCTCCCCCACCCATCCCAAATTCGCAGCTCCCCTCTCACCCACTGCAAACACAACCTTCCAGACCCCATTCTCCCCCATCCACACCTTGGAACACCCCCTCCTAGACCCCCTCACAGCCAGTGCTCTCCCCACACTCATCCTCCCCCACTTCCCCTCCCATATACCCCATTTCCCCCCACCATCTTCAACCTACATTTTTCAGTTCGCAGGCAGCATAGGAGTGCCCAGTTGCAGAGGCTGCCACGTCTTCACCTGGAAGCTTCAGAGGGCATACCATATATTTTTGGAAGCGTCTCCCAGTCAGCTTTCCAACGGTGGTAGTCCCGCCGACTTCCAAGAACGGAGCTGTTCGGAGGAGGCGATCTACCACGACTGCGCAAGACTTCTCAGGTAGAGGACCAGAACCAGAGTAGAAGATCTACAGCGGCCATCCTACTAGGATTCTGAGCAAGAGTTCTTCATTAAAAGTATTCTATTCTGCGTCTTCTTTCATCTCAAAAAAGCAGAGCTCAATTTGGCATTTGGAACCAAGAGTTATCAATTTTCTCCCCCGGGTGCGCGATTCGGCTTCCCCACAGTCTGCACCGACCTCTCATCAGAGTTCAGAGCCCACTGGTCTTCTCCGACAATGTTTGGCTTCCTCCCCAGTTGTTCTTCGAAGAGGACTCATCAACGGTTCCAACGGCTCCAGCGGCACCTGATTCTGAGTTCGGGAGCGGTCATGCCATCCTCTTCTTCCTGTTATTAGAAACCTGAAGCAGCCAGTTCTGAGAAGCTACCACCCTGTTTGAGCCTCCACCCAGACCAGCGTTGGAGCCAGAAGAAATCGGAAAAATTCAGACGTTTTCCCGTTCCAGTTACAAAGAACTCCCCACTGGTCCTGTCAGTATAAAAATTCCAGATCAGGTTCTGTGGCCACAACTCTGTCAGTCTGTCCCATATCACAGAGAGCAGGCAGAACCGGCTTCGACATCTATCTTTACTTTTAGTCCAAGTTCCCCTCCCCGCTTGGCCGGCTGAAGGCCCCTCCCTGTGTGGAGGTAGTTTTGGTTGTAATGACAACTAACCCCCACCCCAAGGTCCCCCTCCTGCGAGAGGTGTAGTGTTGTTATAGATTGAACATGTCAAGCTGCCCGACGCGGCGTGTGGGGATCCACTCGCCTCCCCGCTCGCCCTCGTCTCCGAGCGGGACCGGTTTCTTCAAACCGGTCGAGTAAGTGCTCAAACCTAGCTCCAATTTAGTGCTTGTCTTTCAATATTAGTTCATAGTTCCGCTGGCCGTGAGAGTGAGAGCTCGATCCTCAAGCCCCGTTGCTTTGAGAGATCACCGTGGGGAAGAGTGAAGCCGGTGCCCTCGGCACTTTGTCGGCCCCATTGAATTGGGCCTCCACACCTTTGGGGAAAAAACTTTGGCCTTGCTGGCCCTCTACCAGCAAGGGCCCAACCCTCACATCCTCCACTTGGCATCGCCAAGTCACCCTGGGCTTGGGTGAGCGACGGGAGAGCGGTGGCCCATATCGGTCCATTTGAATGCGAATGTGCTTGCTTGCTTAAGTCCAAGGGTGTGTCACATCAAAGTGGTATCAGAGCAAGTTCACAACTTGTCTCTATCAAGTTGGTCCTAGGACGTGCATATGCATTTAGAGTCTTCTAGTGCATCGCTCTTGTCCACTAGTATAGCCACCTCATACCGACCTTACCAATCGGCTCTCTCCATAAGTCCAAACCACTAAGGGATGCCTACCACTAACACACATAACCTCCATGGCCATGTCAACTACCTCATGAAGGCCTTGACCTATGCCAATGAGCGGCTTGATAACATATCGGGTCGACTCAACCAACTTGGAGAAAATGGGCCCGCCCCAAGGACGGACGATAGAAGGACATGTCCCCCACCTCCCACCTTTGATGGAACTCATCTTAATGACTATTTAGTTTGGGAGGCATCAATGGACCATTACTTTGAGAGGAATCCCATGTCCGAGGATAGGAAGGTTCGATGTGCCAAAATGCAACTAACCTAAAGGGCTCAAACTCATTGGTTAAATATTGAAAGCTTAAGGATAATTAGAAGGGAAGCTCCCCTCACCACATGGGAGGACATGAAGGATCAACTTAGGGCTAGATATGTTTTCCCCTCCTACCCGGATCACCAAAGCCCAAGGAGCATTTCAACTCCACCATCCCCACCCGGCCAACCCAAGGCTCCAATTTCTCAATTCCCCATAACGCAACCAAAATCCCATCTCACAACCCACACCACTCAAGCCCCATTGGTCCCCTCTGCCACCCCTCACCTCACCCCTTCTCAAAAAGGAAAGAGCCCAATGGATATAGAAGTGAGTGAAATAACCCCGGGTAAGTGCGAGCCAGAATGTTATAGGTGCCACCAATTGGGGCACATCGCCAGACAATGCCCCACAAGGAAACATCTTCCTATGTCCCTAGTGGTTGAAACATCTCCCACCCCGACCACCATTATCCCGCCATCGTCCCCCAACAAGGACACTCCTCCCAAGGAGAATCTTCCCAAAACCCCTCAACCCACCCATCTTCCTCTTCCTACCCCAACCCTACCCCAACCTAGGCCACCACTACTTCCACTCCCAACCCAAGTTCGACCTCACTCACCACCCCGGGTGCACCATGCCCCAACCATCATCACCCCATCTCCAAAAGACCTTCCCATTCCCTTGAGAAAGGAGGCCACACCCACTCACATAGGAATAGTTGCTAGCCCAGACCCTCTCCCCGCCCATAAGGAAGCCCGAGTTCACACCAATGGTGAGGAAGAGCCTCAACCTTTCACCACTTCAAATAATCTAGATCTTCAAGAGCCACAAACCTTCACAAAAGGCACTATAATCATAGATGGGCCCCTAGCTAGATGGCTAAAGGAGAGACCAATTCACCCCATCATGTCCTATGTTTGCCCTCCCATAGAGCAAAACCTTCCCATTATACCCTTCTCATCCTATCACACCATAATCCAAACATCCTACCAAGTGGAAACTTTAGAAGACCTTCTCAAAGGCTTAGCATGGCAATTAGAATTGATTGGCATGTTGACTCCCATGACCCAACAACCTAGGAGCCTAGACCTCCTACACCTATGTATTGGGTCCATCACCTCAATGTGCACCATGGGTTGCTACACTAGTGACCTATTATTCCTCCCTATACCCGATGAGCCTGATGCTATCCACGAATTAGAGTTGCTTATCTCGGGAAGAACATCGAGCCCTCCACTCATGGCCGACCAACTCACAAAGAACTTCGGCCCAATTATCTCATTAGAGGAGGATGACCCACCACCACTTGAGGATCTTGAAGACATAGGGCCCCTCCCCCTCGATAACCCTTTTTATGATCCCTTTGATCCCTTCCAATAGGGGTCAAAGAACCCATGGGACCCAACCACCTTATCCACCACCCACATTTTCCTATCCCAACCCACCATGTTTGACCCAATCCATCCCATCCTAGACCTGGGTTACACCTTGGGAGCCATGACCTTAGGCCACATATCCCTAGGTAATAAGGTTGTGCCCTACCCCTTGATGACCACCTTCTTAGATCCATTCGATCCTTTCCAATGGGAGTTCAAAGGTTGTCCCACACCTATACACATGGAAGTCACCTTCGGGAAGAGCATGCATGTGTCTAGGCTTACCACACCCCTTGGCATGAACACTATGTTGGGTCCATTCATTCATATCACCCACATGTCGAGTAGAAAGTATGAGTGGTCCAAATTTGGATGTAGTGGTCCACCTTCACTCATCATGAGTCGTAGGCATGATAGGAGTATTCATGGATGTCCGGGTCCCCCAGCATTTGTCACCCCCATGCATGACTGGATCACCTATGGATGCCCCGGTCCTCCCCATTCCATCAAAGTCTTCTTGGCGTCAAAGCATGATTGGTTTACTTTTGGTTGCCCAGGTCCACCCATCACCCCTAGAATGTTAACATATACAAAATTGCATGAAAACCTTTGCAAGCACATTAGCAAAAAAAATGAGATCTATAAGAGGCAGGCTGACTCCCTTCGGCGTCACCAAGAATTTCACGTGGGTGACTTTGTGATGGTGAGGAAGGAGAGGCTCTCCCCGGGAGTCATCTCCAAACTGAGACCACGTGGGGCTGGTCCCTTCCAGGTCCTGAGGCGCATTGGCGCTAATGCCTATGAGTTAAATCTCCCCGAGGAGTATGGAGTGAGTCCTACATTCAATGTAGCCGACCTAGCGACATATAAGGTACTCACGGTGGTACCTAGTGAGGATATTGAGCCTATTCCCTCTGTTGAGAGAGCACCCACCCGTGAGGAGAGACCACCAGCCAAGAGAGCCCAGCGTGAGCGCATTGAACAAATATTGGATGAACATGTCACTACCACCAGGAGCAAGGTATACGAGCGATATCTCGGCAGGTGGATGGATAGGTCTCGTTCGGAAGACTTGATGGCAGTACCACTTCTACACCCTCCGAGGAGGGAAGGACACTTACTCGACGGAGTCGAGTTCTCCGCACCCCGGGAGTATGATGGGGACATCACCTCCCATGCCCACGTTCACAACTCGTCTCCTCGCCCAGGTTGCATCCGACATGGTCTAGTTATTTAATTTTGAGTCCTATGTAATTTCTATTTGAGTCATTTGATGTAATTTTCATTTTACTTGAGTCATGTCCCTAGGTCTTGTGTCATTATGTTGGTATGTTAAGCTATTGGGCCCAACTAATGGGCTAGGCCCAGGGGTGCCACCCCTTGGGACATGCTAGTCAATTGAGGGTTTGTCAGGGCTATTTTGGTCTTAGGAAAAGTATGGAGTCTATAAATAGTCCCTCCCCTCTCTCATTTGTAACAACCTTTTTATGATCAATTTAAATCAAGTGAGTTCTAGTGTCATATTGGAGTGGATTCTCCAAACCTCTCTCTCTCTCTCTCTATTGGGGTGGATTCCCCTTCTCTCTCTATCTCTTCTCTCTCTCTACTCTCTTTTCAAGGAGGAGGGCGCCACTTTCTCTCTCCTCTCCTCCCTCTCTCTCCTCTACATTATCAATTCTCTCTCTCTCCCCCTCATTACTCATCCTCCCAACAACCCCACCCTCATTACTCCACCCTAGTTCTAAGAGACCTTCCCCCCAATCCCCACTCCACCACCCAACCACCACCTACTCAACTCCCTTCCCTAAGCACCCTCTCATCTCCCAAGGGAGAATTCCCCACTCCCTAAGCACCCCTTCCCGTTCCCAACACAACCCTTCCCATCCCCAAAGCCCCATTAACCACATTAGTCCATTTTCAAATTTTAGAGAGAGATCTCTCCTTCTCTCTCCCCCACCCATCCCAAATTCGCAGCTCCCCTCTCACCCACTGCAAACACCACCTTCCAGACCCCATTCTCCCCCATCCACACCTTGGGACAACCCCTCCTAGACCCCCTCACAGCCAGGGCTCTCCCCACACTCATCCTCCCCCACTTCCCCTCACATATACCCCATTTCCCCCCACCATCTTCAACCTACAGTTTTCAGTTCACAGGCAGCATAGGAGTGCCCAGTTGCAGAGGCTGCCACGTCTTCACCTGGAAGCTTCAGAGGGCATACCATATATTTTTGGAAGCGTCTCCCAGTCAGCTTTCCAACGGTGGTAGTCCCGCCGACTTCCAAGAACGGAGCTGTTCGGAGGAGGCGATCTACCACGACTGTGCAAGACTTCTCTGGTAGAGGACTAGAACCAGAGTAGAAGACCTACAGCGGCCATCCTACTGGGAATCTGAGCAAGAGTTCTTCATCAAAAGTATTCTATTCTGAGTCTTCCTTCATCTACAAAAAGTAGAGCTCAATTTGGCATCCGGAACCAAGAGTTATCAATTTTCTCCCCCGAGTGCGCCGTTCTTCTTCCCCACAGTCTGCACCGACCTCTCATCAGAGTTTAGAGCTCACTGGTCTTCTCCGATAACGTTTGGCTTCCCCGCCAGTTTTGCTTCGAAGAGGACTAGTCAACGGTTCCAACGGCTCCAGCGGCACCTGATTCTGAGTTCGGGAGCTGTCGTGGCATCCTCTTCTTTCTGCTGTTGGAAACCTGAAGCAGCCAGTTCCGAGAAGCTACCACCCTGTTCGAGCCTCCACCCAGACCAGCGTTGGCGCCAGAAGAAATCGGAAAAATTCAGACATTTTTCCGTTCCAGTTTTGAAGAACTCCATACTAGTCCGGTCATTATAAAAATTCCAGATCAGGTTCTGTGGCCACAACTCTATCAGTCTGTCCCATATCGCAGAGAGCAGGCAGAACCGGCTTCGACATCTATCTTTGCTTTTAGTCCAAGTTCCCCTCCCCGCTTGGCCGGCTGAAGGCCCCTCCCTGTGTGGAGGTAGTTTTGGTTGTAATGTCAACTAACCCCCACCCCAAGGTCCCCCTCCTGCGAGAGGTGTTGTGTTGTAATAGATTGAACAGGTCAAGCTGCCCCGACGCGGCTTGTGGGGATCCACTCGCCTCCCCGCTCGCCCTCGTCTCCGAGCGGGACCGGTTTCTTCAAACCGGTCGAGTAAGTGCTCAAACCTAGCTCCAATTTAGTGCTTGTCTTTCAATATTAGTTCATAGTTCCGCTGGCCGTGAGAGTGAGAGCTCGATCCTCAAGCCCCGTTGCTTTGAGAGATCACCGTGGGGAAGAGTGAAGCCGGTGCCCTTGGCACTTTATCGGCCCCATTGAAATGGGCCTCCACACCTTTGGGGAACAAACTTTGGCCTTGCTGGCCCTCTACCAGCAAGGGCCCAACCCTCACATCCTCCACTTGGCATCGCCAAGTCACCCTGGGCTT
This sequence comes from Amorphophallus konjac, assembly GCA_022559845.1. NCBI lineage: Eukaryota > Viridiplantae > Streptophyta > Magnoliopsida > Alismatales > Araceae > Amorphophallus > Amorphophallus konjac. The sequence goes on along the minus strand of CM040124.1, from coordinate 49,967,031 downwards.
GGGTGAGCGACGGGAGAGCGGTGGCCCATATCGGTCCATTTGAATGCGAATGTGCTTTCTTGCTTAAGTCCAAGGGTGTGTCACATCAAAAGAAGAGTGGAAGAGCTTTAAAATGGAGGAAGAACAGAGTGTAGTGCCTCGGATGAACAGTAAAATCACAGGATAGCAAGTTGAAAAACGGGAAATAACTTCCAAACCAGAACGAATTAGAAGATGATGTAGAAGAAGAAGTTGTCAAACACTTAAAAATAAAGAACTTTCATGAAGATAGTAAGAGAAGAAAATGACTAGAAGGGGGAGAAATAAGGAGAAGAACAGAGAGAAACACAGATTCACAGATGAATAGGATAGCACAGTGAAAAACACGAAGTATCTTAAAAATTAGGAGGAATTAGAAGATGATGCAGAAGAAGAAGTTGTAGAAGATTTATAAACAAAGAACTTTTATGAAGACATCAAGAGGAGAAGAGGGACGGAAGAGGGCGAACTCGGTGGCCTAAGAAGATGTGAGAGGGAGAGAAAAATTGCCAAAAGAAGAACCCCCCTCTCGTCCTTGTCATGGGCTATTTATAGGGAAAGTTGGATAGATGGAGGGTGGAGATTGTATCAAAAGGAGATGTATGGCTGGGATTTAGGTAGAATATGATGCATGGGAAAGAGAAAAAGGAGGTGAGTACACCCTCCTTGGGGCTTTGGACAACCCCCTGTTGCATTCCTATGGTTTTGATGATGTCTCACACTATAAATCAATCTTCTATCTCTAGATTAATGTTGTTTCATCATGTGAGTGAGTACAGTTCATTTGGTTGTCAGATAAGCATGCTATCATGATTTTATGTACACTCTGCTTAGCTAGTACTGATTGCAGTGGGTCGACCCATCCCTTCTGATGCGTCGACTCATCTGTTTATTTGGCATAACTCCTTCAAGTCTATTCACTCTGTCTGCACAATTTTTCACACCAGTGCGTCAACTCAGTGTGGTGATGCGTAGACTCTTCTGTTCAGGTTCTTCATTTCATTAAGTCTATACATCATCAGTTGAACGTAATAGTAATACGTTGCAGTGTCAACTCAATGGGCTGCAGCGTCAACTCAGCATGTAAAATACTGTGTTAAAAGCCTAAGTCTATACACTCGTTTGTGAGCCTTCAACTCTGTACACTGCTTGAGCCTCACCAAAGTCTATACATCGCTTCAAGCGATTCTAGTCTATACAGTCTGCCTCCACACTAGAAGTCTGTACATCGGACTGCTTCTTGTGAAGTCTACACATTGACTCGTTCAATTCTGCAAAGCATGTTCATTAGACTATGGCGAAGTCTATACACTCGGTTCCTTGGGCAAAGTCTATACAACCGCAACCCAACACATTGAACAGCTTTCCAAGTCTATACACTAGACTTCATTTCACTAAGTCTATACACTCCCTCACTATGTACACACTTGCTATATTGATCTCTGTAGTCTATACAATGCTTCACGTTAACACTAAGTCTATACACTTCATTATTGTTGCTGAAGGGAACAGGGTCGACGCCTGAAGTTTAAAGCGTCCACGCATCAGTAGATGAAACTGTCACGTCGTCTTCTATTGCGTCAACGCCACAAGCAAGCAGCGTCGACGCAGCAGTTAAAATAGCAGAGACTCTTACAAGCGATGAAGCCTTCACGAAATCTTCCACTGTGTCAACGCCATCAACAAGAAGCGTCGACGCAGCGGCATAAGAGATGCCAGTATAGAAATGTACACGTTCGTGCGTCAACGCCACCAACTGGCAGCGTCAACGCAGCAGTCCAAGAAAGGGATGACTTATCTCTAGATGCCTTCAATACGTCAATGCTGCTCGCCTATCTGTTGAAGACTTGAACACTGAACTGCCGATACCGTTGCGTCAACGCAATAGGCTGATGGAGTCGACGCAGCGGTTAAGAAGTTTGAAGATTTCTGATGACTGCGTCAACTCTTTGGAGCGAGTGAGTTGGCGCCATCTACCTCCAGTTGCTGAGCGTACTGGTGCTGGGCACGTGATCCGAGGATAGGGAAAATGCCCAGATGAGGACACGTGGTATGACAGTCTACTGGATGCTGCCACGTGGTCCGAATTCTTAGGGCGGGAACTGTGGAAGCCACACGTGCCCTGCTGCTACTCCAGGTATAAAATGAAGCCTTCGTCTTCAGATGAAGGTTGATCGAATAAGAAGCCTGAAGAGCATATACGTCCTTCGATCCAGAAAAGGAAAGAAAAGTGCAGAGAGAAAGAAAGAGAAAGGAAAAGAGCAGAGAGTTCAATATCTGAGAGGAGTTTGGTCGAGAGAGAGAGAGTGTGTGTGCTGATTGATGAATTGCTTCATTTGAAGCTACATTTGTTTTGGGTTTTAGAACCGATTCCTTCTCATTGTTTTTCATTTTCCATTTTGCTTTCGTTTATTTTTTCATCCTTCTATTCTGATCTGAATTGTTGTCCCTCCGGTGTGTGGAGGAAGGGAGTATCACTCCAGTTTCCCTCTGTGTTGCAGAGGAAGAGAGATCGGTGATCTCTGGTGGTGTTAGTGACTGGTTGTCATTAACAGTTTCCCTCCGGTGTGTGGAGGAAGGGAGAGGTTTCTCCGGTCGTGTTCTAGCTGGGAGCTGGAACAGGTTTCAAGTTCTGTGGGTAGCAAAACTTGGTTGAGGGATTTATCTCCCTTGGTGTTCAAGCTATGTGGCAGCATGTTGTTCGCAGACTGAGTCTGCATTGATCTAGCATAGTCTAGTGGAATCCTCACTCTAGTTGGAGTGAGGGGTGGATGTAGATTGCGGACTGCAATCGAACCACCTAAAAAACCGAGTGCCTTCTCTGTGGTTTGCTTTTGTTCTCTACGCTCTTCATCTGCTCGGCTCTTTGCTTCCTTGTGATTCACTCTTCATTCTCATTTACATTTCTCTGTGTACGGTTTACGGAGGTGCGTTAGCTGTAGAAATTATATTCCGTTTAAGTTTCTTCAAATTGGGAGTGATCTATTCATCCCCCCCTTCTATATCACTCTTGCTGCGCTAACACTTGGTATCAGAGCAGGTTTACGCCATGTGGACGAACGGTCAAGGAAATGGTGGTGGTCCTAGAACCTTCATGGCCGAAGGTCAATCCATTAGTCGCCCTCCTTATTTCGATGGTAGTAACTATCTGTTTTGGAAGAACAGGATGGAAGTGTTCATCAGAGCTCAGAGTCATAAATTGTGGAGAGTAATCACGGTGGGGCCATATGAGCTGCCACCAAACGAGGATGCTTGGACAGATGATCATGTGAAGCTCTCGTCACTCAACTGGATGGCGCTGAACATAATCCAGTGTGCTGTTCATCCAGAGGAATATGCTCGTATATCTGCATACAGAACTGCCAAGCGAATGTGGGATGAGCTGCAATTAATCTATGAAGGTACAGCTCAAGTGAAAGCCTCGAAGGTAAACCTCTACACTTCTAAGTATGAAATGTTTAAGATGAATGCAGATGAGAATATAACCGAAATGTATGCCAGGTTATCCTTGATCACTAACACTCTTAAAGGGCTAGGGAAGGATCTTGCTGAGGCAGATATAGTCAGGAAAATCCTTAGATCTTTATCCCCGGCATGGCACACTAAGGCCATTGTGATTGAGGAGTCAAAAGATTTGACTGTCTTAACTGTGAATGAACTCATAGGATCCCTGATGACCTTTGAGATGAATTTCCAAGGAGGTAGAGAAGGAAGTGAGAGGAAGTGTAAAAATGTAGCCCTAAGAGCTTCCCGCAAAAAGGGTAGCAACAGTGGAAGCATCAGTAGTAGCCCTGACTCCGAATCTGAGCTTGAAGGTCTGTCAAATCTCGACCAGGAGGAGCAGGCAATGCTCACTAGACAGTTCAAAAAATTTCTGAAGAAAAAGGGAAAGACCTTTAGGAAGAAGAAGCCACAACCCTTTAACAAGAATGCTGAATTTACCAGTTACAGGGATAGAAATCCTAAGAAACTGACTTGTTTTAACTGTAACAAACAGGGACACATGAGAGGCGAATGCCCATACCTCCAGAAGAAGGGTCCCTATCTTCAGAAGAAAAATATAATGGTGCAGAAGAAGAAGAAGCCACAGGCGATGGTCTGCACATGGAGCGAGGAAGAAGAAGACCCTGAAGATGCTTCCTCAGAAGAATATGAAGATGGAATTTGCCTTATGGCAAACAGTGAAGAGGAGGTAATAAATGTCTTTGAAAATTTCTCAATTGATGACTGGGAGGATACTTATGGTGATTTGTTAGATAAATTTAATTCTCTTAGTAAAGAGCACAGAGTTCTGAAAAGAAAATTTAACACAAATGTTGAAGAACAAACTCTGGTATGTGAGGAAAATGAAAAGCTAAAAGAACAACTAGAAGAATTGACCTCACTAAGGAAAGAGAATGATAAGCTTAAGGGAGAAATTCAAGAAAGTCAAAAACAGCTCAATGAATTTAAAGCTAAAATTGAAGAATGCATGAATGAAATTAGAGTAAATTCAGAGAAATATGAAGCTGTGAAGAAAGTAAATGCTGAACTCCTAAAGAATTCTGAGTATCTTCAAAAGGAGCTGGAAGACAAACAGAAAGTCTTAGAAAAGATTGTCCAAGGAAAGACTAGCCTAGATGCTATACTAGGGACTAGGGTCAATTTCAATAAGGAAGGTCTAGGCTATGACCCAACCAACAAGAGACCCTTGCAATTCAAGACCATCACCTTCTGTCCAGAGAAGGGAAAAGAAAAGCTGGACACACCATCCAGCTCAAACAGCTCTAAGGAAACTCAAAGTCTTAAAGAAAACACAAAAACCAGTACTGGACAACCATTTAAAAGTGGAATGAACTTTATGAAGAATAACATTAAGTCCACTACCAGAAAACAAATCGTAACTGGACCAAGAAAATAAATCAGAATAAGAGCTGGAATTATAACAACCAGATGGGTCCAAACAAGACATACTGGAGGAATAACTTTCATGGTCAAAATTATGCTAATCAACAAGCCTACAGAAAATTTCCTAGGAATAGGAAGACTAATGAATGGAATAGAACTCACTTCTCCAGTTCAGCTGGATTCAACCTTAATAAACCAGAAAGGAAGGTGCCAGAGAAAACCATGCTGAAACAAATCTGGATACCTAAACACTTGATCAGAGATTTGAACAATGTCCTTGGACCCAACTCATCTTGGGTTCCAAATCACTCTGCTTGATATACTTGTGTAGGTCGGCCTGGCAGTTGAAGACAACAAGTGGTACCTCGACAGTGGCTGCTCCAGGCATATGACAGGAGACCGATCCAAGTTCAGCAAGATAGAGATGAAGCCAGGGGGTCTGGTTAAGTTTGGAGGAAAGAACAAAGGTAAAATAATTGGAGTTGGCACAGTAGGTAAGTCTTCCATAAATTCCATTGAAAAAGTATTACTTGTGGAAGGGCTTCAACACAACCTGATTAGCATTAGCCAATTATGTGACAGGGGTCACAGGGTTGTATTTGATGATAGTTCATGTAAAATCCGTGAAACGAATTCTGACATGGTTAAATTTGTAGCCAACAGGGTTAATAATGTCTACATTGTAGACTTAGATGAGAATTCTGAATCTACTATTTGCTTATCTGCCAATTCTGAAAATGATGCCTTTGAATGGCATAGACGTCTAGGTCATGCTAGCTTTTCAACTTTAAATAAATTGGTCAAGCATGATTTAGTTAGAGGCATGCCTAGAATTAAATTCAACGCTATATCAAAAGCATGTGATGCCTGTGCTCTAGGCAAACAGACCAGAAACTCTTTTAAATTAAGATCTGAGCCATTGTCTTCGAGACCAATGGAACTTCTTCATATGGACCTTTTCGGTCCAACTAGAACTCAGAGTCTTAATGGAAGCAGGTTTGGCTATGTCATCATAGATGACTTCTCTAGATATTCATGGATATTTTTCTTAGCAAATAAGAGTGATGCATTTCAAAAGTTTAATCTATTTTTCAATAAGGTCAAACAAGAAGGGAAGTACAAGGTTAGTTCTATTCAATCTGACCATGGAGGTGAGTTTGAAAACTCAATGTTTACTGATCTTTGTGACAAAGAAGGACTAACTCACAGGTTTTCTTCTCCCAGGACACCTGAACAAAATGGGATTGTGGAGAGAAGAAATAGGACAGTGGTGGAGATGGCCCGGACCATGTTGATTGAAAGTAAGTTACCTAGAAGGTTTTGGGCAGAAGTGGCCAATACAGCAACCTACATAATCAATAGGGCCATGGTAAGACCCATACACAAGAAAACACCCTATGAGCTTCTAAAAGGTAAGAAACCAAACTTGTTTCATTTCAGAATTTTTGGAGCAAAATATTTTATTCATAACAATGATAAGAAAGATTTAGACAAGTTTGAAGCCAAGAGTTCACCTGGAATATTCTTGGGTTACTCTGAAGTGTCAAGGGCATATAGGGTATTTAACGTATCAGATCAGAAAGTGGAAGAATCTCCACACATTCTTTTTAGTGAAAAGAAAGATGTTTCTAATGTTGAAAATCTTGACAGGGATTCTAATCATGGTGGAGAGTTTCTAGAAGACCAACAGGAAGAAGAGAACACTCAGCCAAGTGGGGAAACAAATTCCCCCAATCAGGAAGGTCCAAGAGAAACAGGTGAGTCTTCAACAAATATTAGATTTCTTAAAGACCATCCTTTAGATAAAGTCATAGGCAATCCTGAAGATCCTCTTCGGACTAGGTCTCATTTTAGAAATGTGAATAATGATGACTTAATTACATTAGTCTCACAAATTGAACCCAAAACAGTAGAAGAGGCCTTAGCTGATCAAGCTTGGGTCAATGCTATGAGTGAGAATTAGGTCAGTTTGAAAGGAATAATGTCTGGGAGCTTGTCCCAAGACCAGATGGTATTAATGTCATAGGAACCAAGTGGGTGTTCAAAAATAAGATGAACGAAGATGGAATTATCTCGAGGAATAAGGCCAGACTAGTAGCCAAAGGCTACTGTCAAGAATTCGGTGTAGACTTTGATGAATCCTATGCACCTGTTGCTAGGATGGAAGCTATAAGATTGTTGCTTGCCTTTGCATGCTTAAAGAACATAAAACTCCAACAAATGGATGTTAAAAGTGCCTTTTTAAATGGAGTTATTAAATAAGAAGTGTTTGTTGAACAACCTCCTGGATTTCAATATTCTCCTCAACCTAACCAAGTTTTCAGGTTAAACAAAGCCTTGTATGGTCTAAAGCAGGCTCCAAGAGCTTGGTATGAAAGATTGTCTGAATTTCTGATCAGCAAGGGCTACAAAAGAGGTAAAGTTGATCAGACCTTATTTACCAAGGGCATGAATAAAGATCTCATCATAGTTCAGGTATATGTAGATGACATTGTATTTGGATCAACTAAGCATGAACTATGTGATGATTCTCTACCATGATGTCTGCTGAATTTGAAATGAGCTTGGTTGGTGAACTAAAATATTTTCTTGGATTGCAGGTACAGCAGCTAGAAGATGGGTGCTTCATCAACCAAACCAAATACACAATGGAACTGTTCAAAAGGTTTGGCATGGAAAACTTAAAGCACATTACTACACCCATGGGCACCAATACTTCATTGGATGCAGATGAGACAGGTAAAGAAGTAAATGCCAAACTTTATAGAGGTATGATTGGATCACTACTTTACTTGACAGCCTCTAGACCTGATATACAATTCAGTGTAGGAATGTGTGCAAGGTATCAGTCTAGACCTACTGAACTACACTTAGCTGCAGTTAAAAGAATCTTCAGATATTTGTCAGCTAGTCACTCTCTAGGTTTATGGTTTCCTGCATCTCACACACTTAACCTAGTAGCATACACAGATGCTGACTATGCCGGCTGTAAACTAGACAGGAAAAGCACTAGTGGCCATTGTGAATTCCTGGGTGGGTGTTTAGTGTCTTGGGGCTCCAAGAAACAACATTCTGTGGCCCTCTCCACTGCAAAAGCTGAATATGTGGCTGCAGGGAGTTGTGGAACACAAGTCATTTGGATTAAACACCAGCTTCAGGACTACCAAGTAGACCTGGGATGCACACCTATTTACTGTGATAATACTAGTGCCATCAATCTTGCTAAAAATCCTGTTTTGCATTCAAGAACCAAACACATAGAGATAAGACATCATTTTATAAGAGATGAGGTGTCTAAGAATAATTTTGAACTGATTCATGTAGGCACAGATAATCAGATTGCTGACATATTCACAAAACCTCTGGATAATGAAAAATTTTCCACTTTGAGAAGAGAATTAGGCTTATACAAATTGTCTTAATTATGAAGCATGTTCTTGTTGTGAGGGGGAGTTGTGTCTATCTGATGTTTAGCCTTCTTTCATGCTGGTTTAAGAAGGTGTTCTGAATCCTTACTGGTTAGCCTTCAAAATGCCCTAGGTAAGGGGGAGCTTTGAGATTCTTGCTGGAATGGTTATTGAAGTATGCTATGTCTTAGGGGGAGCTGAGTTGTGATGTGAGAAGAGAAGTTCTCTGACAGATTCAAAAGGGCTGTCCAGATGTGTACCTTTGCTGGTTTTGCATGACTGATTTAGTGTGGTTCTCTCAGAAAATAGAGTGTCACTTATCTCTTAAGTCTATAAGTCAGTGACTCTAATCTTCAAGTTAGAATCCTTCCTTTGGTACTCCTTCAGAGATCTGGACTAATTGCATAAAGTATATCTTCCTACATTGCCATTGATTATGGTTCAGGCCAAAAAACTTGTATGTCTTGTTATCTGACCCAATCAATTTGAAATCTAGACTTCAAGACTCAATTCAAGAAAAGTTCTTTTTGGTATTATCTTCAATCATTCTATATTTTTTAACTCAAGGGCTTAACTGAACAAACATGTTCTGTTTTAATCACTGAGAAACTGGGAGCTTCATCAATGAAATGAATATTTCTCCCAAGTCATGAGGTGTCAAATGCTTAAAATGAATGAAAAGTCATGACAGAGCAATGGTGGCTTGCTGGTGAGTAACTGGGGACTCTGGCCTCTAATCAAGGTGTCTCCCTAATGTCAAAAGCCACAGTTACTAACTCTGTTCCTTATTAAAAAAAAAGGGGGGGGGGAAGTAATGAGGTACTCACTCTGAGTAACTGGGGATTCAGGCCTCTAATCAAGGTGTCTCCCTAATGTCAAAGGAAGTGAACTACTAACTTACTCATTGATCTTCTTGAAAATCATCTCCAACAAAATTCCCTGTTGTTATGCAACTAATGGATTGCTTGTCTTCAATACCTTGAGAACACCTCTCTGATTTAGTCTCTTGCTGTCTTGTGAAATAGTTGAATGATCAGCTATATCTGGCCATACTTGTCAACTCCTGCTCTCAATCATCCACTATGTATGCTGATAAACTTGTCTATAACTCTACTTCTCTATTGTGTACTGAAGTCCAAAGAATCCTCTCTTGAGATTAGAAACTCACTTATTCTCTTAAGACATACTCGTGATTTTCTGCACTAAGAAGTTACTGCCCTTAGTCCTCATGTTTCCAGCACTGTCATACATTCTGCAGTTCTTTTTGCTGATGTCAAAGGGGGAGAGAAGCTTGCAATATCTGCAATTTCTATGAGAAGTATGCAATTTCAGTGAGTATTGGTTTTGTCTTGAGCTTTGAGGGGAGTCACGTTGCTTCATGGAAGAAATGGTTATGAGTTGTGGGGGAGATGAGAGTGTGCTGTAGGGAATGTTTAATTCATTTGCATGAGCATGTCTTGAATTTTTTCTGCTTGTTGCAGCTGGTATTAACTCTTTGTTGAAACTTGATATTGCATGATTCATAGTGTTGTCATCATCAAAAAGGGGGAGATTGTTGCATTCCTATGATTTTGATGATGTTTCACACTATAAATCAATCTTATATCTCTAGATTAATATTGTTTCATCATGTGAGTGAGTACAGTTCATTTGGTTGTCAGATAAGCATGCTATCATGATTTTATCTACACTCTGCTTAGCTAGTACTGATTGCAGTGGGTCGACCCATCCCTTCTGATGCGTCGACTCATCTGTTTATTTGGCATAACTCCTTCAAGTCTATTCACTCTGTCTGCACAGTTTTTCACACCAGTGCGTCAACTCAGTGTGGTGATGCGTAGACTCTTCTGTTCAGGTTCTTCATTTCATTAAGTCTATACATCATCAGTTGAACGTAATAGTAATACGTTGCAGCGTCAACTCAATGGGCTGCAGCGTCAACTCAGCATGTAAAATACTGTGTTAAAAGCCTAAGTCTATACACTCGTTTGTGAGCCTTCAACTCTGTACACTGCTTGAGCCTCACCAAAGTCTATACATCGCTTCAAGCGATTCTAGTCTATACAGTCTGCCTCCACACTAGAAGTATGTACATCGGACTGCTTCTTGTGAAGTCTACACATTGACTCGTTCAATTCTGCAAAGCATGTTCATTAGACTGTGGCGAAGTCTATACACTCGGTTCCTTGGGTAAAGTCTATACAACCGCAACCCAACACATTGAACAGCTTTCCAAGTCTATACACTAGACTTCATTTCACTAAGTCTATACACTCCCTCACTATGTACACACTTGCTATATTGATCTCTGTAGTCTATACAATGCTTCACGTTAACACTAAGTCTATACACTTCATTATTGTTGCTGAAGGGAACAGGGTCGACGCCTGAAGTTTAAAACGTCCACGCATCAGTAGACGAAACTGTCACGTCGTCTTCTATTGCGTCAACGCCACAAGCAAGCAGCGTCGACGCAGCAGTTAAAATAGCAGAGACTCTTACAAGCGATGAAGCCTTCACGAAATCTTCCACTGCGTCAACGCCATCAACAAGAAGCGTCGACGCAGCGGCATAAGAGATGCCAGTGTAGAAATGTACACGTTCGTGCGTCAACGCCACCAACTGGCAGCGTCAACGCAGCAGTCCAAGAAAGGGACGACTTATCTCTAGATGCCTTCAATACGTCAACGTTGCTCGCCTATCTGTTGAAGACTTGAACACTAAACTGCCGATACCGTTGCGTCAACGCAATAGGTTGATGGAGTTGACGCAGCAGTTAAGAAGTTTGAAGATTTCTGATGACTGCGTCAACTCTTTGGAGCGAGTGAGTTGACGCCATCTACCTCCAGTTGCTGAGCGTACTGGTGCTGGGCATGTGATCCGAGGATAAGGAAATGCCCAGATGAGGACACGTGGTCTGACAGTCTACTGGATGCTGCCACGTGGTCCGAATTCTTAGGGCGGGAACTGTGGAAGCCACACGCGCCCTGCTGCTGCTCCAGGTATAAAATGAAGCCTTCGTCTTCAGATGAAGGTTGATCGAAGAAGAAGCCTGAAGAGCATATACATCCTTCGATCCAGAAAAGGAAAGAAAAGTGCAGAGAGAAAGAAAGAGAAAGGAAAAGAGCAGAGAGTTCAATATTTGAGAGGAGTTTGGTCGAGAGAGAGAGAGAGTGTGTGCTGATTGATGAATTGCTTCATTTGAAGCTACATTTGTTTTGGGTTTCAGAACCGATTCCTTCTCATTGTTTTTCGTTTTCCATTTTGCTTTCGTTTATTTTTTCATCCTTCTATTCTGATCTGAATTGTTGTCCCTCCGGTGTGTGGAGGAAGGGAGTATCACTCCAGTTTCCCTCTGTGTTGCAGAGGAAGAGAGATCGGTGATCTCTGGTGGTGTTAGTGACTGGTTGTCATTAACAGTTTCCCTCCGATGTGTGGAGGAAGGGAGAGGTTTCTCCGGTCGTGTTCTAGCTGGGAGCTAGAACAGGTTTCAAGTTCTGTGGGTAGCAGAATTTGGTTGAGGGATTTGTCTCCCTTGGTGTTCAAGCTGTGTGGCAGCATGTTGTTCGCAGACTGAGTCTACATTGATCTAGCATAGTCTAGTGGAATCCTCACTCTAGTTGGAGTGAGGGGTGGATGTAGATTGCGGACTGCAATCGAACCACCTAAAAAACCGAGTGCCTCCTCTGTGGTTTGCTTTTGTTCTCTACGCTCTTCATCTGCTCGGCTCTTTGCTTCCTTGTGATTCGCTCTTCATTCTCATTTACATTACTCTATGTACGGTTTAAGGAGGTGCGTTAGCTGTAGAAATTATATTCCGTTTAAGTTTCTTCAAATTGGGAGTGATCTATTCATCCCCCCCTTCTATATCACTCTTGCTGTGCTAACACCCCCTTCCCAAGACTCATCATTCCTCTCCTTTATTTCAAACTTTGAATTTAAATTTCCCTCTAACCAAGATGTGTGCTTCTTCTCCTCTATTTCAAACTTCGAATTTTCTTTTCCCTCCAACTAAAATATTTTTGAGTTATCTTTTCACTCCAACCAAAATATGTGTCTTTTTTTTGTTTGACTTGGTCAAAGTTGTAACGACCCGAGAATCCGATTACCGGGAAGGCTCGATAACCCGAGACTCGCACCGCCGCCCACGAGCCGGGAGGGCTCGGAAGGGCTAAAAGGAGTGTGGAGGCACAAAGAAATAGGAAATAAAGCAGGACAACCAACAATAACAAACCAAAAGAAAGAACAACTACAGCTACAACAGAGTCCAGTCCAATAGAAAGTACAGTCTAAAGCAGTAAAATGTACCACATGTCAAGTGAACACTCGGCCCGGCAAGCTGGCAACTGAGAACCTCCGCTCCGCACCCTCGAACCTCGAGGAAGGACCGCCACACCTGAAAAGTAGGGAATGAGTCTCCAAACAGAGACTCAGCAGAGATCCCGTGGAACCCCAACCGGAAACAACGACGGTAGCAGAAAGGAAGGCTACACGAGCGTCCGCAACAATAGTAATAGTAAACCCGGTGGCCGGTCGAAGCCCGGCACTACAACTACTCCTACTGTACCAGAAACACACCCCGATATCACTGTTGAGGCTCCCGAACTACACTAGTACCGCTTACCGAAGTAAAAACACACGGCAACCATGCCGTAGAGGCCTGTCCCCCGGACACAGCCAACCTGGACACGCTGTCTAAGGTGCAACCCCAACCATCCAATCGCAGGTACCGCACAACAAGACATAACCTCGGTAGAGCCACTAGCACTGGTCCCACGGTGCGAAAACCAGCACACGCGCCGCGACGAAACAACCGAAAACACAACGGTCAACACGATCGAAAACCCAAAGGTCAAAGTCACGAAAAATGATAGTCTGCCACTCCCAACTCGACAGGAGTACCTCCCACTAGAAGCACAGCCGGTAGCGTCCCCTGACGTCTTACACCGCGCCGCAGGTGAACCGCCTGGCGTGGTAGCTCCTACCAAAGGCACAAACACCGTACAAGTAACCACAAACAAGTGACTAGCTAGGGTCACACCCATCGACGTGGGTCCAACCGCCCCCAACCACGTGTGCACACACAGACCACGCGTCCTAGGTCTGGCCCTTTGATCGGTTTTCCCCCGTAGCCGAACTCTGGCTACCGACGAGGGGCCTACGGTAACCGGTCCACAAACCGCCTCAAAGGTGAGTGCCTGTACACCACTCCCAGGTGAGACCAGCACCTCGTACTGGTGGGCTACGACTAGTGGAGGGTCATTGAAGGAGTAGACTCTCAACTCAATGGAAAACAACGTCGGAATCCGATGACGTACGGGGACAACCCCGCGTACCGGCCCCATCGCACAGTGACCACAGTCGGAGAAGAAACAGGACTCGCAGTCCACGGCCACGCACGCACCGTGCGCGAGAGTCGAGAAAACTCGAGTGGCACTTAAGCCACTAGACTCTGGACAGTCCTCTAGACACACTACAGCCAACGGTCCTTGAGTCACAAGACTCGGGGTCAAGACCGTTGCACGCAACAGCACAAGGCCGTCGATCTAGCCCAATCTCTAGGTCCAAAACCACGATATCATGAATACCGAGACAGCTCACAAGCCACCAAGACTGTTCCCTCAGGAAGGGAACGCAAGGGACCACGGCCACACGGAAAAACACAGAGGCACGATTCTCAGGGCAGCACACAAGCCGCCATGTCGATTTCCCATCTCGAAGCAAGCGGGAAACCTCCAGCCCCAGGCCGGACAACTGGACTCGTAGTCCAAGGCCAAACACGTGGCCCACATGGAAATCACCTTCCAAAGAAACTCACAATATGCGGGGGAGATCCCACCGCACACACACCGATACCCGGTGACTCGATCGAGCGTAACACGAAAGCCCAACACGCGAGAAGTCACCCGGACTCTCAACCCTATGGGCACGCTAAACGAGATAACACGGTCCTCCAGACACTCTCAAAACACAGACACAGAATGCCATGGGTGTCTAGCACTCACGAGATCGCAAGTCGACCACTGGGTCCCAACTGGGTCGACCAGGGATCCACACATCGTGGAGCAAGGCGAAAAACACAAAAACTCGCCTCGGAATGACATAAAGCCTGACGGTCTAACCCTAGACCATCACATGGCTGTAACGGTCTAGACGGGACCGTCACATCAACCTGGCGGTCTAACGCAGGCCGTTACACGGCCCAAGGGAACGCAGAATGTAATGCGCCGTTACACAGATGTAACGCGCCCGCCCTGGCGCGTTACACGCGCTGACCCCAAACAACGGTTGAAACGCCCATGACGGCCCACCCCGGGCGCGTTACACGCATGTAACGGTCCGTCGGGGGCCGTTACACCCCCAGCCCTCAACTGGGTAACAGGGGATGTGACGCACCCACCCAGGCGCGTCACACGGCTGTGGCGGTCTATCGTGGGACCGTCACACCCACGAACGCCAAATGGAATGTAACGCCCCTGCCCAGGCGCGTTACACATGTAACGGTCACTGGAGTGACCGTCACACCTTCCCGAGAACGTTACGGCGGGAAACGACCCGAAAAACGTCCCACGCCCCCATACCTCCACGGGAGAGGGGGAAAACAAGGGGGAAGCCCCCAAATAGCCCCTAGCATGCATCTAAGTCCTCGGATTGGCCAAAAATGCCGTAAAACGAGAGATCGGCCCACAAGCCCTAAAACATGGGTTTTGCCCAAAAACCCCGATTCCACCCGCTCGACTGACCACGGCCTACGAAACTCGCGGGAAAAGAAGTGCACGAGCTGGGGGTCCATCTCCCTACCTCCACCGAAGAAACGACGCGCTGTGGACGCCGATCCATGAATAAATCGTCGCGAAACCCTTGCCGGCTCGCGATCGCGCCACCGAGCTTCCACGTGCCTCCTCCGCCTCGATCCCCACCTGTCCTCGCCCGCATCCTCGCCCGCGCCACCTCCACCTCGCCCCCGCCTCGCTCCGTCGGCCGCCGAAGAAGAGAGGGGAGAAAGAGGGCGTGAGAGAAGAGAGAGGGAGGGAAGAGAGAAATGAGAGGGGGAGAGAGAAAAGGGTTAGTATATATTGGAAAACCTAAAAATTACAGAAATTCAAAAAATTATGAAAAATTACCTCCGCGATCCTCGGGAAGAGCATAACGCAGTGGTAACGTCCCGGAGTCGGAGAACGCCACGGTTTGCCCTACAAAGAGTTCCGAAGGCACATCAGGGAAAAACACGTGTAAAGCACAAAATACACTCCGAGACCCACTAAAATGATCCAAAAAATATCCGAAAAATCCGGGGCATTACAGCCCTCCCCCCTTAAAGGAATTTCATCCTCGAAATTCATGACCAATCACGAAGTCCCAGGGGAAGAACACTGAATCAACTGACACGCTGTCAGAGCCCCAGCACAGAAAACCTCGATTCTCACGAAAACACGAATCCTGAGGAACACAGCCAGACTCACAATCACACACAACACCTCGCTCCTCGCGCCGAGCACACTGGCCAGCAGAGGAGGCATATACCAAAGGACACAGTCCGGCACCACCTCAGTCAACGCGAGAATCCACCATGGCGCTGCTGCCACGATCTTGCTCACCGAGGAATCACAACCCTCGACACGAGCAACAGCTACCGATCCATCCAATGGTCGGCAGACAAATGGCACATCAGCTTCGCAGCCAGCTGACAGGTCGCACGCCCTCCTCGAGGGAGCAACCAAAATAGAGCCTCCATCAGCTCAAGCAGTCATCTCAACAGACCGCAACTAGCTCATCGGCTCAACACCAAGAAACACCTCACACATGGCAAGCCGAAAGCCAGACACAACACCGTGCCAACTCTTGTCAGAAGACAAACTTCGACAAAGCCCAGATCCCGTCTGGAAAGGCACATCACATGATCAGCCACCCAAGGCCTCGCTGGCACACGGTTCTCGCCATGCTCGAGCCCCAACAACCAGCATCTTGTTTGTGAAAAGACCACACGCCGACGATCACCAACTGCTCGCTCAAGTTCTTCCTTCTTTCCTGGTCCTCCACCGGGTCCAAAGGAAACATTCCAAACCTCAGCAAGCCATCCGTCGACTCCCACACAGACTGATGCCACATCTCGAGCTGCACTCCTCTCAGACTCCGCATCCGAGTTCGAACATCACGCCAACTCGACCCTCTCGGGGAGCACAACGAAACCAAATGATGGATCCTGGTGTCTTCAGTCATCACCTCACTGGACTCAGACTTACAGGGGAACCATCCCACGCTGGTCACCAAACCAGGGATAACCATTGCGACACTAACGTCCTATCAATGACCACCAATCCGACGCCAATCTCACAAAAAGGCCTCCGCCCACAGGCGTTACTCTTCTATCTAGTCTCATCAAATCCTTCGATCAATCCAAGTGGACGACCCGAGAATCCGATTACTGGGAAGGCCCGATAACCCGAGACTCGCACCGCCGCCCATGAGTCGGGAGGGCTCGGAAGGGCTAAAAGGAGTGTGGAGGCACAAAGAAATAGGAAATAAAGCAGGACAACCAACAACAACAAGCTGAAAGAAAGAATAACTACAGCTACAACAGAGTCCAGTCCAACAGAAAGTACAGTCTAAAGCAGTAAAACGTACCACATGCCAAGTGAACACTCGGCCAATCCCGATTCCGCCCTTACCACAGAGCCACGGGACACCACCTAAACAATGCTCACGGCGACCTGGTTGTCGACACCATGACCAAAGCACTTTGGGTCCCCGATCGATTATACGTCTCACCGTCACAATCTGACAAGACCGTAGAACCAACAGACGTTGCTGTGGTCGGTCACACGGTTAGGCTCACCAGCCACTCACAGCCGCCAACCGGGACCCATAGTCTGCCAGAGACCACATCCTCAAAGCACGATCTCAACCGACACGATTGGGAACACAAGTCAGACACCAAGCCACCGACTCTAACCAACACGTCCTCGACCTCCGTCAGGTGACATCCTCAACAACCTCATCCAGGTCCAATACCGACGCCTCACACGGCTTCCTTCACAGGAACAGGGTACTCATGCGGCGCACTAGCCAGCACATTCCCCAACACTCCATCCTGCCAATGCCAAGAACCACAAAACCTCGAGCAACGGCACGGCAAAAACACGTTTCACACAGAGGAACCAATCCTCCAATGCTCAACGTAAACTCAGGAATCCGCCCGTAGCAACCAACGCTACGATCCTGAACTAGTGGGTCACAAGCCCACCACGCTTCCGCTGCGCACTCAGATCCGCGCGCACAACCGAGAAAGCAAACACCGCCCAACTAGCACTCGTCCTTCCGGAACAGCGCCAGTACCCTCACACGACAAGGGAATGGGCACGACTTCTCACAGGCAACCGCCTTGCCAAGACAAGGAGCACGTCTCGCACGGACTTCATGGCATACAAGGCCAACCAATCCAAACACGCAATGCAAGACGATGAACCTTAACCCAACACAATCTCTCCAACCAAAGGGGAGACCAAACGCACTTCCGACCAATGGAAGGACTCCACGCTCAACCTGACCTCAAACCTCGCGCATGCTGGAAATAGCACCATCCAGCACCAAGGAAAACCATCGCTTCCATCAGGTCAGCACCTCCGACACACTGAACGAGTGTCACGTCGGACCACAATCACAGTATCTCTCGATGCACCACTGCTGCAATTCCTCGAACTGCAACACACCACGCCAAGAGCCGCAACACGAGCCATAACCGACAACCGCCGATGCTCACCCTCGAGTCCCGAAACTAGCCGTGGAGCCTTCACATCTCAAGCCAACTCCAAGGCGAACACAACCCAATCGCACACAAGAGCGCAGGAGCAAAGACTTACAGGGACATCTCTGCCAAATCCTACCTCGAAATCCGCAGAACAACCGGGACCGACACGTCATTTCTGACGCCACAGAGCACGACAGGAACATCAGGCTCGACGAAAAAGTAGCTCACCAAGAAGATCCTCCACTCACCCGAGCACACTTCTCGATCAGAACGCCTTAGGAGCTGGACAAACCTCAAGCTGGAGTGGCCAACACCGACAGCAGCTCCCTCAGAGCACGCTCATAGCCACTTAACCACGAAAAATCCTCTCCAGCCACCTGACCACGCTGTAGATTCCACGAACGCAGCACCGCGAGCTTGCGCCTGCCAGCAACCTCTGCCCAACGCAGCACAACCAGGGCCACCACCGATGAGGGAGAAGGCTCTCAACCTCGATCCTTAGACCCCATGCCGGCATGAAAGCCGCGGACAAAAACCACCTTCACAGCGCCGCACAGCGCACCCAAGCTCTCAAGCGAGAAACTAGGCGGAAAGCGAACACAAAACCCTAAACCAGCTGCCGACTGTACTGGACCTTATGGACTCTGATCACTGCAATATCTCGAATTCCTATGTACGCCCACAACCACCGCTCTGATACCAGTTGTAACGACCCGAGAATCCGATTACCGGGAAGGCCCGATAACACGAGACTCGCACCGCCGCCCACGAGCCGGGAGGGCTCGGAAGGGCTAAAAGGAGTGTGGAGGCACAAAGAAATAGGAAATAAAGCAGGACAACCAACAACAACAAGCTGAAAGAAAGAACAACTACAGCTACAACAGAGTCCAGTCCAACAGAAAGTACAGTCTAAAGCAGTAAAACGTACCACATGCCAAGTGAACACTCGGCCCGGCAAGTTGGCAATTGAGAACCTCCGCTCCGCACCCTCGAACCTCGAGGAAGGACCGCCACACCTGAAAAGCAGGGAATGAGTCTCCAAACAGAGACTCAGCAGGGCTCCCGCGAAACCCTGTTGTGCCCCTGTGGTTTTGATGATGGTTTTGATGATTGGTTGTTGATGTGAGTTAATCAAATGTTCAGTCATCTTGCTGCTCAGTTTAGATTAACATATTTGATGTTCAGTCATGTTACTATTGCTCCTTAGAATGAGCATCACTATGTTAAATATTGTTATTTTTAATCAGATATCATGAGTAATGTTATGCATTCGTACTTTCCATGATTAACAAGAAAAACTGCTATGAGATAATACCCTGCATGTCCGTACTGTTCCTTTCTTACTTCGTGTTGGTTGTGTTCACTTCACTTCGTGTTGTCTTTTTCAAACATCGTGTTGTTCCAACATTGTTTGTTGGTTGTCTTCGTGTCGTGTTTTGTTCCAGCGCGTGCTGAACACTGCAGCACCTCGTGCTACTTTCTGTGGCACTTTGTGTCATTCTATCAGTGTCACCCCTTTGTCTTCGAGTCTCTTGGTTTGGCCATGTCTATACAGCCTCATCTTTACCTTCGTTTCAAGCCAAAGTCTACACATTGGCTTAGTGTCATGCATCAGTCTTCAAAGTCCATACAATGCACTGTAGCATGTTCGAAGCTAAGTCCATACATTGGTTTAAGCCTCCAAGTCTGTACATTGGCCTTCAAGCTTTCCAAGTCCATTCATTGGCAGCTGAACTTTGAAGTCTATACATTGGTCTTCACCTTAAGTATGTACAGCCATTGTCTTGCCAAAGTATATACGTTTTGAGCCCTCAAGTCTGTACAGACTTTGTCTTGTTCAAGTCTATACATCGTCCAGTTCTTTGGCAAGTCTTTACCTTGTTTTTAGTCCTTGTTGTTTTCGTGTCGTCTTCGTCTTCGAGTCGTTTTCCTGCTTTCTTTGTTTTATCTCGTGTCGTTGAAACCGTTCCTATCTTCTGTCCTCGTGTTGATTTTACTTCGTGCACTCTTCTCTAAGTTCAAGCGTTAAGTGTCTCAAGTCGAGTCTGTCTGTGCTGTCTCCATGTCGTCCTTAGTTCATGTTGGTTTTTGTGTTTGTCTTCGTGTTATTTTTCCTAGACCTCGTGTCTTTCTTGGTTTGAAACCACACTTCGTGTCGGTTTCTATTTTCGTGTCTTCATGTTTCTCTTGTGTTTTTGTCCGCGTGTTGTTTATTTCTATCTTCGTCCAGGTTCCTTCTGATCGCGTGTCTGTCTACCTTTTTACTCCGTAAGACTTCCTTCTCACCTCGTGCTGTTCTCTTCTGACTTCGTGTCGTTTTCTTTGTGGTGTTAGCCTTATTATTATGTATCTTGTGTCGCTCTCTTCGTAGTGTTTGTTTTGTTACAGCGATACTTCGTGTCGTTCTCTTTTTACCTCGTGCTGTTTTCCTTCTACCTCGTGTCGTTCTCTTTGTAGTATTTGTTTTGTCACCCTTGAACCTCGTGTCGATCTCTTTGTAGTGTTTGTTTTATCACCACTGTATCTCGTGTCGTTCTCAGTGTAGTGCACCCCTTGTCGTTCCTACATACCTCGTGCAGTTCAACTTGAGTATCACCCAACTCACTTCAGGTAGAGATATATATATATAGCAAACCCTGAGTATTAATGGTTTTTATCTCCTTGCAGGTCCGAGGAAGAACATTCACCGATGTCTGGCTGCACGTGATCCGATACTGGAGGAACAAATACGAAAAGGACACGTGGCAAGAAGGTTCTGGACGAAGTGTGGGAGGCACACGCATTCGACACCTCATTCACCTACTGCTGCTGCTATATAAGGAAGCCTTCGTCCACAGATGGAGATTGATCAAAAGAGAGAAGCAGCAATAGTAGAAGAATAGAAGGGCTGAGAGTTCGATCCAGAAGAAAAGAAGCAGAGAGCAGAAGAAGAAGAAATAGAAGAAGAGTGAGCCGGTAGAAGAAAAAGAGTTGCAGAGAAGAAGGAGAGAACAGCGTGAGAGAAAAGGAGAGCAGAAGAGAAAGAAAGAGAGATAGAGAGTGAGCGAGAGAGCTCGTGGAGAAGAAGGAGGAAGCTGCTTGAAGATCTGTCTTCACTGGACCGTGGATCAGATCCAGGCCAGTCAGCTCCGTTGAGCCACATTGTGCATTTCATTTTTCAACTTTCTGTTTGCTGAAGTTATTTTCATTTCGTGTTTTTGTTTTTTCATTTTCATTTGGTTATCTTGTTCTTCCGATTGCCCTGCTGGGGATCGGGTTCCTCCTGTGGATTCAGGAGAAGGGAGACTTGTCTCCGGTTCTGGACTTGTGGGTTGCAAGTCCAGGGGTCCCTCCGGTTGGAGGAAGAGAGGTCTTCGACCTCTAGTTTGCTGGTGACTGGAAGTCATTGGTTGGTTCCCTCCGGTTTGGAGGAAGGGAGGATTGGTCCTCCAGTTCTGGTCTTGTGGTTTGCAAGACTAGGTGGTCCCTCCGGTTGGGAGGAAGAGGAGAGGATGTTCCCCTGGTCAAGCTGTGTGGCTGCAACTATTTGCAGACTGAGTCTGCGTTCTAGCTTGAGCTAGAGGAAGCCTCACTCCGGTTGGGAGTGAGGGGTGGATGTAGGTCTGTGGACCGAACCACCTAAAAATCTATGGTGCAGTGGTTTGTTTGTTTGCTTTACTTCCGCTAGATGCTTGAATAGGCATGCTCCAAGTGTTTGTTTTTGAGTTGAATCGAATTGGTTCTATTCTGTGTCTATCTCTAGCATCCATGGTTTTTATTTGGCCATAATCTATAGAAGGATACATTCACCCCCCTCTGTATCCGAGCCTAGCACCCTAACAGTTGGTATCAGAGCAGGTGTCTGCTTACATGGTCCAGCGACCTGCAGATCGATCTTGCGGTCTTAGGTGCTAATTTGCTTTTAGTGCATCAATATTCCTGTTGCATTGAATTTATCTGCTATCTGCTTCAATGTCTTGTCCACCCGTCTTCAGCGATTTTGATTTCAACCAGTGGCACAGTGCTTTACGTGCTTATGTTAAATCTGTTGATCCAGACCTGTGGAAAGTGATTTCACATGGTCCTCATAAATTACCAAAGAAAAAGTCCAAATGGACTGACAGTCACGAATCAATGTACGAGGAGAATCAGATAGCTATAAATCTGATGACAGCAGCCACTGACAAAGCCTTTCACTCATGTTTCCTTGATTGCAGATCTGCAAGGGATATGTTGGAAATGATGAAGAGAGCCGGGAAAGGAAATCAAACAAGCTGCATGATGGCCAACAGAAGTAATCAAGGTGGCAGCGATCAAGGCAGCAATCAAAGTGAAGACGATAATGATGAGGAGGTAAACCCTTTTGAGAACTATACCTTGGATGATTGGGAGAATTCATATGCTGAATTATTAGACTCTCATGAACAGTTAAGAGAACAATACAAAAAATTGAAGAAGAATAGTAGGTCAGACAGTTTCAATTCTCCATGTAAAAACTGTGCTGAACTGAAAAATGTTCATGATGCTTTTATGTCTGATATTCAAATGTTGAAGAAACAAATTTCATTACTGAAAATTGAAGATCAAGATCATGTAAAGGAAATCTCTAAACTTGAAAAGAAGCTTAGCCTAGCTAATCATGAGTCTGTTCAGAGTAAGGATTTGCTGAAAGAACTTGAATGTGTTAAATCTGACTTAAACAAGCTGAAAAATGAGAATGACTCTCTCAGAAAGTTCTCTAAAGAAAATGAAGAATAATTAGAGAAACTTAAACGAGAGAATGATTTGCTGATTGAAAATTTTAGTGCCATAAAATCTGTAAACATAGAATTACAGAAAGATTTTGAAAAACAACAAAAGGAATTGAAGGAGTTTGAAGCTAGGAGAGAAAGCATTGTTAACTCAGAAGATCATACTCTAATAAATGAGTTAATTCAGAATGACAAGCTTAAGGAAGAAAATGAAAAATTAAAAATACTGAATTCCACTATGTCAGAGAGACTTCTAGCGTTGGAAAGAGGAAAAAGTATTTGTGTTGAAGATTCTGATAAACTGAGCAATCTGGAAAATGAAATTGAGAAATATAAAACTGCTAACAAAGTTTTGAATGAAGCTATGAATTGCAGTGAGCAAGAGATTGCCAGTTATGAGTTACAAATCACCTCTTTAGAAAATGAAATTCAAGACTTGAGGAACTCTCTGTCAAAATTTGTTGATGGGTAAGAAAACCTAGACAAGCTGCTAGGTGTAAAAGTCAATGTCAAAAGGGAAGGGTTGAGCTACAATAATCTAAATAAAAAGGCTTTGCAGAACAAAGTAATGACATCCTTTGTAAATGCTTCAAACGTAGCCACAACATGAAAAGAGAAACAGCCCATTGTTCAGGAAATACTGGGAACAAAGATTAATTTTAAGAAAGGACTGGGTTACAGTCCAGTCATGAGGAAGGCTGATGGAGCCAACCTGAAATCTGTCTTTGTTAAATCCTCTGAACAGGAGAAGCCTTCTACTTCATCTCCAACTCAGCACAAGGCTAAGAAAATAGGAAAGCATGATAAAAATCAGAAAAGGACTCTAAATCAAAAATAAATGAGAAGGGTTCATTAGTGCATATTGATCACAGTCCTCATACACATTCACAAGCATCCAAAAAGAAAATGATCTGTCATTACTGTCATAAATTTGGACATCTGATGCATGAGTGTAAGCTGATGGAGAAGGATGATAAGAATGCTAGGAGATCTCATGATAAAAATCCTTCACCTCAGAAAAGGAGTATCACATGTTCTAACTGTGGCAAATTAGGACACTCTATTGCTCATTGCTGGTTTGCTAGTGGTAAGAAAACATTTTATTCATTTTATGCTAAACTCCCTACAAACCAACATATTTTTAATAAAAACAAATCTATTTCAATGAACCTGCATATCATCTATTTTAACTACAACAAAATGGGTCACAGGGCCTCTGAATGCTGGTCAGGCTCTTTTAAAAGAAATTCTATTTCATGTTTTGAATGTGGAAATGATGGCCACAGAGCCATTGGTTGTTGGCATGCCCAAGGAGGCTATGGCAATAATGAACTCAATTTTAAAAAGAATGCCTCTTATTGCTCTCACTGTAGAACGCATGGCCATACAGTCAAGGACTGTTGGCATATTAAGGGTAGAAATGTGAATCTCAAACATGCTAAATTCCCTGTAAGACAATTTGCAAAACTTTCATGTTATAACTGTGGGAAGCCAGGTCACAGGGCTGCAACCTGTTGGCTGGCAGGATATCAAAACCAAACTGATTTTGGCAAACAGAATTTTTATTCTGTTAACAAGAAATCTCATGCTTATGCACATAGAATTCATGCTAACAAGAATGTGCATAAATCAGATCTGAAAACTGCTCCTAGAAATGTGATAAGAAAACCTACTAGGAGTAATACTGTTTTGTCAGGACCCAAGACTTCTTGGGTACCTGTTTGTACAAAATAACATTGCTATGCAGGTGTGCCTTGGGACTGAAATAAAAAGGGGTAATGATCCAAGGCACTCAAGAATGAATAACCCCATTCTCACACTGTTCAGGTAAACTCTCTACATTTCATGCTTTGAAATTCATCTAGTGCATGCATGCTAAATCTGTTCTTGCATATTCATTCATCATCTGCCAGTTGCATTATTTTCTGATCATGCACTTGCTGAGTGTTCTGTGCAAATTTGAGTTTAAAGGGGTTGTTTGTATCTGATGCATACATAGGCTAATTGCAATTGCTTGATAATTATGTTATGCATAAACTCTGAAAACAAATTGCATTTCGAATCTTCTGAAAAATCTGAATTGCTTATAAATGTGGCTTGAAATTTGTGTGTTGAAATAGCTCACTAAAATTCTGAATTGCATATAGGACTGCATGTTGAATTATCATGCATGACCTCAATGGTATATAAATGGTAAGGTACCAAAAGGCAGGGAAGTCTGTCTGGAGGTTCTTACGATGTGTGAGGTGGTCTTTTAGACCAAGTGCTCCGCCTAGTACCATGGGTCACTTTGCTGATAGGACAGTCTGAGTGTGCACAAGTCACGATATCATTTGGAATCATATGTTCAGTTTTCAGTGCAAACATTGCATGTTTTCAGGGGGAGTTAGCTGCACATCTTTGCATAACATTCAATGTTGAGTCTTTGCATGTCCTTGCATACATACAGTGTATTGCATTTCCTTATATTGAAAATGCCAAAAAGATTGTCTGAATGCATTTTGTGAGGGGGAGTCAATGCATTGCATATAGGTTCTCAAATGCATACATTTGTCAGAATTCATAACATATCCTTTCTTATTGATTTTGTTGACAAACCTTGATCATATTCTGAAAACCTTGAGCTTCACAATCTCTCTTAACAATTGGTATTTCTCCTATCAATTGGTATCGTTTGGCTTCAGAAAACTATCAGTCCTTCATGAAGATTTCAATGGGCTATCTCGATCATAAATCTGACAATTTTGAACTAGAAATCTTCTATTATACAGTTTTATGAATGTCTGAAATAACTCATGTGGTTTAAGTTTAATGTTCATGGAGTTTGACTTTAAAATCTCTTAAAAGTATCTGAAGCATGTTTAATAAATCTTAACCATTTGTTTCATGCTGTATCTTGTGAAAAATTTCTGAAATCTGCACTTTTGAATACATGACTTTAATGGGTTAAGTACATGAAACTATTATTGATTTGAAGCAAATGAATGTCTCTGAAATGTCTAAAGGGTTATATCTGTCAGAGCAATGACATTGGTCACTGAGAAACACAAGTCCAAAGGACTGTGTCATGAGGTGCCTTCGTTAACTCTGATAAAATTCATTGAAAATCAGGCACAGCAATGGCATGCACACTGAGAAATACAACTCACTCATTAGAAAATGATTTGTAGTGTGTCATGATGTGTAAATGCTAACTCTATTCATACAAAGCATGACTGTTAGTCACACTAAGTGCTTAGGGATATTGGCCTCTAATCAAGGTATATCCTCTAGTTACAAGGTGTGAACTGAACTAGAGTGCTCGTAAAATTGTAGCAAGAAAATTGTTGAACAAATTGAAATATCTGAATATTGATGCTAAAATTAAATTACTACAACCCTAGACAAATTCATATGACTTCATAATTGCTTGATTTCAATACTAGTGCATGTAATTCTGAAAGAAGTCAATAGATTTGATTGTGTAAGACAAAGGGAGGATAATCAAGATAAATATGAGGGCTTGGTTCATTTTTATTAAAACATGGTCTTAGATATCAATACAGAATTTTATTGATAAACTCTGCATACATCATGTTTAAACCATGCTGATCAATAAAACTCATTCATAACCCCTTATAATGGAAGACTTTGAAAAACTTATGATTTAAGTTTATGAGATTGATATCTCTTTGAAAATCTGGCTGAATTTCTTGTGTTTGGAGCATCCTTGAAAAATCTGTTAACTGAATTTCTTCTGCTCATGTCCTTGGTTCATTGACCTGAACTTCTCCTTGTTTGCCCCTGTGGTCTCCCTCTCATCTATCTTATAAGATTCCACTTATTGAGGGGGAGCTTTCATGTCATGCATCACTTGCATATCAATTGACATCTATTCAGGGGGAGCATTCCTTGTCATATGCATCATGCTGCATAGAAGGAGAAGAATTGTGCTCTTGCATTCATACTTCTGGTATCTGAATCTACATTCATACCCCTTCCTATGGTTTATTTTGATTATATCAAAGGGAGAGATTATTTGCCAAAAAGGGAGAATATCATTCAATCAGTGCATGCAGGTTTCTTTTGATCATCTCTAACTCATGCTCTTGCTGAAATTATTAAAGGGGGAGAATCATGTTCTTGCAAGGGGGAGAAATTGACTGAACTTTATACATGCTTTAATTTCTCAAATTATTTTCTTTTTGATGAAGTCAAAGGGGAGAATAATTTGAATCTTCAGAATGCCTCACATCATCAGAATGACTCAATGTATTGAAAGTGTTGCCATCATCAAAAAGGGGGAGATTGTTGTGCCCCTGTGATTTTGATGATGGTTTTGATGATTGGTTGTTGATGTGAGTTAATCAAATGTTCAGTCATCTTGCTGCTCAGTTTAGATTAACATATTTGATGTTCAGTCATGTTACTATTGCTCCTTAGAATGAGCATCACTATGTTAAATATTGTTATTTTTAATCAGATATCATGAGTAATGTTATGCATTCGTACTTTCCATGATTAACAAGAAAAACTGCTATGAGATAATACCCTGCATGTCCGTACTGTTCCTTTCTTACTTCGTGTTGGTTGTGTTCACTTCACTTCGTGTTGTCTTTTTCAAATATCGTGTTGTTCCAACATTGTTTGTTGGTTGTCTTCGTGTCGTGTTTAGTTCCAGCGCGTGCTGAACACTGTAGCACCTCGTGCTGCTTTCTATGGCACTTTGTGTCGTTCTATCAGTGTCACCCCTTTGTCTTCGAGTCTCTTGGTTTGGCCATGTCTATACAGCCTCATCTTTACCTTCGTTTCAAGCCAAAGTCTACACATTGGCTTAGTGTCATGCATCAGTCTTCAAAGTCCATATAATGCACTGTAGCATGTTCGAAGCTAAGTCCATACATTGGTTTAAGCCTCCAAGTCTGTACATTGGCCTTCAAGCTTTCCAAGTCCATTCATTGGCAGCTGAACTTTGAAGTCTATACATTGGTCTTCACCTTAAGTATGTACAGCCATTGTCTTGCCAAAGTATATACGTTTTGAGCCCTCAAGTCTGTACAGACTTTGTCTTGTTCAAGTCTATACATCGTCTAGTTCTTTGGCAAGTCTATACCTTGTTTTCAGTCCTTGTTGTTTTCGTGTCGTCTTCGTCTTCGAGTCGTTTTCCTGCTTTCTTTGTTTTATCTCGTGTCGTTGAAACCTTTCCTGTCTTCTGTCCTCGTGTTGATTTTACTTCGTGCACTCTTCTCTAAGTTCAAGCGTTAAGTGTCTCAAGTCGAGTCTGTCTGTGCTGTCTCCATGTCGTCCTTAGTTCGTGTTGGTTTCTGTGTTTGTCTTCGTGTTGTTTTTCCTAGACCTCGTGTCTTTCTTGGTTTGAAACCACACTTCGTGTCGGTTTCTATTTTCGTGTCTTCGTGTTTCTCTTGTGTTTTTATCCGCGTGTTGTTTATTTCTATCTTCATCCAGGTTCCTTCTGATCGCGTGTCTGTCTACCTTTTTACTCCGTAAGACTTCCTTCTCACCTCGTGCTGTTCTCTTCTGACTTCGTGTCGTTTTCTTTATGGTGTTAGCCTTATTATTATGTATCTCGTGTCGCTCTCTTCGTAGTGTTTGTTTTGTTACAGCGATACTTCGTGTCGTTCTCTTTGTAGTATTTGTTTTGTCACCCTTGAACCTCGTGTCGATCTCTTTGTAGTGTTTGTTTTATCACCACTGTATCTCGTGTCGTTCCCAGTGTAGTGCACCCCTTGTCGTTCCTACATACCTCGTGCAGTTCAACTTGAGTATCACCCAACTCACTTCAGGTAGATATATATATATATAGCAAACCCCGAGTATTAATGGTTTTTATCTCCTTGCAGGTCCGAGGAAGAACATTCACCGATGTCTGGCTGCACGTGATCCGATACTGGAGGAACAAATACGAAAAGGGCACGTGGCAAGAAGGTTCTGGACGAAGTGTGGGAGGCACACGCATTCGGCACCTCATTCACCTGCTGCTGCTGCTATATAAGGAAGCCTTCATCCACAGATGGAGATTGATCGAAAGAGAGAAGCAGCAATAGTAGAAGAATAGAAGGGCTGAGAGTTCGATCCAGAAGAAAAGAAGCAGAGAGCAGAAGAAGAAGAAATAGAATAAGAGTGAGCCGGCAGAAGAAAAAGAGTTGCAGAGAAGAAGGAGAGAACAACGTGAGAGAAAAGGAGAGCAGAAGAGAAAGAAAGAGAGATAGAGAGTGAGCGAGAGAGCTCGTGGAGAAGAAGGAGGAAGCTGCTTGAAGATCTGTCTTCACTGGACCGTGGATCAGATCCAGGCCAGTCAGCTCCGTTGAGCCACATTGTGCATTTCGTTTTTCAGCTTTCTGTTTGCTGAAGTTATTTTCATTTCGTGTTTTTGTTTTTCCGTTTTTATTTGGTTATCTTGTTCTTCCGATTGCCCTGCTGGGCATCGGGTTCCTCCTGTGGATTCAGGAGAAGGGAGACTTGTCTCCGGTTCTGGACTTGTGGGTTGCAAGTCCAGGGGTCCCTCCGGTTGGAGGAAGAGAGGTCTTAGACCTCTAGTTTGCTGGTGACTGGAAGTCATTGGTTGGTTCCCTCCGATTTGGAGGAAGGGAGGATTGGTCCTCCGGTTCTGGTCTTGTGGTTTGCAAGACTAGGTGGTCCCTGCGGTTGGGAGGAAGAGGGGAGGCTGTTCCCCTGGTCAAGCTATGTGGCAGCAATTGTTTGCAGACTGAGTCAGCGTTCTAGCTTGAGCTAGTGGAAGCCTCACTCCGGTTGGGAGTGAGGGGTGGATGTAGGTCTGTGGACCGAACCACCTAAAAATCTATGGTGCAGTGGTTTGATTGTTTGCTTTGCTTCCGCTAGATGCTTGAATAGGCACGCTCCAAGTGTTTGTTTTTGAGTTGAATCGAATTGGTTCTATTCTGTGTCTATCTCTAGCATCCATGGTTTTTATTTGGCCATAATCTATAGAAGGATACATTCACACCCCTCTATATCCGAGCCTAGCACCCTAACAAACCCCAACCGGAAACAATGACGGTAGCGGAAAGGAAGGCTACACGAGCGTCCACAACAATAGGAATAGTAAACCCGGTGGCCGGTCGAAGCCCGGCACTACAACTACTCCTACTGTACCAGAAACACACCCCGATCTCGCAGTCGAGGCTCCCGAACTACACTAGTACCGCTTACCGAAGTAAAAACACACGGCAACCATGCCGTAGAGGCCTGTCCCCCGGACACAGCCAACCTGGACACGCTGTCTAAGGTGCAACCCCAACCATCCGATCGCGGGTACCGCACAACAAGACATAACCTCGGTAGAGCCACTAGCACTGGTCCCACGGCGTGAAAACCAGCACACGCGCCGCGGCGAAACAACCGAAAACACAACGATCAGCACGACCGAAAACCCGAAGGTCAAAGTCACGAAAACTGATAGTCTGTCACTCCCAACTCGACAGGAGTACCTCCCACTAGAAGCACAGCCGGTAGCATCCCCTGACGTCTTACACCGCGCCGCAGGTGAACCGCTTGGCGTGGTAGCTCATACCAAAGGCACGAACACCGTACAAGTAACCACAAACAAGTGACTAGCTGGGGTCACGCACGTCGACGTGGGTCCAACCGCCCCCAACCACGTGTGCACACACAGACCACGCGTCCTAGGTCTGGCCCTCTGATCGGTTTTCCCCCGTAGTAGGACTCTGGCTACCGACGAGGGGCCTACGGTAACCGGTCCACAAACCACCTCAAAGGTGAGTGCCCGTACACCACTCCCAGGTGAGACCAGCACCTCGTACTAGTGGGCTACGACTAGTGGAGGGTCATTGAAGGAGTAGACTCTCAACTCAATGGAAAACAACGTCCGAATCCGATGACGTACGGGGACAACCCCGCGTACCGGCCCCGTCGCACGGTGACCACAGTCGGAGAAGAAACAGGACTCGCAGTCCACGGCCACGCACGCACCGTGCGCGAGAGTCGAGAAAACTCGAGTGGCACTTAAGCCACTGGACTCTGGACAGTCCTCTAGACACACTATAGCCAATGGTCCTTGAGTCACAAGACTCGAGGTCAAGACCGTTGCACGCAACAGCACAAGGCCGTCGATCTAGCCCAATCTCTAGGTCCAAAACCACGATATCACGAATACCGAGACAGCTCACAAGCCACCAAGACTGTTCCCTCAGGAAGGGAACGCAAGGGACCACGGCCACATGGAAAAACACAGAGGCACGATTCCCAGGGCAGCACACAAGCCGCCATGTCGATTTCCCATCTCGAAGCAAGCGGGAAACCTCCAGCCCCAGGCCGGACAACTGGACTCGCAGTCCAAGGCCAAACACGTGGCCCACACGGAAATCACCTTCCAAAGAAACTCACAATATGCGGGGGAGATCCCACCGCACACACACCGATATCCGGTGACTCGATCGAGCGTAACACGAAAGCCCAACACGTGAGAAGTCACCCGGACTCTCAACCCTATGGGCACGCTAAATGAGATAACGCTGTAATATCCTGGACCTTTCGGATCCTTCTTCGTGGGTCCCGGATCTGGTTTTCGGAGCGTCCGGCTCTGTTGTGTCTGAAATTTCGTTTCGGACATCTTTCGTGTTCGGATCGGCACGATCCGGAGTCATTTCAGAGGCCCGGAGGCGTTCCGCGGCTTTTTCGCCTGTGTTTTCCGATTCCCGGTGTGTGTTTCGGCTTTTCTTCGGAAGCTCGCTGCGGGCGAACCGGGCGGTTCACCCGGGCACGAGTGGTACCGTTGCGATCAGTGCGTTCCGAGGATTCCGAAATGTATTTTTCTATTTTTTGGTATTTTTCTGAAAAATCAGATTTTCTATATAACCCTATTTCTTTTCTTTTTCTTTTCTTCTTTCTCTTTCTTCTTCTTCCTCCCTTCTCTCCCGTGCGTTTCCACCGTGACCGCCCTCTCTCCCGGTGCTAGCCCCGGCGCCACCCCCTTCGGTTGCGGATTACGACGAGGTGACGGCGTCGTGGCGTAGGCGGCGGTGTGGCGATCACGGCGGTGTTCGGTGCTCGGTGAGGGTGTGGGGAGTTCGTGAAGCTTCGAACGTTCTTGAGGATCGACGGCGATCCGCCGCGTTTCGGACAACCCCGAGGTAGGGTGACGTTCCTTAGCCTCTTGCCATTCATTTCCGTGATTTGTAGGCCGCGGGGAGGCCGAGAGAGGCTTGTTTGAGCGGGTTTGGGGTTTTCCATGATTTGGGGAGAGCTCGCCCGATCTATGGTTTTAGCCCGCTATTTAATGTTTTGGTGGCTTAGAAGCATGCTAGGGGTCCTTAGGGGTCATTCCCCTTGATTTCCCCCTCTCTGGTGGAGGCATGGGGGCGTGGTTGGAGTTTTTAGGCGTTTCCGCCGTTTTCGGGCGCGGACTGAGAACCGGCTATACTCCAGTAGCACGTTCTTGATGGTCGCGCTGCCCCGATGGGGCGCGTTCATCGGAGAAGATGAGCAGTAGGGCGGTTTCTGTCGCGCTATGGGGTCCTGGCGCGACCTGTCTTGTCGCGCTAGGAGGCCCTAGCGCGATCCTCCCTGTCGCGCTAGGGGGTCCTAGCGCGTTCTTCCTTGTCGCGCTAGGGGTCCCTAGCGCGATCTGTCCTGTCGTCCGGTATTCCTCTTGGGCAGTGTGTGTGTCCTGGACACCCTGTGGAGTTCCGGGACCGTGTCTTTGGGTGTCCGGAGGTTCCGTTTGCCTTGGTCATGCGTTTGGCCATGGGCGGTGCGTCCGTTTCTTCTCCGACCGTGGTCACCGTGCGATGGTGATGGTACGTGGGACGGCCCCCGTACTTCGTCAGGTTCGGACGTTGTTTTCTGTGGTCTTGAGAGTCTACTCCTTCAGTGACCCTCCACTAGTCGTAGCCCACCAGTACGAGGTGCTGGTCTCACCTGGGAGTGGTGTACGGGCACTCACCTTGAGACGGTTTGTGGACCGGTTACCGTAGGCCCCTCGTCGGTAGCCAGAGTCCGGCTACGGGGGAAAACCGGTCAGAGGACCAGACCTAGTGACGCAAGGTCTGTGTGTGCACATGTGGTTGGGGGCGGTTGGACCCACGTCGACGGGTGTGACCCCAGCTAGTTACTTATTTGTGGTTACTTGTACGGTGTCCGCGCCTCGGGTAGGACCTACCACGTCAGGCGGTTCACCTGCGGTGCGGTGTAAGACGTCAGGGGACGCTACCGGCTGTGCTTCTAGTGGGTGGTACTCCTATCGAGTACGGAGTGACAGACTGTCAGTCGTGTGTTTCCGACCTTCGGGTTTTGCGGTTCGACCGTTGAGTTTCGGTCTCGTACCGTGGCACGTGTGTCGGTTTGCGTACCGTAGGGCCTGGTTCTGTAGAGTACAGGGCTTTCCTTTCTGAGGTACTTTCCTACCGCTAGTGTAGTGGTTTCTCGTTTTACGAGGTAGGGTTCGAGTGATCCCTACTGAGTCTTGTTCCGAGACTCATTCCCTGCGTGTTTTCACCGTGTTTCAGGTGAGGCGCCACCTTCGGGGAGCGCGTCAGGAGTGCAGCGTTTTGCGGGTGCCCAGAGGTAGTGCCAGAGGTCAGAGCCAAGGTATGCCCCGTGTAGCTGCACTTTTCTTTCTTGTCACTGTACTAGTCGTGGACTACTGTTACTGTTGTTGTTATTTTATTGTGGACCATGTAAAATGTTAATTTATTTCCTGCTTAATATTATAACTGTTTAATTTCTGTAATTATTTGTGATGCTTGTGTAGTTTCCACGCCATCCTTTTAACCCTTCCGAGTCTTCGGGCTCGTGGGTGGCGGTGCGAGTCTCGGGTTATCGGGCCTTCCCGGTAATCGGATTCTCGGGTCGTTACAGCTGGTATCAGAGCGCGGTTGTGGAATTACATGAGAATCATAGGTAATTGTAGTGGTCACTAGTCCACAGCGATGATGTACAGGTGACGCTGGCATTGGGCACCGCGTGTTTATTTTGACCTTGCCGTCTCCGTGTTTTCTGTCTTGTGCTTCAGAAGCGAGGATGGCGCCGAGGAGGAGCTCTCGCTCTCAGTAGGGGCAGTCGGCTGGAGGTCAGGAGATCCAGCAGGGGGTCCAGAGGGACCAGGAGGAGCTTAGTAGAGCGCCACCGGGGGCTACCGAGGCTGCGGATGCTACGAGAGTTCCGGGGGCCGAGGATTTCTTCCGTGGCATGTACCAGCTTATGTCTCAGCAGTTCGGCGAAGAGGCTGGTGAGGGCTCGTCTGTCAGGGGTGGGCCATGCCGAGCAGTGAGGGACTTCATGCAGTTCCATCCGCCTTACTTTAGAGGCCAGGCAGACCTTGATGCGGCTCGTGATTGGCTTGATGAGATGGAGCGGGTGTTCAGTTCTGCGAAGAGTGCTGCCGAGGACAGAGTGGTGTTGGCCTACAACCAGTTGCAGGGTACGGCTCGGAGGTGGTGGTCTTCCGAGTGGAAGACGTCTTTTCAGCTTCGTCCACTTGAGTAGATCGAGTGGGATGACTTCGTTAGTGCTTTCGAGCGTACGTACTGTCCAGATGTTGTTGCCACGCAGCGGATGCGGGAGTTTCTGGAGTTGGTGCAGGGCGACATGTCCGTGTTGCAGTACAGAGCCCGATTCGTCGAGCTGGGTCGGTATGCACCTCACATCATGGAGCATGAGAGGGTGAGGACCACGCAGTTTGTACAGGGCTTGAGGCTGGGGCTGAGGCACCATCTGATCGCAAACGGGGCCACTGATCTAGAGACATCATCTCGTGTTGCGGTTTCTTTGGAGATGGATATGCAGAGGACTCGAGGACCGATCATCAAGGGGCAGTCCTTGTCAGGTCGCAGCCAGTAGTCGGCTACCCAGCAGCAGGGTTTCTTCTAGCATGCGTCGGGTGGTTCAGGAGTACCGGCATCGGCAGCTTCGGTGACAGGATCTGCGTCCTTCGGCTTGAAGGTCAAGAAGTTCTTGAAGAAGAGTTTTCGTAAGAAACACAAGGATCAAGGGCAGGCTTCATCGGGCAGTGTGCAGCAGCCGATTCCTTTGCAGCGTCAGGGATCAGGGGGTGGATCGCGAGGACCTTGTCCACGGTGTGGTGGGACCCAACCAGGCAGGCAGTGCACGGCGCCGATCATCTGTTTTCGGTGTGACCAGCCAGGGCATATGGCACGCGACTGTCCTCAAAGGCCGCCGCAGCAGCAGGTTCCCCAGCAGCAGAGGCAGCAGCAGCAGGGACAGTACCCGCCGATACCCAGGTCAGCTAGTGTGGGAGGCAGGCAGAGGGCTCGGGGCCAGATCACGCACATGACCAGGGCACAGGCAGTGGCGTCGCAGCTCGTGGAAGGTACCGTTCAGATTTTGGGTTGTGCGGCTCGGGTTTTGTTTGATTCGGGCGCGTCTCATTTGTTTATTTCAGAGGATTTCGCGTCGAGCGTCGAGGAGCCGGTGACCCAGTTGTCCTGTGATTTGGCAGTGGAGTTACCTTCGGGTGACTTTATGATCACTCTGTATTGCTTCGATCAGGTTCCGGTTTGGATCGATGGGCGGAGTATGCCAGGCAGGTTGTATGCGTTGCAGCTTCGGGATTATGATGTGATTCTAGGCATGGATTGGCTCGAGACCCATGGAGCGGTGGTGGATTGTGGAATGAAGAGGGTCTACTTCCAGCATCCGAGCAAGAGGACCTTCTATTTCCAAGGTATCCGTTCCACCTCTTCTCGATTCCTTATCTCTGCTATTCGAGCCCGTCGATTGCTTGATTCAGGTTGTCAGGGTTTTCTCACGTCCGTAGTTGTGTCGGACCGGATGGAGCTGGATGTCGAGGACATTGCGGTGGTGTGCGAGTTTCCTGATGTTTTTCCCGAGGAGTTGCCTGGATTACCTCCCCAGCGGGAGATCAATTTCGTGATCGAGGTTGTGCCTGGTACGGGACCTTTGGCGAAGGCTCCCTACCGTATGGCCCCCGTTGAGTTGAGGGAGTTGAGGGCGCAGTTGCAGGAATGTTGGCCAAGGGGTACATTCGTCCGAGTTTTTCCCCTTGGGGTGCGCACGTGTTGTTTGTGAAGAAGAAGGACGGTAGTCTGCGGCTGTGCATTGACTATCGACAGCTGAAGGAAGTGACCATTAAGAACAAGTATCCGTTGTCGCGGATTGATGATTTGTTCGACCAGCTTCAGTCTGCGCGAGTGTTCTCACGGATCGATTTGCGGTCCGGTTACTATCAGCTGAGAATTCGCGTGTCCGATGTGGAGAAGACTGCATTTAGTACGAGGTACGGGCATTATGAGTTTCTGGTGATGCCGTTCGGGCTCACCAATGCCCCTGCTACCTTCATGGACTTGATGCAGAGGGTGTTTCATCCGTATTTGGACCAGTTCGTGGTCATCTTCGTGGACGACATCCTTATTTATTCGCAGTCTGCCGAGGAGCACGCGTACCATTTGGGTGTGATGCTGCAAACGTTGCGAGATCACCAGTTGTATGCGAAGCTCAGCAAGTGTGAGTTTTAGCTCAGCGAGATGCACTTTCTGGGACACATGATTTCTAGTGATGGCATTTCCGTGGACCCCGCCAAGTTCGAGACAGTAATGCAGTGGCCGAGGCCGAGGTCGGTGATGGAGATCCGGAGTTTCTTGGGGCTTGCGGGTTATTATCGCCAGTTTATCCAGGATTTTTCTCGCATTGCGACCCCGATGACTAGACTCACGCGGAAGTATGTGCCTTTCGTCTGGTCTGAGGAGTGTGAGCAGAGCTTCAGGGAACTGAAGAGATTGCTCACCTCGGCTCCGGTGTTGGTTTTACCTCTGGATCGGGAGGTTTCGTGGTGTGTATAGATGCTTTCGGCGTTGGATTGGGTGCTGTTTTGATGCAGCATGGTAGAGTGGTGGCTTATGCATCTCGGCAGCTAAAGCCCCACGAGGAGAACTACCCTACCCATGACCTTGAGTTGGCGGCGGTGATCTTCGCGCTGAAGATCTGGAGGCATTATCTGTACGGTGAGAAGTTCGAGGTGTTCACTGACCATCAGAGTTTGAGGTATGTGTTCTCGCAGAGAGATCTGAACCTCAGACAAAGGCGTTGGATGGAGTTCATGAAGGACTATGACTTCACCATGTCTTATCAGCCAGGCAGGATGAATGTCGTCGCCGATGCCTTGAGTCGGAAGGTTGCGGTCAGTGCCTTGATGTTGAGGAAGTGGAGGCTCTGGGAACAAGTGCCCGAAGTATCTTTCAGGCTCAAGATTCCCCAGGAGCCAGGGTTGGTAGTGCTCGCGAGTCTGACTGTCACTCCTGCTATCCGTCGTTAGGTGACAGAGGCTCAACATGCGGACCCTGAGTTGCCTCGGATTCTGGCGATGGCTGATGTGGAGCTCGGCGATGACGGTGCTGCGAGGTTTCGTGGCAGGTTTTACGTCCCAGCGGAGGAGCAGGCTCGTCGTGCGGTGTTACGTGAGGCTCATGGGAGCAGGTACACTGTGCACCCGGGTGCGACGAAGATGTATCGGAACTTGCGGAGGCAGTTTTGGTGGCCTGGCATGAAGAGAGATGTCGCAGAATTTGTGGCCAGGTGCCTGATCTGTCAGCAGGTGAAGGCAGAACATCAGCGACCAGGCGGTACTCTCCAGCCCTTGGATGTTCCTGCTTGGAAGTGGGACCATGTGACCACGGATTTCATGGTGGGATTGCCGAGGACCCCGAGTGGGCAGGACAGTATTTGGTTGCTGGTAGATCGGCTGATGAAGGTGACGCGGTTGTTACCGGTCAAGGTCAGCTGGAGCGTGTCTAAGTTGGCTCGTCTTTATGTGGAGCGGATCGTGCCGTTGCATGGGGTTCCCATTTCGATCGTGTCGGATCGGGATCCGCGCTTCACTTCTGGATTCTGGAGGAGTTTCCAGCGAGCTCTTGGCACGGAGTTGGCTTTTAGCTCGGCGTATCATCCTCAGTCAGATGGTTAGTCTGAGAGGACCATTCAGACTTTGGAGGACATGCTGAGATCCTACTGCCTGGAGTGGCAGCGGAGTTGGATTCATCACCTACCGTTGGTGGAGTTTGCCTATAACAACAGCTATCATTCGAGCATCGGCATGGCTCCTTATGAGGCATTGTATGGGCGTCCTTGTCGGACTCCACTTGATTGGTTTGAGGTGGGTGAGCGTGTTTTGACGGGACCGGAATTGGTGCAGCAATGTGTGGATATTGTGCACCTGGTTCGTCAGAACATGTTGGCGGCCCAGAGTCGGCAGAAGAGCTATGCTGACCGTAGGAGGCAGCCTCTCGAGTTCGCCGTGGGCGATCATGTGTTCTTGAGAGTTTCTCCGATGAAGGGGGTGATGCGTTTTGGACGGCATGGGAAGCTGAGTCCCCGCTATATTGGTCCTTTCGCGATTGTGGAGCGCATCGGTGAGGTTGCTTACCGGTTACAGTTACCTCCTAAGTTGGCATCGGTGCATGACGTGTTCCACGTCTCGATGTTGCAGAAGTATATGCCCGATGACTCTCATGTGCTCGAGTTTTCGGTTTGGCCGGAGGTGACTCCAGACCTTTCTCTCCCAGAGTTTCCGATCCGCGTGGAGGATAGGCGAGAGCAGCGCCTGCGGAACAAGGTCATCCCCTTGGTAAAGGTCGTGTGGCAACGACACTCTGGTGGTGAGGCTTCGTGGGAATATGAGGACGAGATGCGTCAGCAGTTCTCGTATCTGTTTGAGTGGGTCTTCCTCTTCGTTTCCCTTGGGTTGTTCTCAATTTCGAGGACGAAATTCCTTAAGGGGGGAGGGCTGTAATATCTCGGACCTTTCGGATCCTTCTTCGTGGGTCCCAGATCTGATTTTTGGAGCGTCGGCTCTGTTGTGTCCGAAATTTTGTTTCGGACATCTTTCCTGTTCGGATCGGCGCGATCTGGAGTCATTTCAGAGGCCCGAGGCGTTCCGTGACTTTTCGCGTGTGTTTTCCGATTCCCAGTGTGTGTTTCGACTTTTTCTTCGGAAGCTCGCTGCGGGCGAACCGGGCGGTTCACCCGGGCGCGAGTGGTACCGTTGCGATCGGTGCGTTCCGAGGATTCCGGAAATGTATTTTTCTATTTTCGGTATTTTTTTGAAAAATCAGATTTTCTATATAACCCTATTTCTTTTCTTTTTCTTTTCTTCTTTCTCTTTCTTCTTCTTCCTCCCTTCTCTCCCGTGCGTTTCCACCGTGACCACCCTCTCTCCCGGTGCTAGCCCCGGCGCCACCCCCTTCGGCTGCGGATTGCGACGAGGCGACGGCGTCGTGGCGTAGGCGGCGGTGTGGCGATCGCGGCGGTGTTCGGTGCTCGGTGAGGGTGTGGGGAGTTCGTGAAGCTTCGAACGTTCTTGAGGATCGGCGGCGATCCTCCACGTTTCAGACAACCCCGAGGTAGGGTGACGTTCCTTAGCCTCTTGCCGTTCGTTTCCGTGATTTGTAGGCCGCGGGGAGGCTGAGAGAGGCTTGTTTGAGCGGGTTTGGGGTTTTCCATGATTTGGGGAGAGCTCGCTCGATCTATGGTTTTAGCCCGCTATTTCATGTTTTGGTGGCTTAGAAGCATGCTAGGGGTCCTTAGGGGTCATTCCCCTTGATTTCCCCCTCTCCGGTGGAGGCATGGGGGCGTGGTTGGAGTTTTTAGGCATTTCCGCAGTTTTCGGGCGCGGACTGAGAACGCGCTATACTCCAGTAGCGCGTTCTTGATGGTCGCGCTGCCCCGATGGGGCGCGTTCATCGGAGAAGATGAGCAGTAGGGCGGTTTCTGTCGCGCTATGGTGTCCTAGCGTGACCTGTCTTGTCGCGCTAGGAGGCCCTAGCGCGATCCTCCCTGTCGCGCTAGGGGGTCCTTGTAAGACCCCAAATTATTTATTTGAGCCCAATATTCCTTATTAAGCTTTTATTAGTTGAGAATAGAATTTTATTGAATTAATAATTGAATTTCGGATTTATTAATATTTAATTCGTTAGAAATAGTATAAGTGAAAATTCGACTACCTTATAAAAATCCATAAAAATAGTAAACATGTTAAGGTCGATGTAGATAACAACTTTTCCTTCTGGCATTAGCCATTGTAAATCCGTGGTAAGATCTATTTAGAGATTAATCCCAAAAGTACACACTTTTTGACCTTTACCTAACCTTGGATTAAAACGTGAAATTCGACCTTAATACTCAACCAAATGATCTAAAATTAAGAGCAAATGGAAGGCCACGAGGTAAGGAACATTTACCCTCAATCAATTTGAGGTAAACCTAGCCCCAAAATGTGCTGCCGACATAGTTTTGGTCAAGTCAAGGATTTCGGCGCCGTTTTTAACATGTAACTTGCAGCGTCAAATACTCCCAACTCCGAAGGATCCAGAAGCCCCATGACCTATAGAAACGTAGCTCTTCGACTCTAGTTTCATTTGGTTGCTGTGGGGTACGTTGAAGTTACAGATCCAAGGAGTTCTTGCTCGATTTGTGGAGGTGGGTCGGCAGGCCGTCGGCTTCCTCTCTTCCTTCCTTGTTCCAACGATTGAGGTAGGAATTCTCAACGTAAATGCGATCATGAGTATAGCAAATTGTTCCTCTCATCGAGCTCTATCCATTGGTGGCAAAAGCCCCAATTTTCATTAGATATCCGTGGAGAAATCGAGCTTTTTGTGAGCTGCTGTCAAGCTTGTTCTTCATCCTAGGGTTTCGATTTCTTTCTCCGATTTGAGGTAGGATCTAACAACCAAATTCTAATTAACTTACATGAAGAAATTAGCATGTTATTATCTTTCATTTAACGTAGAAAGCCCCAAATTCCATTGAGCATGCCTCGTGAATTTCAAATTTTTGTAAGAGCATATCTAGAACATGATTCATATAGTGTTCCTTTAAGTCAGAGCTTGATTTCGGGGTCATTTCGAGTCATGTAACCTGATCTTCATGTAGCATATTATACATGGTTGGATTCATAATCGAGTTAGCTTTCTTTTGACGCAAGAAGCCCCAAAATCCATTGCTTATGTTGAGAGAATTGCATGATTTAGTAGAAGTAGGTCAGGAACTAGGGTTTTCATGTATTTATCATGTATAAGTTGAGATTTAGTAGATTTCTGTGAAAATTCATGTTTTAAAACTCATGTATCATGACCCTAGAATGTCTATTAGGATTCCTAGATCATGTGGTTTTGATTTCAACTCAATTGGACCTCAATTGGGTGGGTTTATGTGTTTTCCGGAAGCTACTCACGTTGCTGTTCTTGCAGGGGTCGACCCTTGGGGTCGACCCATTTTCTGGGTATTCTGGCAGGCCCGAGGGTTGACCCCTGGGGTCGACCCATCCTGTCCCTGCAAGGGGTCAACCCCAGGGGTCGACCCATCTGCAGAAAGTGTGGGGGTCGACCTCTGGGGTCGACCCATCTTCAGAAATTGTGGGGGTCGACCCCAAGGGTCGACCCATCCAGCAGGCAGACCCCGATTTTGCAGGGGTCGACCCCAGGGGTCGACCCATGCACCAGAAACCCGATTTTCATCGTTTTGTGACCTGTGGATCGATCCGGATCATTAGGGGATCGACCTAATTAACTTAGACCTATTGAAAAGTATATTCTGGAAGAACCAGTGACCTATTCATGAACCTTATGATTTCAAATTACTTTGGTTCCTATGTTCTATCATGATGTAAAAACACGCCATTCATCATCTTAATTGCAATATATACAATGGTTAAATAGAAACCCACATAATTAGTGGTTAATGGTGTAACTAAATCTCTGTTAATACATGCTATTTCCTTCCTGTACAAGCTTGTTCCTTTACCTTATCACCTTGAATTAGCTTTTGGCAATCGTCTTAATGCAAATGATAATGGATAATCTTTGATATATTAACTTGGTGATTAGGATTAAATGGATTGTAAGTTGTTGTTTTAGTCACTATTACTCCAGTAGAATGTATTACTTACACACTTGAATGGTATGCTGTCAGCCGTTCTTTCTTGACCCCACGGACCAAGCTTTGGTCCAGTTCTTGTAATACGGCACCGGAGTGACCGTATCAACCGAGTTTTTGTTTGGAATCCAAGGACATGTTAGTCCTTAAATCTCATACTCTTGACAGAAATTCCTCTGATTGATTGGCCATTAAAATTGACTGAATGTCTGAACGAGTGGGACTTTGGACCCATAAAAATAAATGCCATCGCATCATAAGGGCCCAGTCTGGTCCTGGGGAGAGCGCCCAAAAAATTACTGAGCCCATGGGATGCTAATGACATGGTGGGGCATTACACCGAAATACTTGCTTGCTTGTTGCGTCTATGACAAACATCACTTGTTACTTGTTACTTGTTACTTGATCGCGAATGAACTTTTATTACTTACTTGTGGCCAATTCCTTACTATTGTCTCTTGTTATATCTCCTGTTGTAAATTCTTGTATCTATTATCCTTGTTAATCATTATCAATTGTATATTTCTTGACCTTGCATGAGCTTTAATTTTGTTTCATTATATCGTCATTAGCCTTTTATTGCATTATCCTTTATAGCATGACATTTTGAAAATGTAATTAAACTGTTAATCACTTATACCTGTCTGTTATTTCCTACTGAGCGTCAGCTCATAGTTGTGTTTCCCCCCTTTCCAGGCTTTTCAGGTGACGCGCTTACCGATGGGGAAGGGCAGGAGTGATGTCATGAGTGTGTCAGTTCTAGTGTGTTAGCAGTGTGTTATCTTACTTTCAGTTGTGTTTTGGAGAGCATTTAGTTTCAGTTATGTTATTGAGTTTAGTGGTTGTTATTCCAATTGTATCAAGTTGAATTTGAGGTTATTGTATCAGTTGTGGTTGGTTGTTGATCATCTAGTATTTCCATCTTGTAGCACTTGTGTATTGTTTTAGATAGATCTCTCTCTTGTCAGCTCGTTCCCGACTGTACGTCCCGATATTCCGCATCGGGGCGTGACAGTCCTAGCGCGTTCTTCCTTGTCGCGCTAGGGGTCCCTAGCGCGATCTGTCCTGTCGTCCGGTGTTCCTCTTGGGCCGTGTGTGTGTCCTAGACACCCTGTGGAGTTCTGGGACCGTGTCTTTGGGTGTCCGAGGTTCCGTTTGCCTTGGTCATGCGTTTGGCCGTGGGCGGTGCGTCCATTTCTTCTCCGACCGTGGTCACCGTGCGATGGTGATGGTACGTGGGACGGCCCCCGTACTTCGTCAGGTTCGGACGTTGTTTTCCGTGGTCTTGAGAGTCTACTCCTTCAGTGACCCTCCACTAGTCGTAGCCCACCAGTACGAGGTGCTGGTCTCACCTGGGAGTGGTGTACGGGCACTCACCTTGAGACGGTTTGTGGACCGGTTACCGTAGGCCCCTCGTCGGTAGCCAGAGTCCGGCTACGGGGGAAAACCGGTCAGAGGACCAGACCTAGTGACGCAAGGTCTGTGTGTGCACATGTGGTTGGGGGCGGTTGGACCCACGTCGACGGGCGTGACCCCAGCTAGTTACTTGTTTGTAGTTACTTGTACAGTGTCTGCGCCTCGGGTAGGACCTACCACGTCAGGCGGTTCACCTGCGGTGCGGTGTAAGACCTCAAGGGACGCTACCGGCTGTGCTTCTAGTGGGTGGTACTCCTGTCGAGTACGGAGTGACAGACTGTCAGTCGTGTGTTTCTGACCTTCGGGTTTTGTGGTTCGACCGTTGAGTTTCGGTCTCGTACCGTGGCACGTGTGTCGGTTTGCGTACCGTAGGGCCTGGTTCTGTAGAGTACGGGGCTTTCCTTTCTGAGGTACTTTCCTACCGCTAGTGTAGTGGTTTCTCGTTTTACGAGGTAGGGTTCGAGTGATCCCTACTGAGTCTTGTTCCGAGACTCATTCCCTGCGTGTTTTCACCGTGTTTCAGGTGAGGTGCCACCTTCGGGGAGCGCGTCAGGAGTGCAGCGTGTTGCGGGTGCCCAGAGGTAGTGCCAGAGGTCAGAGCCGGGGTATGTCCCGTGTAGCTGCACTTTTCTTTCTTGTCACTGTACTAGTCGTGGACTACTGTTACTGTTGTTGTTATTTTATTGTGGACCATGTAAACTGTTAATTTATTTCCTGCTTAATATTATAACTGTTTAATTTCTGTAATTATTTGTGATGCTTGTGTAGTTTCCACACCATCCTTTTAACCCTTCCGAGTCTTCGGGCTCGTGGGTGGTGGTGTGAGCCTCGGGTTATCGGGCCTTCCCGATAATCGGATTCTCGGGTCGTTACAAACACGGTCCTCCAGACACCCTCAAAA
The DNA here is from genome assembly GCA_022559845.1 of Amorphophallus konjac. Classification (NCBI taxonomy): domain Eukaryota; kingdom Viridiplantae; phylum Streptophyta; class Magnoliopsida; order Alismatales; family Araceae; genus Amorphophallus; species Amorphophallus konjac. The sequence continues at coordinate 49,923,042 of CM040124.1, read as the reverse complement.
CTCGGACACAGAATCCCATGGGTGTCTAGCACTCACGAGACCGCAAGTCGACCACTGGGTCCCAACCGGGTCGACCAGGGATCCACACATCGCGGAGCAAGGCGGAAAACATAAAAACTCACCTCGGAACGACATAAAGCCTGACGTTCTAACCCTAGACCATCACATGGCTGTAACGGTCTAGACGGGACCGTCACATCAACCTGGCTGTCTAACGCAGGCCGTTACACGGCCCAAGGGAACGCAGAATGTAACGTGCCTGGCCTAGCGCATTACACAAATGTAACGCGCTTGCCCCAGCGTGTTACACAGATGTAACGCGCCCGCCCTGGCGCGTTACACGCGCTGACCCCAAACAACGGTTGAAACGCCCCTGACGGCCCACCCCGCGCACGTTACACGCATGTAACGGTCCGTCGGGGGCCGTTACACCCCCAGCCCTCAACTGGGTAACAGGGGATGTGGCGCACCCACCCAGGCACGTCACACGGCTGTGGCGGTCTATCGTGGGACCGTCACACCCACGAACGCCAAATGGAATGTAACGCCCCTGCCCAGGCGCGTTACACATGTAACGGTCACAGGAGTGACCGTCACACCCTCCCGAGAACGTTACGGCGGGAAACGACCCGAAAAACGTCCCACGCCCCCATACCTCCACGGGAGAGGGGGAAAACAAGGGGGAAGCCCCCAAATAGCCCCTAGCATGCATCTAAGTCCTCGGATCGGCCAAAAATGCCGTAAAACGAGAGATCGGCCCACAAGCCCTAAAACATGGGTTTTGCCCAAAAACCCCGATTCCACCCGCTCAGCTCACCACGGCCTACGAAACTCGCGGGAAAGAAGTGCACGAGCTGGGGGTCCATCTCCCTACCTCCACCGAAGAAACGACGCGCTGTGGACGCCGATCCATGAAGAAATCGTCGCGAAACCCTCGCCGGCTCGCGATCGCGCCACCGAGCTTCCACGCGCCTCCTCCGCCTCGATCCTCACCTGTCCTCGCCCGCATCCTTGCCCGCGCCACCTCCACCTCGCTCCCGCCTCGCTCCGTCGGCCGCCGGAGAAGAGAGGGGAGAAAGAGGGCGTGAGAGAAGAGAGAGGGAGGGAAGAGAGAAATGAGAGGGGGAGAGAGAAAAGGGTTAGTATATATAGGAAAACCTGAAAATCACAGAAATTCAAAAAATTATGAAAAATTACCTCCGCGATCCTCGGGAAGAGCACAACGCAGTGGTAACGTCCCGGAGTCGGAGAACGCCACATTTTGCCCTGCAAAGAGTTCCGAAGGCACATCAGGGAAAAACACGTGTAAAGCACAAAATACACTCCGAGACCCACTAAAATGATCCGAAAAATATCCGAAAAATCCGGGGCATTACAAAAGTGGTGATGACAATTTTGCCCCCAGCTTCTCTTACAATTACCTTCAGTGTCCTGCACACACATAATTGTAATTTAGTCCATAAAAATTATCATAATATGCACATAAATCTAAAATGCTCATGATTAGTTATGCAATGGAGAATTAATGCTCATGGCCCTCAACTTTAATTCATTAAATAATATCACCAAATTAATTAATTTACGTGAAATACCTAATTTACATGTAAAGTTGAGATTAACGATGGGACATGCATAATTATCTAATTATGTGCACATAAAATGGTGTACATGTGATGAATTATCATCGAAAATGGACACTTATCACACCCCCCAACTTACTCATTGCTAGTCCCTTAGCAATTCAAATAAATTGAAATTTAAGACTAACAAGAGTTTATAAAATTCATACTCTCATATCCAGCTCTCCCTTCATAGAATCAACCAAAGATTAAGAATCTGGAATCATTAATACACACTAGCCATACGTAGGAACTACATGATCAAGTATTCAAATCAAAGCTCAATAGCACTTGTGCATATGTAACTACCAAATCTACAGCTTAGATAATTGCATCCCTCATTCGCTATTCCAAGTAAATGCCTTTCAACCCTGCACCTCTTAGATCAGAGCATTAAGTATATTAGCTTTTTATCTACCTTATTGCTTTGTCCCTTTGGGATCTTTTATACCACACATGATGCTACACTACCCTTTACTACTCAACGCGAACCTCGACTCTTGCCTTAGGAGAAGCAGGGCCGGTTTCACAGATCAAGGTTCCCTTTTCCGTTTTACACGAAGCTCAATACGTCTTAGGTGAAGTAGGCTCGATTACTAAGATTAGGGGCATTTTTCATGGTGTGTTTTTTTCTTCTTCTTCTTCTTTTTCTCTCTTTTTTTTATTGTACCATTACGCTTATTTGATAGATAATTTGACAGAAAGCTTTGTAAAAAGATCTCTTTTCTTAAGAAGTGCAGAATATCAGACATCATATCAAAAATAGCAGAGGGCTTGTCTTGCTTGTTTCATTAGTGTGCAACAAGAATTTCTTTTTTTTTCTTCTTTTTTTTTCAAAGTGCACATGAACTTTAAAGGGATTCTTATATCAGTTTTCCATGGCTAGATTGACTAAATTTTCCATCATCCTTCTCCCTAGCCTTTTCTATTCCAGAATTACTTTTAAATTAAGCATGAATCATGAAACTCAAAATGGGGTTTACATCTTTCTACTTTCATGCAATGATGACATGCAAGACAGAACTCCTATCAGGTTGTGCTATATGCATCATGAAAATTTTTCTCTCCCCCCCCAACTTGAATGACATTGTCCTCAATGGCATGTAGAATATATGAACATGACAATGCATACATGAATGCTTGGGAAGGAAAGGTACAACCTGGGGTGCGCTGACGTGGCTATTTTGGCATGCAGTTTTACGAACGACTTCTTCCAGCTCGTACAAACACAAATGAAAATGACTCACTAGATTTTTGAAGAGAAATGGTTGGGTTGCCTCCCAACAAGCTCTAAGTTTAACGTCTTCAGCTAGATGATATTCTTCTATTTATCATGGGTCACTCAGTGGGATTGATTCCTTTGATGGAAGTTGTGTGTTCTCCAAGTAGAGTTTGAGACGCTGACCATTGACAGTGAAAATTTGACCATTTTTAGGATCTAGAATTTTGACAACACCATGATCAAAGGCTTTGAGCACAACAAATGGTCCATCCCATCTAGACTTTAATTTTTTGGGGAATAAGCGCAACCTTGAATGAAAGAGCCAAACTTTTTGATCAGGTTGAAATGATTTTCTCACAATGTGTTTATCATGGAAAGCTTTGGTCTTGGCTTTGTAAATCTTGGCCTTTTCATAGGCTTCATTCCTCAACTCCTCCAACTCATTTAGTTGTAGGGCCCTATGAGATCCGACTTGGGCTAAGTCAAAATTGAACTGCTTAATAGCCCAATATGCCCTATGCTCAAGCTCAACGGGTAGGTGACAAGCTTTTCCAAAGATTAACCTATATGGAGACATTCCAATGGGGGTTTTGTATGCTGTCCGATAGGCCCAAAGAGCGTCATCCAATCTTTCGGACCAATCCTTCCTATCGGGCCTAACAGATTTCTGCATGATGTTTTTGATCTCTCTATTGGATGTCTCCACTTGGCCACTTGTTTGGGGGTGATAGGGGGTGGCAATCTTATGAGTGATCCCATATTTCCCGAGAAGAGCTCGGAATTGGGCATGAGTGAAATGAGAACCTCCATCACTAATAATCGCCCTCGGACACCCGAACCTTGAAAATATATTCTTTCGGACAAACTTCATGACAACTTTGTGATCATTAGTCTGGGTGGAATTTACTTCAATCCATTTGGACACATAGTCGACTGCCACAAGAATGTACTCATGTCCGAATGATGGCGGAAAGGGCCCCATAAAATCAATTCCCCAAACATCAAAAATTTCGACCACTAGAATGAGGTTGAGTGGCATCATATCGCGTTTGCTCATGTTTCCAATGTCTTGACACCTAAGACAAGTCTTGCTAAATTCATAGGCGTCTTTGAAGAGAGTGGGCCAAAAGAATCCACTTTGCAACACTTTGGCGGCTGTTTTCTTTCCCGCGAAGTGTCCCCCACAAGTTAGAGTGTCACAAAAATTCAGGACGCTTTGTTGTTCTTCCTCGGGGACACATCTCCTAATTATTTGATCTGGACCTACGTGGAACAATTTAGGATCTTCCCAGAAATAGTGTTTGATTTTGGCAAAGAAATGTTCTTTTTCATGTTTAGACCACCCATTAGGAATTTGTCCCACAGCTAAGTAGTTGACAATGTCTGCGAACCATGGGAGTTGACTATGGGTGATGAACAAGAGATGTTCATCTGGAAATGAATCTTGCAAAGGAGCATTATCAGTTGTGAGAATCCGAGAAAGATGATCGACAACTTTATTCTCAGAACCTTTTTTGTCTCGGATCTCAAGATCAAATTCTTGGAGTAGGAGGATCCACCTAATGAGTCTAGGTTTGGCATCCTTCTTAGAGAACAAATATTTGAGAGCTGAGTGATCAGAGTACACAATGACTTTTGTCCCTAAGAGATATGATCGAAACTTTTCAAGGGCAAAGACAACAGCTAACAGCTCCTTTTCCGTGGTGGTGTAGTTAAGCTGAGCATCGGCGAGGGTGCGACTCGCATAATATATCACCACCGGACACTTATCAATTCTTTGGCCTAGAACTGCCCCGATAGCATAGTCGGAGGCATCACGCATGATTTCAAAAGGCAAAGACCAATTAGGAGATTGGAGAATGGGTGCCTTGGTCAAAGCCTCTTTAAGGGTATTGAAAGCTTCAAGGCAGGCATCATCTAAATGGAATGGAGTGTCTTTGGCCAAGAGAAGAGTTAACGGACGGGCAATCTTAGAAAAGTTACTTATGAACCGGCGGTAAAAATCGGCATGGCCGAGGAATGAACAAATTTTCCTCACAGAGGTCGGAGGAGGGAGATTAGAAATAAGGTTAATCTTAGCTTTATCCACCTCTATACCCCGTTCGGACACAATATGGCCCAAAACTATACCCTCTTGAACCATGAAGTGACTCTTTTCCCAACTAAGAACAAGGTTGGTTTCAATACATCTTGCAAGCACTTTCTTCAAATTTTCTAAGTAGTTTTCAAATGACTCCCCAAACATAGAAAAATCATCCATAAAGATCTCCAAGAATTCTCCTACCATATCAGTGAAAATGGCCATCATGCACCTTTGAAAAGTGGCCGGTGCGTTGCAAAGACCGAATGGCATTCTCCGAAAGGTAAATGTTCGATATGGGCAAGTGAATGTGGTCTTCTCTTGGTCTTCCGGATAAATGGCCACTTGATTGTACCCAGAATATCCATCTAGAAAACAAAAATATCTTTTACCCGCCAATTTCTCTAGAATTTGGTCAATAAAGGGGAGTGGAAAATGGTCCTTTTTGGTCATGGCATTGAGTTTCCTATAATCGATGCACACTCTCCATCCCGTGGTGGGCCTAGTGGGCACATCTTCTCCTTGTTCATTTTGGACCACGGTGAGTCCTAATTTCTTAGGAACCACTTGAGTGGGACTCACCCATTGGCTATCCGATATGGGATAAATAATTCCCGCATCGAGCCATTTGATAACCTCCTTCTTCACCACCTCCTTCATGTTCGGGTTCAACCTCCTTTGCATTTCCCGACTAGGTTTGACGTTGTCCTCTATGTAAATGTGATGCATGTAAATAGACAGACTTATCCCCTTAAGATCGGCCACTGTCCAACCTATGGCACCCTTGTGAGTCCTAAGGACTTCTAGGAGAAGTGTTTCTTGGGTAGGGGTAAGATTGGAAGCTAAGATAACAGGAAGGGTTTGATCGGGGCCTGGGAATGCATATTTGAGGGAGTCCGGAAGGGGCTTAAGCTCAAGTTTAGGAGGGCTTTCAAGTGATGGAAGGGCTGGTTCATCTTGCAAAGTTGTAAGTGGTTCAACCTTATGCCAAATGCTACTATGATTAGGGGAATCTTGAAGAGCATTGACCTCTTTTATTTGACCCATGCCCAGATCATTCTCAATAAGTTCATCGTAGATGTCTATGAAGTGGCATTCTTCATCTAGGTCAAAATATTGGGAGGCTTTGAACACATTAAGAGAAACTTTTTGACCTCCAAATGAGATGTCCATCGTCCCCGTAGCACAATTGATGTTGGCTTTCACAGTAGCAAGGAATGGGAATCCTAGGATGATTGGGGTGTGACTTAGCTCCGAGGAGGAGGCCATGTCAAGAATGAGGAAATCAATGGGGAAGTAACAATGATGGACTTTCACAATCACATCCTCTATCAAACCTCGAGGGGTCTTGACTGAGCGATCGGCCAGTTGGAGAATGACGGGGGTTGGCTTGAGTTCCCCTATATCAAATTGCTCATAAATAGAGGTGGGTAAAAGATTGACACTAGCTCCTAAGTCGAGGAGGGCACGGTCAAAAGTTACACCACCTATATCACATGAGATGAGGGGAGCACCAGGATCCTTCAACTTTCTAGGGAGATTGTTCATCAAGACCGCACTAACATCCTCGAAGAGCCAAATTTTCTTAGGGGTCGACTCGGGCCCTCTTCTTGGAGTGCAAAGCTCTTTGAGGAATTTGGCGTAGGCCGGAACATGTTTTATGGCATCTACGAGTAGAATATTGATGTGAACTTGTGAAAAGAGCTCCATGAATTCCTCATTTTGGGCCGGCCTAGTCTTAGTGGGCATGGGTTCTAGGGCATTAGGAAAGGGGACCTTAGGTTGATAGAAATTTGGATCTTAATGAGCCTTTCCTTTCCCTTTAGGATCTCCCCCCAACTTATCTTGAGTGCAATCCTCCTTGCTTGCATCCTCATTATCTTGATTCTTTTCTATGGAATCTTACAACTCCTTACCATCTCTGTATGGGTCATCTAACACCTTCCCACTCCTCAAAGTTGAAATAGCCTTGACATTTTCAAATTGTGGGCCTTCAGGTTGGGCTTGTGTGATGGGTTGAGGTAGGAGACCCGGTTGTGGAGGAAAACCCGAGGGTTGGTTTCTTGGGTTGGCTACGGGTTGACTTGGAAGTTGACCCACTTCTCTTCTCATTGTAGCTTCCGCCAATTGTCCTATTTGACTTTCCAACTTGGAAATGGATTGTTGTTGATTCAAGATGATTTGTTGGAGTTGATTGAATTTATCTTCAAAGTTGGATTGAGGCGGAGGTTGGTAAGTGGGTTGGCCTTGATTAGATTGAAAATGTGAATAGCCCATAGGAAGGAATTGAGCTTGTGGACCTCTACCAAATGGATTGAAGGTGTTGGGTTGGGTTTGAAATTGACTTTGCATGGGTTACTTTTGGGCTTGATGAATAGAGGGGTTGGTTGCTTGAGGTAGAGCTTGTTGGGATTTCCAAGAAAAGTTCGGGTGATTCCTCCAGCCCGGATTGTATGTGTTTGAAAACGGGTCATTATTGGGCTTAGAGAATCCTTGAGCTACAAAGACTTGCTCCTGGATGGCAGGGGGTAATTGAGCCGCAGTTGGACACTCCGTGATGTGATGGGATGGGCTTGCACATAGAGTGCATGCCTCATGTAGAGTGACAGATTGACCCGAGTAGGAATGAGATGATGGTTGGCAAGAAGGGTCTTTCAAAGTCAAGAGTTGGTCTAACTTTTGAGTCAGACTCTCTACTTTATCCAACTTTTGAGTGATGAGACTTATGTCCAATCTTGGTTCAAAATCACCCCGGGCCTTGACCTCATATAATCCGGCCCGCTTGGAGGGCCCAATGGATCTCTCATAGGATGATAAAGAAGCATGATTGATAGAATTCTCACTAAGCATTTCGAACAAATCATACGCCTCATCCTCACTTTTGCTCATGAATGCCCCTCCACATGATGCATCTACCATTTGTCTAAATTGATCGGATAGACCCTCATAAAAAGCTTGGACTATTTGCCATTTAGACAACCCATGTTGATGACACTTCCTAAGCAATTCCTTGAGTCTTTCCCATGACTCATGCATTTGTTCCCCTGGAGTTTGGGTAAAATCCGTGATTGCCCTTCTCATGGTATTGGTGCGGCCTATAGGGTAGAACTTCTTCAAAAATTCTTGTTGCATCTCCGCCCAAGTTCTCATTGGCTTCCCTATAGTGCCTAACCAATATTTTGCCTTATCGTTAAGAGAGAATGGAAAGAGGGTCAATCTAAGGGCATCATCCGAGAAATTTTAGATTTTTACCGTGGAACAAATTTCTAAAAATTCATCAATATGCTTGTAGGGGTCCTCATTGGTATTTCCATAAAATGAGGGGAGCATTTGAATTGTGCTTGACTTGATCTCATAATGGATGGCTTGATTTTGAGGAATGTAAATGCAAGATGGCGGTTGATATTGGTTGGGAATGAAATAATCATTAATTTACTTTAGAGGATTTGGATTTCTGGCCATGAGATTTTGGTGGTGAGGTCCTTGATTTTTGGCCATAAGATCTACTTGGAGATCGTCTCTTGGATACAAGACTCTCTCTATTTCCTGAATGGGTCCTAGTAGGTTTGGATGTTGTGATCTTCTTCCTTGCATAAACTAGGATGAAGAGAGATGAGAGATTTTTTTTTATGATGATTTATATATATATATATATATATATTTGGTTTTGACACAAACTAAGACGAAGAGAGAGAAGATGAGGATTTTTTATTTTTATTTTTATTTTTATTTTTTTCTATTTTTTATGCAAACACAAACAAGTTGTCACACAAATTATCTAATGACCTAGATGTGACTTAAACCTACAAATTAGGTTTCACAAAATGGCTAAAGTGCAACTTGAGTTCACCCTCAATATTTCCACCGGCCAGGTAAGGGGTGGGGTAGTGGGAGGCTCCCCTTACTTTCATAGGGACCTAATTACAAACCACTAGCCCGCTTAAGGCGTTTGCCGTCCGACCGTCTTGCCTTAGGCACCGGTTTTCACAAGAGGATAAACCCAAATAACACAAGAACCACAGTGTGAATCTAGGGCCAACGTCTTTTGAATTTTATTTAGGGTCTAGGTGATGCAAAGATGAAGGAAATTATGGTTTGTGGGCAAAGGAAGGGTGATGAAATCCACACCTTATCTTACTTATGGGTGTTGCCCTTAGAATATTTTAGAATGATATGCAACAAATTAGGTTCAAACAAGGGGTTCTATGCAAGTATGCATGAGCATGTGATTTAGAAAAGAACTCATCTTGCCCCTCGCAATCTCCAAAATGCAATGACCAAAGTTAAACAACAAGGAAAAAAACTTCTATCCTAAATGATGCATGACTTAGAGCATGAAAGTGTGATTTCTACTCTTGAAATGAGGATTTTTTATTGGGTTCAAGTGAAGAGTTTTTTTTTATTTAGTGCACCTATCTAACCGCAATATGCAAAAATATTAAGGTAATAACACAAAATGAGAGGAGTTAGGACACTTACTTGAAGTACAATCCCTCGTTCTCTTTTTTTTTGAAATAAATGACAAAATCAAAAGATGAAAGAAAGAAATGCAAACTTACCTCTGATTCTTTTTGATTTTTTTTATCCTGTAAAAAAAAAGAAAAGAGAGCTTTATTAGTATACTATATACACAAGGAAAATAAAGTTCTTAAATCAAAAATCATCATTCTTCCCCGGCAACGGTGCCAAAAATTGATAACGCGAAAGTTCATCGTTTAAAACACGCGTATCAATCTTAAAAAAATTCCAACTCGCACTAGATGAAAGAGAGACGTAATATGGTGACGAGAAGGGTCGAATCCAAAGGGAAGAAGAGATTTTTAAAGTTAAAAATATTGTAACCTTTTAGAAAAACACTTGTGATTTTATTTTGCTTAAAGAAAATAGTGACATGAAGAACAAACCAAATACTTAATTAAAAACACCTATGATTATGCGCCTATGCTATAGAAATTAATTGCATGAAGTGAAAAGAAGAGATAGAAGAAGAGGGTAGAGATGGAAGAAGATCAAGAACTAGATCAAGAGAACAACTTTCATTAACTTAAAAGAAAGAGTACATGAAATGTGAAACAAGTTTACACTAATGACACAATGAGATTACAATGAAGTGAAATAAAACTAAAGCTATAATAAAAATAGGAGCATAATGTGTGAAGATGGTAGTAGCAATGGTGATGACGCCGTCCTCTCCTCCTCGCCGAGCCTTGGAGAGGATCGCTCCGCCTTGAAAGAGATTACCGTGGAAAGAGGTGGATGAAGAAGTCGTCGCCGTCCACGTCACGAGCCTTGGAACGTCACCCGTCTTGATGTGCGCGTCGCCATGAAAGGGGAGTTGTGGAGGACAAACTTTGGAGAGAAATATAGAGAGAAATGTGGAAGGGTTTGTGTGGAGATGAAGAAAGAAGAAGATGAGGGAGTAAAATAGTGAGAAAATAAATATAACTCGTAAACGAAGAAGAATTGGAGGAAGTGATAGAAGAAGAAAATCTAGATCTACATAAGAGGAAGAACTTTGATGAAGAACGCAGAAAGAAAAGAAGAGTGGAAGAGCTTTAAAATGGAGGAAGAATAGAGTGTAGTGCCTTGGATGAACAGTAAAATCACAGGACAGCAAGTTGAACAATGGGAAATAACTTCCAAACCAGAACGAGTTAGAAGATGATGTAGACGAAGAAGTTTTAGAACACTTAAAAATAAAGAACTTTCATGAAGATAGTAAGAGAAGACAATGACTAGCAGGGGGAGAAATAAGGAGAAGAACAGAGAGAAACACAGATTCGTAGATGAACAGGATAGCACAGTGAAAAACATGAAATACCTTGAAAACTAGGAAGAATTTGAAGATAATGAAGAGGAAGAAGTTGTAGAAGACTTAAAAACAAAGAACTTTTATGAAGACAGTAAGAGGAGAAGAGGGTGAACGCGGCGGCCTAAGAAGATGTGAGAGGGAGAGAAAAATTGTAAAAAGAAGAACCCCCCTCTCCTCCTTGTCATGGGCTATTTATAGGGAAAGTTGGATAGATGGAGGGTGGAGATTATATCAAAAGCAGATGGATGGCTGGGATTTAGGTAGAATATGATGCATGGGGAAGAGAAAAAGGAGGTGAGTACACCCTCCTTGGGCTTTGGACAACCCCCTTCCCAAGACTCATCATTCCTCTCCTTTATTTTAAACTTTGAATTCAAATTTCCCTCCAACCAAGATGTGTGCTTCTTCTCCTCTATTTCAAACTTCGAATTTTCTTTTCCCTCCAACTAAATTTTTTTTGAGTTATCTTTTCACTCCAACCAAAATATGTGTCTTTTTTTTGTTTACCTTGGTCAAAGTGGTGATGATAATTTTGCCCCCAACTTCTCTTACAATTACCTTCAGTGTCCTGCACACACATAATTGTAATTTAGTCCATAAAAATTATCATAATGTGTACATAAATCTAAAATGCTCATGATTAATTATGCAATGGAGAATTAATGCTCATGGCCCTCAACTTTAATTCATTAAATAATATCACCAAATTAATTAATTTACGTGAAATACCTAATTTACATGTAAAGTTGAGATTAACGATGGGACATACATAATTATCTAAATATGTGTACATAAAACGGTGTACATGTGATGAATTATCATCGAAAATGGACACTTATCATCTGCCTCCTCCGGTTGTGAGTAGGTATTCTGATAGCTGGAGGTGGATTGGTCCACACAGGTGCTGCCACTGGCAAAGGGGGTCGTGGTGTGATGACACGAATATGTGCCCCCACCGTTGGGCGAGACGTGCCCTTCTTCTTGGTATTTGCAGGGACTTGCTGCCATCCCTCTTGTTCTTTCATTGGGGCCAGAAAGTAGACTTCATAGGTGTGCTGAGTACTGGCTTCTACGGTCTCCTCAGGTAACGCTTGATATAGAGAGACCATGTTGACGGCAGCTCTTCTTAGAGGTGCCTCATGTGGTTGTGGAGGTTCAACCTTGTACTCCCCCAACTCTATTTCTTCTTTCCTCACCATGCCTTCGATAATATCCTTGAAAACATAACAGTCCTCAATCGGATGTCCCAGCATCTGGTGGTAAGGGCAAACTCTTGGGCTGTCTCTTCTCTTTAGGTCCTCCGGCCTCTTTGGCTCAGGCAGGGTGACCTTATCATACTGGGTAACCCAGTCAAACAAGATCCTAGTCTTCTCCTTCGAGAAAGAGTAGGCCTTCTTCATCTTGTCCCGGAGTGATGGACCCTCTTTGCCATCTTCGATTTTAGCAGGCTGGGGAGCATCTGTCTTCTTGCTTTTGTCTTTTTGTTGTTCGAACGCCTTGATATCAAGGGCGTTCGCTTCTTTAGGTGCCTGGCGCCACTCTGCTACCTTGCCCTTTTGTGCAGTGGCAATAGTTGATGTCGGGGCAGGTTTTGCCAGGAAGGCTTCTACCTCGGCCACAACATTATTTAGGCGGTCGAACGACCGAATTTCCATGCCAATCATCTTCTCCAGCTCCTCTCTCCTGAGGTTCTACTTGCAGATTTGTACAGCGTCCTTCTGGTGCGGGGGCCGCTTGCATCTCATTCCGAGGTTCCTCCACCTCTTGATATAATCAAGGGCTATCTCATCTTCCCTCTGTCTTGTCGAGTAGAGTTCAGCCACTGTGACCTCCCTCTCTGTGACATGAAATCTTTCTCTGACCTTCTTCTGCATGTCCGACCAGTCGTTGATCGACCCGGCTGGGAGGCTGGAGTGCCATTCAAATGCGAGCCCCGTGAGCGAGGACCCAAAGAATTTCAGCAAGTATGACTCGTCGATGGCCAGATCGCCCATGACAGTCATGTAGTAGGAGACATGTTCTTTTGGGGATCCCTTCCCGTTGAACTTGTCGAATTTTGGTGGCTTGCTAATCCCAGGAGGGAGCCGCTTGGCAGCATGATGCGACGGGTATGGAACCCTGTATGCATCGAATGCGACATAGTCGCCTTCACTCCTTTCAGTGAGCTTCATCTCGATCATTCTTTCCACCATCATCTTGCTCATGACGGTCGGATCAACCGGTTCTCGGTAGAAATGTGCCGGTTGCAGGTAGGGGGTGACCAGAGTGGTCACCTGCGGAGGAGGACGCAGCAGTGGAGGTGTCTGGTGCACCTGTGGTAGCACCGACGGCATCAGCGGCTGTGGTGGGTGTTGCTGAGTTGTTTCCAAGCTCGGTTCTACCGGCTGAGGTGGGGTGTAGAGTGGTGGGAAGTCATTTTGATTGACGGCTCCCCGTGATGACTCGGCCTGCATATCGGGCTACTTGGAGGCAGAAGACTGCTCTGTCTTCTCCATCAATTGCTTCTTCAACAGCTCTATCTCCTGGTGGTACCTTTGGAGTATCATTAGTACGGCCAGATCCATAGCTGCAGTGCTGGGGATAGCTTCTATCGTCTCACCAGGTGCACCCTCAGGTAGGATGTCGAGCAAGACATCTTATTCTTCTTCTGCCGTCACCACATTTGCAGTGAGAATAATGGCTTTATCATGTTATTGGAGGTGGGCCAGTGTTTGCTTTCCCTTGGTTGCTGCCAACTTTTCTTTTGCGGCTTCCGCCCTTCGAGTACTCGGCCCCGGCCTCCCGGCTAGCTAGGCCAGCTCCTGAGGCTGCTCAGGAAATCTTCCATAGTGGCCAGACATCCCAGCCATGTTGCAGGTGAAGATCTGCATCCTTCTTCTTTGTCTGCGAACCCTCCTTTTTGCATTCTCTGGCAAGGTGAGCCTTTCAAATACAGAGACTCTTCTTCTTTCCTCCGGATAGGGAGTAGATTCATCGGCTTGAATATCCAAGCCGTCTTCATACCCGTTGTCATCGACCGATGACGTCATTCTTCTTTCTTCTTCTTCTTCCACTGCCATTGATGAGCAGTGATCTTCTTCAGCCACGGCTGCTTGTAATAGCCGTTGTTGGCCCAAAGAGGGGTTGCCTAGTCCCCTAAAATAGCTCCTGACCATATTGGTCACTCTTCTTGCCCTCGGCCCAGATGTAGGGTCGGGGATAATTGTCGGCCTCCCATCGGAGGGATGTAAGCAAGCCGGGCTCTTCCGGCAACTTGTTGAAATCTTCCTCCCACAACGGAGATGTTGGCCTGTCGGGCGCAGGCCCTGAAGCTTCCACGGCGTGGAGGATCCACGACCGTTTCTTCCTTTCTCGGGGCAAGGCCCCTCTTCTTGTTCTCCTCTGCTCCAGCAAATCTAGAGCGGTATTGGACTGGTGCATCTTGGTAGGTAGGTTGGACCTTCTTGGGGACCCAAACCTGCTTAAATCTCCTTGGCTCGGGAGCCAACTTTATTTGGCCATGGTGGCCGGCTTCTTCCTCCTCGGCTCTCCTTCCGGACAGAACCTGATAAGAGTTGTCGACAGGCACTGTGGGGATCACCCGATCTGGGCTTACTCGAGCCTTGCGCCCATCCAGAAAGATGCGAACTCCCCCGATAAGCATTTATTTGCCGGACATGGAGAGACGTCCGGTCACAGCAGCAGCAACCTTCCTCCGGGGGTTCCGGTGTCGACACTTCCCGAAATTCTTGACGGGGATGGGACGGGCCCCGTGAGCGATATGGTGCACCATGCAGTTGGCGACTTGAACTGGGCTCGTGAGTGAGCTAGCATAGCGTCGAGCCTCTGGGGCCTCGACCTTCTCTGCAGCCTTCTCTTCTGTAGGCTCCGAGGATTCCACTTGCAGCATGTCGGCAAAGGCCAACCCCAAGAAGTTGGGGAAGCCTACAGTTTTCGAGAAGAAGCCGAAAACCATGGGCACCGCCAGGTACCCGTGTTCAGCGTGGCCGGCGACGATCGCGAGGCCGAAGTCAAGAGCGGTGAGTCCCGATGACGTCATCGTTCACCTGAGATAAATAGACAAATAGTCAGTATTCTTGGGGGAAGCCCCCAAAGGCATCCCCCCTTGGCAAAGAGATGAAGGGAGACTCAAGTCCCACCGGGCGTGCCAGACTTGTGGGGGGACATTTTTGTTAGGGGTTTATTCGCGTAGGGCGTGCCAGTCACATACGTGACAAGTTTATTGTGCGCTCAATCTGACTTGGTCAGTCGATTATGATGTTCGTGTCAGGACTCGGAGTCCGTCATACCATAAAGGTTATGATGTTAATTACGTCCTCTAAGAAAGAGGACAACCCTTGATTTATTGCCAAGAGAGGATGCCTCGAGGGATGATGCGAAGGCATAAGAAACACTGACTGAATGCACTAATTGAATGCTGTGAGGTGCGGTCATTTGGTTGACCGTCCGTGCGAAATGCAACAGATTTGTTGATTGGTTTATTCATGTGATTAGAGGTGCTATTATGGTTGTTTGGGTGGTAAGATGGATATTCGTTATAATTGAAGGTGTCAAAACCCCCTTTATTCCTTTATTTAGCTAGGTTTACTAAACCAATTGAGGCTATAGAACTTAAATAGAACTTAATTAGAACTTAAATAGACCAAAAATCCCCTAATCCGACGTGCCCCTAATCCGACGCGCCAATTTCCAGCACGACCCCCCCGTGCCGTTTTAACACGAGACTCATATTTCAATTGGTCCCCTTTGGCCTCCATCCGGCGTGCCCAGGGCGCGCCGTTTTAGTTCCCAACTTGCTATCGCGCCGTTTTAGCCTTCAGTTGGCACCGCACCGCTTTAACCTCAACTTGCTACCGCGCCATATTAGCTCTAATTAGCTACCGCGCCGTTTTAGGCCAATCATATCTATATATGCATCAACCTCATGTGCATTTGATTGTTTATGTGTCAGCCTTTGACGCTTAATGTTATAGCCTCAATTGGTTTAGTAAACCTAGCTAAATAAAGGAATAAAGGGGGTTTTGACACCTTCAATTATAACGAATATCCATCTCGAAAGCACAAGCATGCATCTTCATCGGCATACATTACCACCCAAACAACCATAATAGCACCTCTAATCACATGAATAAACCAATCAACAAATCCGTTTCATTTCGCACGGACGGTCAACCAAATGACCACACCTCACAGCATTCAATTAGTGCATTCCGTCAGTGTTTCTTATGCCTTCGCATCATCCCTCGAGGCATCCTCTCTTGGCAATTAATCAAGGGTTGTCCACTTTCTTAGAGGACGTAATTAACGTCATAACCTTTATGGTATGATGGACTCCGAGTCCCGACACGAACATCATAATCGATTGACCAAGTCAGACCGAGCGCACAATAAACTTGTCACGTATGTTACTGGCATGCCCTACGCGAATAAACGCCTAACAAAAAGGTCCCCCCACAAGTCTGGCACGCCCGTTGGGACTTGAGTCTCCCTTCATCTCTTTGTCGAGAGGGGATGCCTTCGGGGGCTTCCCCCAAGAATACTAATTGTTTGTCTATTTATCTCAGGTGAACGATGACGTCATCGGGACTCACTACTCTTGAATTCGGCCCCGCGATCATCGCCGGCCACGCTGAACACGGGTACCTGGCGGTGCCCATGGTTTTTGGATCCTTCCCGCCAGCTGTAGGCTTCCCCAACTTCTTGCGGTTGGCCTTTGCCGACATGTTGCAAGTGGAATCCTCGGAGCCTACAGAAGAGAAGGCTACAGAGAAGGTCGAGGCCCCGGAGGCTCAACACTGTGTTGGCTCACTCACGAGCCCAGTTCAAGTCGTCAACTGCATGGTGGACCATATCACTCACGGGGCCCGCCCCATCCCCGTCAAGAATTTTTGGAAGCACCGACACCAGAACCCCCGGAGGAAGGTTGCTGCTGCTGTGACCGGACGTCTCTCCATGTCCGGAAAATCTATGCTGATCGGGGGAGTTTGCGTCTTTCTGGATGGGCACAAAAACTCAAGTAAGCCCGGATCAGGTGATCCCCACAATGCCTATCTACAACTCTTATCAGGCTCTGTCCGAAAGGAGAGCCGAGGAGGAAGAAGCCGGCCACCATGGCCAAAGAAAGTTGGCTCCCGAGCCAAGGAGATTTAAGCAGGTTTGGGTCCCCAAGAAGGCCTAGCCTACCTACCAAGATGCACCAGTCCAATACCGCACTAGATTTGCTGGAGCAGAGGAGAACAAGAAGAGGGGCCTTGCCCCGAGAAAGGAAGAAACGGTCGTGGATCATCCACGCCGTGAGAAGCTTCAGGGCCTGCGCCCGACAGGCCAACATCCCCGCTGTGGGAGGAAGATTTCAACAAGTTGTCGGAAGAGCCCGACTTGCTTACATCCCTCCGATGGGAGGCCGACAATTATCCCCGACCCTACATCCGGGTCGAGGGCAAGAAGAGATGACCAATATGGTCAGGAGCTATTTTAGGGGACTAGGCAAACCCTCTTTGGGCCAACAACGGCTATTACAAGCAGCCGTGGCTGAAGAAGATCACTGCTCATCAATGGCAGTGGAAGAAGAAAGAAGAATGACGTCATCGGTTGATGACAACGGGTATGAAGATGGCTTGGATATTCAAGCCGATGAAGCTACTCCCTACTAGGAGGAAAGAAGAAGAGTCTCTGTATTTGAAAGGCTCACCTTCCCAGAGAATGCAAAAAGGAGAGTTCGCAGACAGAGAAGAAGGATGCAGATCTTCACCTGCAACATGGCTGGGGTGTCTGGCCACTATGGAAGATTGCCTGAGGAGCCTCAGGAGCTGGCCCGGTTAGCCGAGAGGCCAGTGCCGAGTACTCGAAGGGCAGAAGCCGTAAAAGAAAAGTTGGCAGCAACCAAGGGAAAGCAAACCTTGGCCCACCTCCAACAACATGATAAAGCCATTATTCTCACCGCAAATGTGGTGACGGCAGAAGAAGAAGAAGATGTCTTGCTCAACATCCTACCTGAGGGTGCACCTGGTGAGACGACAGAAGCTATCCCCAGCACTGCAGCTATGGATCTGGCCGTACTAATGATACTCCAAAGGTACCACCAGGAGATAGAGCTGTTGAAGAAGCAATTGGTGGAGAAGACAGAGCAGTCTTCAGCCTCCAAGCAGTCTGATATGCAGGCCGAGTCATCACGGGGAGCCGCCAATCAAAATGACTTCCCACCACTCTACACCCCGCCTTAGCCGGTAGAACCGAGCTTGGCAACAACTCAGCAACGCCCACCACAGCCGCTGATGCCGCCGGTGCTACCACAGGTGCACCAGACACCTCCACTGTCGCGTCCTCCTCCGCAGGCGACCACCCTGGTCACCCCCTACCTGCAACCGGCACATTTCTACCGAGAACTGGTTGATCCGACCGTCATGAGCAAGATGATGGTGGAAAGAATGATCGATATGAAGCTCACTGAAAGGAGTGAAGGCGACTATGTCGCATTCGATGCATACATGGTTCCATACCCGCCGCATCATGCTGCCAAGCGGCTCCCTCCTGGGATTAGCAAGCCACCAAAATTTGACAAGTTTAATGGGAAGGGATCCCCAAAAGAACATGTCGCCTACTACATGACCGTCATGGGCGATCTGGCCACCGACGAGTCATACTTGCTGAAATTCTTCGGGTCCTCGCTCACGGGGCTCGCATTTGAATGGTACTGGTGAGGACACTAGAGCACGAGTACGGTCCAACTCGGTGAGCCGTCGGTACCGGACCCGCAGCACGACTCGATCGACATCGACATCGTTATGGTTGGGCGACAGCGTGGAGCTTCCAGCAGAGTCTGGACATTTTTGTATTTATTTTGAGAGTATTGTATTTGTATTTGTACTTTTACATTTGGTGTGTTTAATTAGGCTAAGTTAGTGGGTTTGTTTGTAAAGTAACCACTTGGGCCCGGAGGGACCCCACCCTCTCTCCCATTGGGCCACGTGGCTGCTAGGGACCATGAGGGCTGGCCCATAGTCCACCTTGGACTTGGACCATTGGACCAAGGAGACAAAGGTAGAGGAAATTCAAGATTCCCCTCCTTGTCCCCCATGCTTGTCCCCCTTGTCTCCCATGCTTGTCCCCCTTGCCTTTTGGTCTAGATCTAGGGTTTTCATATTTATAGTCTCTTGTTGTATTTTGTGTGGAACTAATGAAAAATTCAAGAGAATTATGCTTGGTGTGCACACCCCCCTCTCTCTTCTCTTGTTCTTGGTGTTCTTCACCAATTCTTCTTCTAACCCCTCTAGATCTGAGTCTTAGATCTGATATCTCCCCCCAAATCCCTTATTTTCTCTTCTACTATCTGCTGGGATCGTCCATCGCCGCCGCCGCCGCCACCGGAGCTACCAGCAGGCCGCCACAGCCCCTCCTCCTAGCTGCTGCCCTGGGCTGCGACCTGCAAACCAGAAGCTTGAAGACGAAGTGAGCTCTCTTGATCCAACCGTTGGATCGAGCTGATTTTTGGAGGGTAGGTCTCCCCATGTCTCCCCTAGTTCCAGTTAACATTTCATGAAGATCAGAGCCCGTTTGCCCCACTTCCAAGCTTGCTGTTCAGACCCCTGTCTGTCTGCCCTAGGTTTAGTCCGCGGGATAGATGCTGGCATTTGATTTTCCCCACCCATCAAATGGAGTCCAAATCAAGCAAAAGACCTATGTACGTTTTCCTAACCCTCCCCTCTACCCACCATAAAAATTCCAGGTCCTAGATCCGTCGTTTGATCCCCGGTCAAAGCTCAAGAACTGAAGGCTTTGCTTCTGTCCCTGAGATCAGTCTGTCCGAATCAGAAAACGAGCGGTTGAACAGTCATTTTTATTTTTAATCCGACCGTTGGATGGGGTTGATTTTCATATATGTTGAAGAGCTCTGAGTCCTCTTTCCATCGGCGCTAACCACGCTTCGATCTGATCTCGGATCTGCTCTTGGCGGCCGTTTTCGTGGAGGCGCGCCGGTCTGGCCAGAAAGGGGCTGCGAGATAGCCTTGGGGGACTAATTCCCAATAAATCCCCCGGGCCACCGTCGGCGACCACCACTCCCGGGGACCGACCCGGGGCACCCCAGCAGGGACCCCTCCGGTCGCCACCGCCAGAAGACGCCAGGAAGCCGCTGCCCAGTAGCCGGGCCCACTTGGAGCCTTGTGGGCCCCACGTTGAGCGCCACCGCCGCGCTGTCCGGAAACCCCAAATTGCAGCCCGCCAACCCCTGAAACGGCGCTCCCGGATCGCTGTTGTGGCCTTTTACCTCCCTGCGTGGAGTGGGCCTTAGTCTTTTTACTGCTGTAATTAAGTTAGTTTGTACCGGGAGTGACGGTTCACGGCCGGGACGTCTTCGCCACGCCGTGAGCGTGGAGGTACACCCGCCGCCCAGTAGTTTAGTTTGCTTATTTAGTATGCAATCTACTGCCGCTGCATGTGTGTATTTACTTTCCTAGCTAGTTATATTTTTGTCACCGCTGTGAGTGTGAGAACGAGAAGCCGTCCCGTGACTCATTCCGAGCATGAGAGTGAGTTAACTACCCCAGTCTCAAAGCCGGTTTCTCAACCGTGCACGATCGTCACGTTTCCCTCGATGGGGCCGACTGTGAGTAGTGCTTCTTGTTTGGGGCTAGTTCGCCTCTTCTGGAGCTCGTTCGGTGCCGCGTCTTAGTGTGTTGCTGGTCGCGTCGTCTGTCTGGCCGAGTCTCGTAGTCGTCCCGCGTCAAATTGGTATCAGAGCCAGGTTGAGTCTAGGGTAGTCTTGTCCAAGGTCTTGCATTGCATCCCAATATTCGGTATATAAAAAGGTGTTGCCCGACCGTTAGGTTATGCCTATCGGGGAGGCAATTCACTCGCGTGAGAGGATCTTCGGATCCCCGGACTCTGCCAAGTACCGGATATCGGTTTAAGTCTAGGTTCCTCAACTTGCATCGGTCCATCCTGTTGTGCCCTGTGGTTTTGATGATGGTTTCAATTGTGGCTTTGCTGATGGCTTTGCTGTGGTTTTTACGATGATCTTGATGATGGCTTTGATGTGATTTTAATAGTTGATCTTTGATGTGTGTTATTCACTGTGAGTCATCCTGCTGTGTGAGTCATCATGCTATTACTCACCTTTTGATCATAATGCAGTTCTTCATAAGTTCTGATATGGCATTGCATATTTGATTATGTTCAGTCATGGCTGATTGCTCTCCCCTCAGCTCATTCATTGGTTATACATGCCCATACTTTGGTCTTCTCCTCCAAGGTTATACATTGATCTTCCTTAACGTTTATACATTGGTCTTAACGTCAAGTCTATTCAGCGTGATCAGTGCATCATTTCTTTCAAGTCTATAAATCAGCTCTATAAATCAGCTTCATTGATAGCCCTACATGCACCACACTTCGTGTGGTTTCTCCTCACAAACACGAAATGACTTCCTGTCGTCTTTGTTTACAACACTTCGTGTTAACTTTCATGGCTACCAGGTAAACTGCTATGAGGTAGTACGTCATGTGTCCGTATTGTTTCCTTCATATTTCGTGTCGTTTATCCCTACAACACTTCGTGTTATCCGTTTATACTTCGTATTGTTCCATCTTTGTCTTCTATGTCTCCGAGTAGTATCTTCCACTGTTTAACTTCGTGTCACTTCACTTTCTGTCTTCATGTTGTCCACTGAAGCAGCTCGAATTGTTCTGACGAACTTCGAGTCGTCTCCCTGTGAACCTCGTGTCGTCTCCTTTGTTTTTAGTTGGTCATCTCGTGTCACCTTTTATGTTTGCTCGTATGCTTTCGTGTCACTTACTGCTGTTCCTCGAGTCGTTTCTTCCTGGTCCCACTGCTTCATCACGTGTCGTGATAGCCGTGTCATCTTCTGTCTTCGTGTTGTTTTCACTTCGTGCAGCCTTCTCTAAAGTTCAAGCTCTAAGTGTCTCAAGTCGAGTGTGTCGGTGTTGTCTCCATGTCGTCCTCAGTTAGAGTCATTTCTTTGTTATCTCTATCCTCGTGTTGACTTAACACACTTCGTGTTGGTCTTACGTCGTGCACTTCTTTTCTAATCAAGTCAAGTCTGTCTGTGATGTCCTCGTGTCGTCCTTAGTCCGAGTCATTTCTCTTCTGTCTTCGTGTTGGTTTTTCTCATTAGACTTCGTGTCCTTCTCGCCCTGACCACACTTCGTGTCGATTCTTGTTTTTCGTCTTCGTGTCTTTCTCACCTCATGACCACACTTCGTGTCGGTCTCTGTTTCTCATCTTCGGGTTGCTTTCAGCCCGTGTCGTCCTGGTTTTTGAGTCGCTCGTAAGTTCGAGCAGCTTTGTACTCGAGTTGTCTTTATGTTATTTTAGTATTTGTGTCTTCGTGTATTTTTGTGTGTTAATGTCTCCGTGTTGGTTCTTTATCTCCTCGTCCAGGTTTCTTCTAAATCGCGTATTATTCTATTATTTCACTCTGTGTTATGACCTCTCACCTCGTGCCGTTCTTATCTGACCCCGTGTCACCTTCTTTGTTATATTAGCGTTGTTACCTCGTGTCGTTTTCTTCTTACCTCGTGTTGGACTTATCTGACCTCGTGTCATCTTCCTTGTTGTGTTAGCCTTGCTCATTGTATCTCGTTCGTTCATTTCCTACCTCGTGTAGTAGTCACCTTGTTTGCTATTACATACCTCGTGCAGCCTTAGCTTTAAATGAGCATACAGCGAACTCTGAATGATTAATGGTATTAATCTCATTACAGGTCCGAGGAAGAACATTCCACACACCTGGGCTGCACGTGATCCGAGACAAGAGGAACCAATCCGATAAAGTCACGTGGCAGGAAGGTTCTGGATCGAGCGTGGGAGGCACACGCATTTTGTGCCCTATCCACCTGCTGCTGCTGCTATATAATGTAGCCTTCGTCCACAGATAAAGTAGATCGAAGCCAAGAAAGAAAAAGCAGAGTTGTAGAGAGCTCGATCCAGAGGAAGAAAAGAAAAAAATAGAGAGATCGTGAGAGTGTGGAAAAATAGAGAGCAGTCGAGAGCTTCCACGTTCTAGATAGCAGTGTAGAAGAGAAAGAAGAGATAGAGAAAGCTGAGAGTCAGATCGAGAGAGCAGAAGAAGAAGAAGAAAGAGAGACAGTGAGATAGAGAGAGTGAGAAGAAGGAGGAGGCAGAAGCAGTGAGAAGAAGAAGAAGAAAAGAGAGTTCGTGCTGGGAGAAAGAGAGAAGCAGCAGAAGAAGTTCCTGCTGGACCGTGGATCAAATCCAGGCCAGCCAGCTCCTGCGAGAGCCACATTTGATTTTATCTTTTCAGCTTTCCGTTGCTGGGTTTTGTTTTTACTTTGAACTATTTACTTGCTGTATCTCCGATTCTCTGTAGAGAGTTCGGGGTCCCTCCTGTTGGTTCAGGAGAAGGGAGATCTGATCTCCGGGTTGCAAGTGACAGGTTGTCACTTGTGGGTTTCCCTCTGGTTAGAGGAAGGGAGGCTCGTCCTTCGGTTCTGGGCTTGTAGGATTCAAGTCCAGGGGTCCCTCTGGTTGGAGGAAGAGAGGTCTTCGACCTCTGGTTGCTGGTGACGGGGAGTCACTGGCGGATTCCCTCCTCGACTGGAGGAAGAGAGACTTTGGTCTCTGGTTTTCAAGTGGCTGGGAGTCACTTGGGGTGTCCCTCCGGTTGGGAGGAAGAGGGGAGGTTGTTCCCCTGGTCAAGCTGTGTGGCAGCACCTTGTTCGCAGACTGAGTCTGCTTGGTTCTAGCGTGTGCTAGTGAAGCCTCACTCCGGTTGGGAGTGAGGGGTGGATGTAGGTCTGGAGGACCGAACCACCTAAAAATCTATTGAGCAGTGGTTTGCTTTGTGTGTTTGCTTCCGCTAGATGCTTGGATAGGCGCGCTCCATGTGCTTGCTCATAAGTTTAATTGAAATAGTTTTATTCTGTGATTGCGTCTAACATCTGTGTTTTATTTGGGCATTATTCCTAGCAGGATACATTCACCCCCCTCTGTATCCGGGCCTTGCACCTTAACAATTGGTATCAGAGCAGGTTGTCTGCTTAGAAGGTCCAGCGATCTGTAGATTCGATCCTGCTGTCTTGGTGCTTCATTATTCCTGTTGCATTTATCTGATCAGCTTTCATGGGTGATCCACCGGTTTTCAATGGTTCTAATTTTAATGCGTGGTTTATCAGTCTACGAAATTATGTTGATGCAGTTAATCCTGATCTGTGGAAATTAATTTCACAAGGTCCTCACACATTACCAAAGAAAGTGTCCAAATGGACCAACAGCCACAGATCAAAGGATGGAGAAAATCAGAAAGCCTTCAATCTGATGAAAGCAGCCACTGACAGAGCCTTACACTCTTGTGTTTATGATTGCAGGTCTGCCAAGGACATCCTGGAGGAACTGAAGCTAGCTCACAGGTTAAATGAAGACAACTGCATGATGGCTAAAGGAAGTATTCATAGCAGCTAGCCAAAATGAAGAAGAAGATGATGATGAGGAGGTAAACATCTTCGAAAACTTTTCTTTAGATGATTGGGAGAATGCATATGCTGAGCTGCTTGAGTCTCATGAACAATTAAGAAAACAATACAAGAAATTGAAAAAGAAACGTGATCGGAGTAGCTCAACTCCACAATGTGAAAGTTGTTCAAATATAAAGCAATCTCATGACGCCTACCTGTCTGATATCTATATGCATAAAAACCAGAATGAAAAATTGATGAATGAGCTTGAATGTGTTAGCTCTGAGCTAAGTAGGCTAAAAACTGAAAATGACTATCTTAGAAAATCTGTTAAAGAAAATGAAGAAAAACTTAGCTCAGTTGAGGATGATCATGCTCATGTTGATGATTTAGTTCAGAATGAAAAACTGTTGAAAGAATTTGATTTTGTTAGTGCTGATTTGAATGCTCTAAAATTGGAAAATGAATGTCTTAGGAAACAATGTGAAAAACTTCTTGATCAAACAATATGTTCTGATGAATCTGTTTGCAATGAATGTGCATTCTTGAAGGAATTGATTGAGGACTTAAACTCTGATGATAATATACAGAAAAACTTAATCACTTCCTTGAAGGAAGAAAATGACTCATTGCTAACTCAGAAGAAGGAAACTGATAAAATACAAGACAAGCTGATAGAAGAAAACATCTATCTGAATGAACAAAACAAAAAGTTGATGGTTCTTAACACTATTTTCACTGAAAGATGGCTGACATTTGAAAAAGGGAAATCCATCTTAAAAGAAAACGAAGTGAATAATGAATTCACATTGACACAGGAAAATGAAACTCTGAAGAGTCTAAATGATGAACTGCAAAATCAAATCATCTTGTGTGAAGACCACATTGTATCTCTCTCGAGAGAGATTGAAGATCTAAGAAACTCCCTATCAAAATTTGTTAAGGGAAGAGACAATTTGAATAAGCTTCTTGGAGCGAATGTGAATTTTCAGAAGGAGGGACTGGGTTACAGTCCAGCCATGAAGAAGTCTGAGAAGGCTACTGGAGATAAATTGAAGACTGTCTTTGTTAAAAGTTCAGAACAAGAAAAACCCTCTACCTCATTCTCACCTCAGTACAAAAATCAGGAAGAGAATGAAAAACAGAAAACAAATAAAAAGAACTCTTCTGAGTATATTGATCACAGGTCTCACACACACTCGCAAGCATCTAGAAAGAAAATGATCTGTCACTACTGTCACAAATATGGTCATGTGATGCATGAGTGTAATTTGATGGAAAAGGATGACCTGGCAGCTGCTCAAAACAATCAGGGTAGAAATCATGTCCTTAGGGAAAAGAAAATTCATTGTTATAAATGTGGAAAAATAGGACATGTTGCTGCACAATGCTGGTTAGGCCCTCATAGAAATACCTTTTCGAATTGTTCTCATTGTGGAAAACATGGCCATACAGTCAAGGACTGTTGGCATGCTCAGGGAAGAACTTTCTCTCAGAATATAAAACTCCCTGTAAATAGAGATGTTTTTGGAAGAAATAAAACTGTTTTTAAAGATAAGAGTCTGGCATGCTTTGAATGTGGAAAATTTGGCCACCGAGCTTCGAAATGCTGGTGGGCAGGTAATGGTTTTAAAAGTAAGCATATCAGATGCTTTGAGTGTGGAAAAAATGCCCATACAGTCAAGGACTGTTGGCATGTTCAGATGAAGTCGGTTAACCCCCCCGTAGTCAAATTCCCTGCAAAACCACTTGCAAGACTTTCATGCAATAACTGTGGGAAGCAAGGTCACAAATCTTCTGAATGTTGGCTGATTAAGAATAAGATACAGAATGTTCATGTAAGCAACAGACAATCTTATGCTCATGCACATAGGCCTCATGTTTTTGCTAATGTGCATCATAATAAAGTCAAAAATTCTGTTGGTACATGTAGATATTGTGGAAAATTTGGACATTCTATGGATGATTGCTTTCTGATGAAATTTGATGTTGATCTAGCTAAGAAACAGGTTAGAACACTTGTCAGGGCTAAGGCAGGACCCAAAGATGCTTGGGTCCCTGCAGGATCAAAATGATCAAAATTTGCAGGTGTGCCTTGGATTGAGAAATAAAAGGAGGGGTAAATAAACCAAGGCACCCAAGATGATAAAGCCCCATTCAGGTAAATTCTGATAACTCTGTATTCTGAATTTGTGTGATCTGAATGCACTGCATATCATGATAATTCTTTTGTGCATTGTTTAACTGAATATGATTAAAAAAAAATCTGAAATGCTCATGGAAATGATTGTAGTTTATCTCTGAATGCATTGCATATAAATGTAATGATGCATGATCATGGTGATCTCATTTGCTGAATGCATTACATATCTATGTTCCAGAAATTTCTCCAGTAGAGCCTTTAAACATGCATACATGTAGTTAGTTGCATTGCATTTCCTTGCATTGAAAAATCTAAAAAGAAATGACTCATTGCATCTAGATAGGGGGAGCATTCCTGTATCATCTCTTCACCTCTTGAACTCCTTTTGTCTAGCAATCTGATCCATTCTTGGCAAATGAGTAGTTCACTTGAATTCCCTGATGTCTACACTTATATAGCTGTTCTATCTGTACTCCAGACTCAGCTAGTGTATTCTAAACTGAACTGTTCTAATGTTAAATCCTTGTCTAATCATGATTGCTCTCTGCTACTCTCACGATAAAAATGCTTTGTTGACTCCACTGATTTGCTAAAGTGTCATTGATTCATCTGAATGAGGAAAGTTTTTAGTCAGTGCACCCTAGACATAAATCAGACATATTCTGAAAAGAAGAAACTTCTATTATACTGGCTTAAGAATGTTTTGATAAATCAAATTGATTTAAGTCTAATGTATTTCCTAAGTTTTGATGTAAAGGACTTGAAAATATCTGAATCATCATGCTTAATAAATCTTAACCAATTGTCTCATGAACTTTCATGCAAAACTTTCTGAAATCTGAAATTTTTAAAAAGACATGGCTATCCTTGGTTAAGATACAGGTAGAAGGTATTGTTCTTAAACATTTCAGTGTACTGAGCTTTGTTTGAAAAATCTGAAAACATTTAAAAGGTTGCAAGAGCAATGACTTCGGTCACAGAGAAACTGGGTTCTCTATCAAAGAAATGGAGTAAGCCCAAGTCATGAAGTGCCATAGTTACCTCTCCTTTCAAAAAATACTTGAAAATCTGGCAGAGCAATGGCATGGATGTGTTGAGTAACTGGGGATTCTGGCCTCTGATCAAGGTGTCTCCTCATGTAAAAAGACACTCCAAATTGCTAACTCTGTTCTCCTTAAGAGGCAATATGGTTGTCACACTGAGTAACTGGGTCACTTCACCTGAGAAGTGTTGTGCCTCACGTAAAAAGGTGTTGACTGAACCAATCTTGTTCAAAAAAAATTAGTGCTGATCAATAGAAAATTTTGAATATCTAAAGATATATTCATACACAATTATTTTTTGTTTAATCTCAATATCATCTTGTGTAACTTCCATAGGAGTCATTGATTTTTAAATAAGTAAGATGGAAAGAGGTTAAACATGAAAGTCAGATGAGTTTTTGGTTCATTTATATCAAAAGGTGTTTCAGATATGAGTAATGAATTTTCAGACATGACTTTGGATTCATCATTCTTAAATCATGATGATAAGTTTAAACTCATTCATAATCTATTATAATTGAAGAATCTGAAGTTCGTTTACAAAGATTTATGAATTTGGTGTGCTAATGAAAATCTGTCTTCCTCATTTATTCACTATGATTACAGTCTGTGTCTTGCTGATAGATGCTCATCACTTCACTATCTCAATTGGTTTCAACCTTCAAAACGTTTCTGATCATATTGCCCTCTACCAATGTGTCTTGATTGACATTGGTTCTCTTTTATGTAACGCACAACTCTCAGAATTTCCTTTGGATAACCAGAGTTCATCCTTGTAGATTTCTCTTGCTTCATGGATCATAAGAGGACAATGTGCTAGATTGTCTGATCATGTTATCCATCTGCATTAGCTCTATATCGTCTGCCATGTCACAAGGGGAGTATTGTTACATATGCATGACTGCATAAGTTGTTTGACTAAGGGGGAGAATTGTTTTACATGCTTCTGATATGGTGTTGCCATCATCTGCTGAACTATGTTGTGTGTCTCATATGACATCACTGGATTATCTTTCTCAAACTATTTTCTTTTTGATGAAGTCAAAGGGGGAGAATAGTTTGAGTCATCAGACTGACTCACTGTGTAGTGTTGCCATCATCAAAAAGGGGGAGATTGTTGTGCCCTGTGGTTTTGATGATGGTTTCAATTGTGGCTTTGCTGATGGCTTTGCTGTGGTTTTTACGATGATCTTGATGATGGCTTTGATGTGATTTTAATAGTTGATCTTTGATGTGTGTTATTCACTGTGAGTCATCCTGCTGTGTGAGTCATCATGCTATTACTCACCTTTTGATCATAATGCAGTTCTTCATAAGTTCTGATATGGCATTGCATATTTGATTATGTTCAGTCATGGCTGATTGCTCTCCCCTCAGCTCATTCATTGGTTATACATGCCCATACTTTGGTCTTCTCCTCCAAGGTTATACATTGATCTTCCTTGACGTTTATACATTGGTCTTAACGTCAAGTCTATTCAGCGTGATCAGTGCATCATTTCTTCAAGTCTATAAATCAGCTTCATTGATAGCCCTACATGCACCACACTTCGTGTGGTTTCTCCTCACAAACACGAAATGACTTCCTGTCATCTTTGTTTACAACACTTCGTGTTAACTTTCATGGCTACCAGGTAAACTGCTATGAGGTAGTACGTCGTGTGTCCGTATTGTTTCCTTCATATTTCGTGTCGTTTATCCCTACAACACTTCGTGTTATCCGTTTATACTTCGTATTGTTCCATCTTTGTCTTCTATGTCTCCGAGTAGTATCTTCCACTGTTTAACTTCGTGTCGCTTCACTTTCTGTCTTCATGTTGTCCACTGAAGCAGCTCGAATTGTTCTGACGAACTTCGAGTCGTCTCCCTGTGAACCTCGTGTCGTCTCCTTTGTTTTTAGTTGGTCATCTCGTGTCACCTTTTATGTTTGCTCGTATGCTTTCGTGTCACTTACTGCTGTTCCTCGAGTCGTTTCTTCCTGGTCCCACTGCTTCATCACGTGTCGTGATAGCCGTGTCATCTTCTGTCTTCGTGTTGTTTTCACTTCGTGCAGCCTTCTCTAAAGTTCAAGCTCTAAGTGTCTCAAGTCGAGTGTGTCGGTGTTGTCTCCATGTCGTCCTCAGTTAGAGTCATTTCTTTGTTATCTCTATCCTCGTGTTGACTTAACACACTTCGTGTTGGTCTTACGTCGTGCACTTCTTTTCTAATCAAGCCGAGTCTGTCTGTGATGTCCTCGTGTCGTCCTTAGTCCGAGTCATTTCTCTTCTGTCTTCGTGTTGGTTTTTCTCATTAGACTTCGTGTCCTTCTCGCCCTGACCACACTTCGTGTCGATTCTTGTTTTTCGTCTTCGTGTCTTTCTCACCTCATGACCACACTTCGTGTCGGTCTCTGTTTCTCATCTTCGGGTTGCTTTCAGCCCGTGTCGTCCTGGTTTTTGAGTCGCTCGTAAGTTCGAGCAGCTTTGTACTCGAGTTGTCTTTATGTTATTTTAGTATTTGTGTCTTCGTGTATTTTTGTGTGTTAATGTCTCCGTGTTGGTTCTTTATCTCCTCGTCCAGGTTTCTTCTAAATCGCGTATTATTCTATTATTTCACTCTGTGTTATGACCTCTCACCTCGTGCCGTTCTTATCTGACCCCGTGTCACCTTCTTTGTTATATTAGCGTTGTTACCTCGTGTCGTTTTCTTCTTACCTCGTGTTGGACTTATCTGACCTCGTGTCATCTTCCTTGTTGTGTTAGCCTTGCTCATTGTATCTCGTTCGTTCATTTCCTACCTCGTGTAGTAGTCACCTTGTTTGCTATTACATACCTCGTGCAGCCTTAGCATTAAATGAGCATACAGCGAACTCTGAATGATTAATGGTATTAATCTCATTACAGGTCCGAGGAAGAACATTCCACACACCTGGGCTGCACGTGATCCGAGACAAGAGGAACCAATCCAATAAAGTCACGTGGCAGGAAGGTTCTGGATCGAGCGTGGGAGGCACACGCATTTTGTGCCCTATCCACCTGCTGCTGCTGCTATATAATGTAGCCTTCGTCCACAGATAAAGTAGATCGAAGCCAAGAAAGAAAAAGCAGAGTTGTAGAGAGCTCGATCCAGAGGAAGAAAAGAAAAAATAGAGAGATCGTGAGAGTGTGGAAAAATAGAGAGCAGTCGAGAGCTTCCACGTTCTAGATAGCAGTGTAGAAGAGAAAGAAGAGATAGAGAAAGCTGAGAGTCAGATCGAGAGAGCAGAAGAAGAAGAAGAAAGAGAGACAGTGAGATAGAGAGAGTGAGAAGAAGGAGGAGGCAGAAGCAGTGAGAAGAAGAAGAAGAAAAGAGAGTTCGTGCTGGGAGAAAGAGAGAAGCAGCAGAAGAAGTTCCTGCTGGACCGTGGATCAAATCCAGGCCAGCCAGCTCCTGCGAGAGCCACATTTGATTTTATCTTTTCAGCTTTCCGTTGCTGGGTTTTGTTTTTACTTTGAACTATTTACTTGCTGTATCTCCGATTCTCTGTAGAGAGTTCGGGGTCCCTCCTGTTGGTTCAGGAGAAGGGAGATCTGATCTCCGGGTTGCAAGTGACAGGTTGTCACTTATGGGTTTCCCTCTGGTTAGAGGAAGGGAGGCTCGTCCTCCGGTTCTGGGCTTGTAGGATTCAAGTCCAGGGGTCCCTCTGGTTGGAGGAAGAGAGGTCTTCGACCTCTGGTTGCTGGTGACGGGGAGTTACTGGCGGATTCCCTCCTGGACTGGAGGAAGAGAGACTTTGGTCTCTGGTTTCCAAGTGGCTGGGAGTCACTTGGGTTGTCCCTCCGGTTGGGAGGAAGAGGGGAGGTTGTTCCCCTGGTCAAGCTGTATGGCAGCACCTTGTTCGCAGACTGAGTCTGCTTGGTTCTAGCGTGTGCTAGTGAAGCCTCACTCCGGTTGGGAGTGAGGGGTGGATGTAGGTCTGGAGGACCGAACCACCTAAAAATCTATTGAGCAGTGGTTTGCTTTGTGTGTTTGCTTCCGCTAGATGCTTGGATAGGCGCGCTCTATGTGCTTGCTCATAAGTTTAATTGAAATAGTTTTATTCTGTGGTTGCGTCTAACATCTGTGTTTTATTTGGGCATTATTCCTAGCAGGATACATTCACCCCCCTCTGTATCCGGGCCTTGCACCTTAACACATCCATATAGGTCTAGTGAGTCACCCTTAGTTCTCTTTACATCTCATTGCATGCCCACCCGCGGAGGTGCCCAGTACCATCGCCCTGACACTATGGGTGAACACCGAGGTGCCAACCCGGGAGGCCGTTCCCTGGAAGACATGATAGCTCTACTCATGGAGCGCATGGATAGGTCCGAGCAAACTCTTAGGGAGCATACCGAGCGTATGGAGAGCCGATTCAAAGCCATGGAGGACCGCGCCGAGGCTTCTGACCGATCTGTCCAAGGACTGGTTGGAAGGTTAGAGAGTGTGGAGAGAACCCCTCGCCGAGACCTACCCGGCATTCTCCCGGCCCCTCAGGCACATGCCGCCCAGCCCGTGGCTACTGCCCAGCCCGCGCCTGCTGCCCAGCTCGCACCACCTCGGGCTGAGGAGCAACGGCAACGTGCCCCCCATTTTGAGAACTACGAGTCCGACAATGATTACGAGGGAAATGGCCGA
Source organism: Amorphophallus konjac (assembly GCA_022559845.1). Lineage (NCBI taxonomy): Eukaryota > Viridiplantae > Streptophyta > Magnoliopsida > Alismatales > Araceae > Amorphophallus > Amorphophallus konjac. Next base: position 49,891,057 of record CM040124.1, on the reverse strand, counting down.
CGCCGGCATGGTCACCGACCACATAGGGATGATGAGGACGAATGGATCCTCAGAACCGTCCGTGCAGACCCTCCCATGTTTGATGGGTCCAAACCTTTGGAACCCAAGATCTATCTTGATTGGGAGGCTAGCATGGACCGGTATTTTGAGTGGTTCGAGATGACGGACCATCGGAGGGTCAGGTATGCCAAGATGAAGTTGTTAGGGCAAGCACAGACTTACTGGAGCAATGTAGAGAGTTTGCTCTTTCAGCGTCATGAGCCTCAGGTAGGTTCTTGGGATGAGATGAAGGACAAGCTTAGGCGTAAGTACCTTCCTGCCACGTACCGTCAGCGACTTATTGATAGGTGGCAGAGTCTCACCCAAGGGGACCGATCCGTGTCAGACTACATCGCGGAGTTTGACGAATACTTTTTGCGATGTGGCGTTACGGAGGAGAGCACCATGCCTGTATCGTGCTTCCGTCGTGGTTTGCGGCCCCACTACCAATATGAATTATTTCGCCGTAATGTTACCACCTTGGAAGACGCATACCAGGTTGCTCTAGAGTTGGAGCAGTTCGAGGCGGAGTTTGCTCCCGTCCAGCGCCCGGGGTTCACTTATCAGCGTGGGACCGACCCTCGTACCACGCCTACCTCCTATAGCCGGTTTTCGGGGGCCCGTCCCCCGGAACCCCCTCGGCAGGACCCCACTGCTCCTAGGCTCCGCACTTTCCCTCCGAGGGACCCTCCCCCTCACCCGCATGCACCCATCCCTGCCACTCGGCCTTATCAGCCCGCCGTACCAGCTCGGCCTCTTCTTCCTACACCCCCAGTCCATCGAGAGGACAAGGGTAAGGGGCCAATGATTGGTGGAACATCTTAGGGCAATGGGACACGAGACCGTTGCTACACTTGTGGTGGAGTTGGCCACTTTGCCAGTAAGTGTCCCACCCGGGGAGCACTTGTTATTGCTGACACACCGGCCCGTGACCCCACGCCTGAGTTGGTGCCAGTCAGCTACGAGCCGGACCAAGAATTGGCCGAGGAATTCTTTGACGAGTTATTGGAGGGCGAGCAGGTTGACGCCCCTGGTACCTCGTATCAGGATGACGTACATTTGGGTGTAGTCAGGTGCATCCTTACCCAGCCTCAGGTGAGTGACGACTGGTGTCGCACCACCATATTCCACACATTCTGTAGGCTGGAAGGGAAAGCTTGCAAAGTGATTATAGATAGCGGGAGTTGCATCAACGCTATCTCCACAGGCACCGTCAAGCGCCTTGGTTTGACGCCCGTGGATCACCCTGCACCCTATAGAGTTTCTTGGGTGGATTCCACTTCCATCCCGGTCAGACTACGGTGTCTGGTGCCGCTGCAGTTCCAGGCATACCATGATGCGATATGGTGCGATGTACTACCTATGGAGGTGGGTAGTATCATCCTTGGTAGGCCTTGGCTCTTTGACCGAGATGCCACCCTTCATGACAGGTCGAACACTTGCACCTTCGACCATGATGGCCATAGGATTACCCTCCACCCAGTCCAGCCGAAGGACCCAGCTATCCGCGGACCAGCTGGCCCCAGCACTACGACCACTTCTGGTCAGGGGAAGGCCGGTCCACCCACTTTGTCCTCGGCACAGGTATCCACCTCTTCGACTACTCCTAGCAGAGTGGACCCTCCACCTAGGAGGTTGATGATGATCAGTCCGAGAGAGATGGAGCAAGAGGTGACCGGGGGCAACCCCATTCTAGCTATCGTCGTCAGGGGCGTTGAGGATGTTGCCCCTAGGTCCGAGGATGAGCATCCCCAGGACATAGCGGCAATACTGCGGGAATTCTCCGATGTATTTCCCGAAGACCTCCCGGGAGGCCTTCCACCCATGAGGGATATCCAGCATGAGATCGACCTCGTCCCGGGCTCATCCTTGCCCAACCTTCCCCACTATAGGATGAGTCCCACGGACCATGCCGAGCTAAAGCGGCAGGTCGAGGAGTTGATGAGTCGGGGATCTCTTCGGGACAGCAAGAGCCCTTGTGCTGTTCCCGCATTATTGGCCTCGAAGAAGGATGGCACATGGAGGATGTGCATTGATAGCCGTGCAATCAACAAGATCACGGTGAAGTATCCTTTTCCCATTCCCCAATTGGATGACTTGCTTGATATGATGTCGGGAGCCACTATCTTCTCAAAGATAAACCTTCGTAGTGGCTATCACCAGGTGCGGATCAGGCCTGGGGATGAATGGGAGACGGCATTCAAGACCAAGGATGGTCTTTATGAGTGGTTGGTTATGCCCTTTGGGCTTTCCAACGCCCCTAGCACCTTCATGCGGTTGATGACCCAGGTCTTACGCCCTATGATAGGGGTCTTCTTGGTCGTCTACTTTGACGACATTCTTATCTACAGCCGCACTAGGGAGGATCACTTAGACCATCTTAGGCAGGTCTGCATTGTGTTGAGGCGTGAAACTTTATATGCCAACCCGAAGAAATGTGCTTTCATGTCTGATCATATCACTTTCCTCGGGTTTATTGTATCGAGAGATGGAGTCTCCGCTGATCCGGAGAAGATTAGGGCCATCCAGGAGTGGCCCGAGCCCCGCACACTCCACGATGTTCGGAGTTTCCATGGCCTAGCGATGTTCTACCATCGCTTCATTCGTGGCTTTAGTTGCATCACTGCCCCAATCACTGATTACATAAAGAAGGGGGCATTTGTATGGACCAAAGCCGCAGCCACAGCATTCCAGGACATCAAGGAGCGTATGACCCAGGCACCTGTTCTTGCACTTCCTGATTTTTCTAAGGTGTTTGAGGTCACATGTGACGCTTCTGGGGTAGGCATTGGTGGAGTGCTGAGTCAGGAGTCCCACCCCATTGCATTCTTTAGCGAGAAGCTTAACGATGCCAAACTGCGCTATTCCACTTATGATAAAGAATTTTACGCAGTCGTCCAGGCATTGAGGTATTGGAGGCATTATCTATTGCACCAGGAGTTTGTCCTCTTTTCTGATCATGAGGCCTTACGATTCCTCCATACCCAAAAAAAGCTGAACGCTCATCACAGTCGTTGGGTGGAATATCTCCAGGAGTACACCTTTGTGCTTAAGCACAAGGCAGGGGCGGAGAACAAGGTGGCCGACGCACTGAGTCATCGGGTGATGATGTTGACCACCATGAGTGTGGAGGTGGTAGGGCTAGAGAGGCTGAAGGATGCTTATGTTGACTGTCCGGACTTTGGTCCGATCTATGCCATCCTTCAGGCTGGTCCCTCACGCGATTATAGCGAGTTTGTACTACAGGAGGGTCACCTATTCCGAGGTGACAAGTTGTGCATCCCACGGACTTCTGTTCATGACTTTCTTACGTGGGAGATGCATGCAGGAGGTCTTGCTGGCCACTTTGGCCGGAACAAGACCATAGAGGTGGTTGAGCATCGATTCTATTGGCCTAGCCTAAAGAGGGATGTTGCTCGTATTGTGGTCCAGTGCCGCACTTGTGCTATGGCCAAACAAAGGAAGCAAAGTACCGGCCTCTATACTCCCCTTCCCGTCCCGGATAGTCCATGGCAGGACATTAGCATGGACTTTGTGTTAGGATTGCCCCGCACCCTCCGAAAGCATGACTCGATCTTTGTGGTTGTCGATCGATTATCTAAGATGGCATTATTCATCCCATGCTCCAAAACCTCGGATGCCTCTAGAGTTGCCCGTCTATTTTTTTCACATTGTGTCTCCAGGTTCGGACTCCCACGCACTATAGTGTCCGATAGGGATGTGCGCTTTACTAGCTATTTCTGGAAAACCCTATAGCACATGATGGGCACCCAATTGAAATTCTCCACTGCATATCACCCCCAGACAGATGGTCAGACTAAGGTTGTCAATAGGAGTTTGGGGGATCTTCTTAGGTGTCTTGTCCGAGATCGAGTCAGGGATTGGGATTTGGTCTTACCCTTGGCCGAGTTCGCCTATAACGATTCGGTCAATAGGTCTACAGGTATGAGCCCCTTCGAGATTGTCACTGGCCGTAGACCTAGGAGACCCATAGACCTAGTCCCACCTCCCATCCAGTCCCGGGTGTCTGAGTCAGCCGAGTCTTTTGCTAGCCATATTAGACAGTTGCATGAGCATATTCGTTGTCACATTGAGTCCAGCAACGCACGATACAAAGAATTGGCTGACGCCCATAGGCACCACCGTGAGTTTCAGGAGGGCGATTCTGTCATGATCAGGGTCAGACCTGAACGGTTTCCCTCAGGAGCCGTGAAGAAGTTGCATGCTCGCGGTGCCGGTCCCTTTCGGGTAGTGAGGCGAGTCGGATCGAATGCATATGTTGTGGACTTGCCAGAGGATTACGGGATCATCTCGACTTTCAATGTCTCAGATCTCGTCGCTTATAGGGACCCAGCGGTGATACCCAGTGAGCCCTTTGAGCCATCTCCACCCATTGTGAGTGACACCACCCTAGAGTGTCCACCTCCAGCCTTGTTACCTCAGCAGCGAGAGCAGATAGAATGTATACTAGACGAGCAGATGACGACTACTCGAGGCGGAGTGTACCAGCGCTACTTGGTGCGTTGGAGGGGACGGCCCGCGTCCGATGACACCTGGATCACCCGGGCAGAGATACAGAGGATAGATCCAGATCTGCTGGATCGGTACCAGAGCGACCCGGACCCTTACTCGATGGGGTCGAGCTTCTCCCACCCGGGGAGAATTGGTGAGGACACTAGAGCACGAGTACGGTCCAACTCGGTGAGCCGTAGGTACCGGACCCGCAGCACGACTCGGTCGACATCGACATCGTTATGGTTGGGCGACAGCGTGGAGCTTCCAGCAGAGTCTTGACATTTTTGTATTTATTTTGAGAGTATTGTATTTGTATTTGTACGTTTACATTTGGTGTGTTTAATTAGGCTAAGTTAGTGGGTTTGTTTGTAAAGTAACCACTTGGGCCCGGAGGGACCCCACCCTCTCTCCTATTGGGCCACATGGCTGCTAGGGACCATGAGGGCTGGCCCATAGTCCACCTTGGACTTGGACCATTGGACCAAGGAGACAAAGGTAGAGGAAATTCAAGATTCCCCTCCTTGTCCCCCATGCTTGTCCCCCTTGTCCCCCATGCTTGTCCCCCTTGTCTCCCATGCTTGTCTCCCTTGTCTTTTGGTCTAGATATAGGGTTTTCATATTTATAGTCTCTTATTGTATTTTGTGTGGAACTAATGAAAAATTCAAGAGAATTATGCTTGGTGTGCACACCCCCCCTCTTTCTTCTCTTGTTCTTGGTGTTCTTCACCAATTCTTCTTCTAACCCCTCTAGATCTGAGTCTTAGATCTGATATCTCCCCCCAAATCCCTTCTTTTCTCTTCTACTATATGCTAGGATCGTCCATCGCCGCCGCCGCCGCCACCGGAGCTACCAGCAGGCCGCCACAGCCCCTCCTCCTAGCTGCTGCCCTGGGCTGCGACCTGCAAACCAGAAGCTTGAAGACGAAGTGAGCTCTCTTGATCCAACCGTTGGATCGAGCTTATTTTTGGAGGGTAGGTCTCCCCATGTCTCCCCTAGTTCCAGTGAACATTTCATGAAGATCAGAGCCCGTTTGCCCCACTTCCAAGCTTGCTGTTCAGACCCCTGTCTGTCTGCCCTAGGTTTAGTCCGCGGGATAGATGCTGGCATTTGATTTTCCCCACCCATCAAATGGAGTCCAAATCAAGCAAAAGACCTATGTACGTTTTCCTAACCCTCCCCTCTACCCACCATAAAAATTCCAGGTCCTAGATCCATCGTTTGATCCCCGTTCAAAGCTCAAGAACAGGAGGCTTTGCTTCTGTCCCTGAGATCAGTCTGTCCGAACCAGAAAATGAGTGGTTGAACAGTCATTTTTATTTTTAATCCGACCGTTGGATGGGATTGATTTTCATATATGTTGAAGAGCTCTGAGTCCTCTTTCCATCGGCGCTAACCACTCTTCGATCCGATCTCGGATCTGCTCTTGGCGGCCCTTTTCGTGGAGGCGCGCCGGTCTGGCCAGAAAGGGGCTGCGAGATAGCCTTGGGGGACTAATTCCCAATAAATCCCCCGGGGCACCGTCGGCGACCACCGCTCCCGGGGACCGACCCGGGGCACCCCAGCAGTGACCCCTCCAGTCGCCACCACCAGAAGACGCCAGGAAGCCGCTGCCCAGTAGCCGGGCCCACTTGGAGCCTTGTGGGCCCCACGTTGAGCGCCACCGCCGCGCTGTCCGGAAACCCCAAATTGCAGCCCGCCAACCCCTGAAACGGCGCTCCCGGATCGCTGTTGTGGCCTTTTACCTCCCTGCGTGGAGTGGGCCTTAGTCCTTTTACTGCTGTAATTAAGTTAGTTTGTACCGAGAGTGACGGTTCACGGCCGGGACGTCTTCGCCACGCCGTGAGCGTGGAGGTACACCCGCCGCTGAGTAGTTTAGTTTGCTTATTTAGTATGCAATCTACTGCCGCTGCATGTGTGTATTTACTTTCCTAGCTAGTTATATTTTTGTCACCGCTGTGAGTGTGAGAACGAGAACCCGTCCCGTGACTCATTCCGAGCATGAGAGTGAGTTGACTACCCCAGTCTCAAAGCCGGTTTCTCAACCGTGCACGATCGTCACGTTTCCCTCGATGGGGCCGACTGTGAGTAGTGCTTCTTGTTTGGGGCTAGTTCGCCTCTTCTGGAGCTCGTTCGGTGCCGCGTCTTAGTGTGTTGCTGGTCGCGTCGTCTGTCTGGCCGAGTCTCGTAGTCGTCCCGCGTCAGGTACTCCAGCCTCCCGGCCGGGTCGATCAGCGATTGGTTGGACATGCAGAGGAAGTTCAGAGAAAGATTTCATGTCACAGAGAGGGAGGTCACAGTGGCCAAACTCTACTCGACAAGACAGAGGGCAGATGAGACAGCCCTTGATTATATCAAGAGGTGGAGGAACCTCAGAATGAGATGCAAGCGGCCCCCGCACCAGGACGACACTGTACAAATCTGCAAGCAGAACCTCAGGAGAGAGGTGCTGGAGAAGATGATTGGCATCGAAATTCGGTCGTTCAACCGCCTAAATAATGTTGTGGCCGAGGTAGGAGCCTTCCTAGCGAAACCTGCCCCGACATCAACTATTGCCACTGCACATAAGGGCAAGGCAGCAGAGCCGCGCCAGGCACCTAAAGAAGCAAACGTCCTTGATATCAAGGTGTTCGAACAACAAAAAGACAAAAGCAAGAAGACAGCTGCTCCCCAGCCTGCTAAAACCGAAGATGGCAAAGAGGGTCCATCACTTTGGGACAAGATGAAGAAGGCCTACTCTTTCCCAAAGGAGAAGACTAGGATCTTGTTTGACTGGGTTACCCAGTATGATAAGGTCACCCTGCCTGAGCCAAAGAGGCCGGAGGACCTGAAGAGAAGAGACATCCCAAGATTTTGCCCTTACTACAAGATGCTGGGACATCCGATTGAGGACTGTTATGTTTCCAAGGATATTATCGAAGGCATGGTGAGGAAAGAAGAAATAGAGTTGTGGGAGTACAAGGCTGACCCTCCACAACCACATGAGGTGCCTCTAAGAAGAGCCGCAGTCAACATGGTCTCTCTATATCAAGCATTGCCTGAGGAGACCACAGAAGCCAGTACTCAGCATACTTATGAAGCCTGTTTTTCTGGCCCCAATGAAAGAACAGGGGGGATGGCAGCAAGTCCCTACAAAAACCAGGAAGAAGGGCACGTCTCGCCCAACAGTAGGGGCACATATTCGTGGCATCACACCACGACCCCCTTTGCCAGTGGCAACACCTGTGTGGACCAATCTACCTGCAGCTATCAAAATACCTACTCACAACCGGAGGAGGCAGACTCCGTTGCCGACGGTCAAGGAAATTAGTCCAGAAGCCCGGCGGCTACGGGACTACATAAATGGGCTAGATGAGTATGTACATCCTGAACTAGAACCTTTACTGGTACGGGATCATGTCCCGTGGCAGGAGATAGAACAGCTTTCACTGAAGTAGGAAGAGGAAGCTGACAAAGCATCAGACAAGGATGGCAGCCTATTCTGGGGGCAAGCACCAACCGACGAAAAGAAAAGAAGACGAAGAAAGAAAAGAAAGGCCAGCAAGGCTACAAAGGGTATAATCCTCTCTTGCAACACCCTCTCTGCTCTGTTCAATCTGCTTGGTAAGGAGGATGAAGAAGAGATATGCTTCGCACCCGTCGCCAAGGAAAGTCAGGCCGAAGCCGCAACTACTGCACATGCAACCCAATCAGGCCAAAGACGGGGGCATCAACCGCCCGCCAACCACAACATTATCTTTAGGGGGGAACAACCCTAAAAAATACCCCCTCCGGAGGTTAGGGGAGTCCAAATCCCTCCTTCGTCAGGCCTATACAACCAGAGTGGGGGCAGCACTGCCGCTCCTTCTTTCCTAGAATTTGTGAAGATGTCAAAGGGGAAGCAGCCATGCCGGGATGCCAAATCGGCAACTGGGGGCATTCACCCACAACTCCAGTAATTTTCCGAATTGCTAGATAAAGAAGAAGCTGGCCCGGCAGCAGCCAGTGAGGGACAGCAGGCAGACGACCCCAAGCAGAAGGGTGCAACCTCCGAGTCCGATGAAGCAGGCCCATCAGGGGTCACAGTCCAAGACTCTACCAAGCCTAGGTGGGCAAAAGAGATGAAACTATCCAATGTCCGAGCAGGAAGTCGGGTGGTCAAGCTGTTGAAAAAGCTCCCGATAAGATTCACTATCTAGGAAATCCTCTCTCTAAGTGAAGAGACCCAACAGGCAATCATTACTGCTCTGCAGACGCCTGCTCAATATGAGACCTGCCTGGCTGAAGCACTGCCGGAGGCCAGCATGACCTTTACTCAAGAGGACATGCTGCTCCCCACTATCAGCCACAATAGACCGCTGTATATAATGGGGCATCTGAATGGCCGGGAGTTGAACATAATCCTGGTGGATCTCGAGGTGGCTGTCAACATCCTGCCCTATAGGATATATGAGGGGCACTACTTCAACGTGCGTCTCCAAAAGGTCAAAGATATGCGTATTGCCAGCTTCAACCAAAAGTGTGAGGTGTCGCTAGGAGTAGCGGAGTTCACACTCACTCTAGCAGAATTTGTCACGAAGGTGCAGTTTCATGTCATCAATTCCCGCACCTCGTACAAGGCGCTGCTCGGCCACCCCTGGCTACATGAGAACATGGTGGTGCCTTCCATGCTCCACCAGTGCATCAAATATAACCTGGAGGGGAAGGAGGAAAGAGCATTTGCTGATCTCCATCCGTTCAAAGTGTTCGAGTGCCACTTGGCGGATGCCCCTCTATATGCAGAACGGTTGTAGAAGGCCCCTGAAGCCAAGACCTCTTCCAGCACAACAAAAAGCACCTCCGGAGCCGAATGGTTCCCTCTGCCGCCACGTGGATATGTTAATCCCAAGATGGTCTCACACATCACTGTCACCGGGGACGTGGGCCGGGTAGCATGTCACGCCCCGACGCGGAATATCAGGACCGGTAGTAGAAAATGCTAGTAAAGATAACAATCTAAGCTAAGAATTAACATAACGTCATGAACAGAATAACTCCAAGTCTATTACAAATACCATCAAACTAACTTAAACATAATCAAGCATAATCTCTACTCGACTCTATTACAATCACTAACACAAGTTCTAAGGCATAGCTAGATGTAAAACAACTATAACAATCTTAACATAACGACTAGCTGATACACTCCAAGTCATCACTCTTGTCCATTCCCATCCATCTGTGAATCTTCACCTGAGCTGCCTGGAAAGGGGGGAAACAACTATATGAGCGAACGCTCAGTAGGTAACAACAGGCAAGTGTAAGTGATTAACCAATTAATTACATGTATGAAACGGAAGAAAAGAAATAACGATCGAATGAAACAACATAATAAAAGAAAGTGCTAAAGAATGGAATGGAATAACAATATGGCAGAATGATATAACTACAACAATTGCAAGTTTATGAACAATATATATAACAGGAAATTATAGGAAATTGGCCAATAAGCAAGAATGTATAACCAAGTCAAACACGATTAAGTAAGAGATCATTGTCATAGACATCACGCTAGTCATGCACTCGGTGCAATGCCTCACCATATCATTACAAACTCCCATGGGCACAAGTACTTTTCGGGCGCTCTCCCCAGGACCAGACCGGGCCCCTATGATGCGTTGACATTGATTTATTGGATCCAAGATCCCAAGTTCCGTCTAGACTTTAATCAAGTTAAATGGCCAATTATAATCAAGTGTAAACTTACCTCGGAACATCCCAAGGCTAAGTTGAAGAGATACTGTCTAGAATTTCTGTCGAGGAGTTCAAATTATCAAGAACCATCATGTTCTTGGATTCAAAACCATAAAACACAGAGAAAACTAGTCTCTGGATGATATGCGGTTCCTGTTGGACCGCTCAAGACTTGTGCGCTCGACACTGGGCCGCACTAACAGCAACTAGGCTGAAGTTTAGCCCTCGGGGTCAAGGTTGAATGGCTGCTAAAGGGCCGCTCTTCTATATAAACGGTAAGGATTGGGCTGCACAAGGCCAAAAGGTTTCAAAATCGAGGACAGATATGTGGTCCTGACAGAGCCGCTCATTAGTTGAACGGTCCATCATGGGCCGCCTGTCAGATGTACGGACCATATCTGGCCGCACAACACAGGGCCTAACAATAATATAGAAATTCGCCCAAGTGGGCTCCCGGGTTGCTATAGGTAGGGTGGAACTGAACCAGAGTCCAGCCCACTATCTGTTGGTCAGCCTAGGGTCTACTGGGCTGATCAAATCAGGATTTGGCCAAAGATGGATCAAGGATAATCGGCCAAGATAAATTGGCATTTTCCAGGGATGAAGGGTCTCTATTGGGCCGTTCAGGGGTATATGCGGTTCACAAATGGCCGCTCAAGTCTCTGTTAGTCCAATTCGGACTAACTCAAATCACAACAGTTCGATTGAGTCCAATTCAAATCTAGGGGGATACAAATGGTTCAAGATTAACAGTTATAACAAGTGTAAACCTAATAGCCATTTCAATTATAAAGGATTCACAATTAAAAATTGACATTCAATGGAAAGATGAATCAAGATCAAGCTCAAATTAAATTATAGTTTATTAGGTGTGTTGCTAACATGCCATTAACCACTAATCTACTAACATAACATGCAGAAATGACAATTATTCTGTTCTGTTACAGATGTGCGGTCGGTTCTGGACCTTACATCGCCATATACGGTCACAGACAGGCTGCACATGCCCCTTTAGGTCCGAAGGCTTGCTGGAGATGGACGGTCGGTAGGGTGCTGCTGGAAGGGATGTGCGGTCTGGAACTGGCCACAGGACAGACATGCGGTTTGGGTTTGGCCGCACGTACCAGGGAAACGATCAGATATAGAAAACTATAAATGGTCTAAAGAGGGCCGCCTGTCTTGGATGTGCGGTCTATCATGTGACCCAAGTCCAGACAGGTCGCTGCCCCTTCACCTTGCCCGACTCCGGCGAGGTTTCTAGGGTCAGAACTAAAACATGAAATTCGCACGATATAAAGCATGGAATTTGGGACTTTTACTATCTAAAGAAAGAGCACAAAAAACTATACAAGATGCATGAATCAATTTTATGTTTACAGCCTGAAATTACTACTTAATCGAAAGGGAACCGTTATAACCCTAGTTCTGACATGCTTCTACTAAAACCAAAAATTCTCGTAGCACACTTGATAAAATTTAGGACTTTCTATATCAATGAAAATCTGACACAATGATGCTTCCAACCATATATTATTTGTAGGGTTTGGCTTGCTATCACCTACCTGAATCGGTTGAAGAAGGAAGAAGAAAGAAATCCAAAGACGCCGGTACACGCAACCACTAATCGCTGGAGAGATCTCCCTCGATCTAACTCCTCTGCAGCCGCCGCTAGTTCTAAATGATTCTAGGGTTAGAGAGCTTCATTTTAATAGGTCACACACCTTCTGGAGGGTTCTATGCGCGGAGTATTCGTCCACGCAAGTCGGGTCGATGTGAACGCCACCGCAAAAGTTGACTCGATCCAAACTCCACCGAATGCATCTCCTAGGGTTAGGGTTTCGAGAGATTAAGAGAGGGGAAATGATCCTCTCATCCTGGCCTTTCATTTGTCACCGGTTTGGGCTCATTTGATGGAGTATTGGACTCGAATTTGGTGTTTCAAGGTATAATTAACTAAGTGTTCAATTTAGGTTTAATCCACTAATTCGGCCAACTTACAGATTTTATTTGGGTTGGCTACAGAAGACAAGTTTGTTAAACGTCTTATCCTCTACAAGAATATAATTTTTTCTGAATTTTTATAAAATAGTTGAAATATAACTTATTCTATTTATTAAGGAATTATTCTAATTAATTTCAAATAAATTTCAAATTTCTAATTAATTTCTCATAAAATCGGGGTATTACATAGCACCTCCCGCCATCTACCCCGAAGCTAATGAAGTCAGGGTCGACTAGCAACACGACCATATCGGGATCCCGGAGGGCCTTACCAAGCCAATCCTTGGTCTCGATAATGTCACTGTCGAGCCTTTCAAAGTTTGGGAGGTGGCGTAGATAGATGGCCCCAGCAGTCTATTCTACATAGCTGAGGAGCACCCTACACAAAAGGATACTGATTGTCATCTGCCTGAAGGTATAGAAGACCCGTCAGTTCCTGTGCAGGGGTTGACATTTATAACAAGTCGAATGGCCAAGATGTTCCAGAAGCAGCACATCCCCTCTGGCTAGCCACGCAAGGAGAAAGAGGCATTCCAGAAGCTGTGGTATCCCCCGAACATGGATAAAAAAATAAGACATGTCTCTCAACACCCCGAGCTGGGCTTCACCCTCGAGGAATTTTATTACAGTGGACGCTATGAAGTGGATACCATTTCCGCTTTCTACCCAACTGAGGATGGCTCACTGGGGGCAACTTTCGATGAACACCCAGTAGAAGCTGAATACACTGATCCAGTTCAACCAAGAAGCCTAGAATCAGAAGCCATATTCCCTTGCCGGTGCTGGGAATAGGTCCATCCTAAAGAAGCGGCTCTTCAAGCCAAATTCGACACAGCTAGAAGTAGTGAAGCAGAAGATATTGAAGAAGCAGGGCTGCCTCCCTCTAGTAACCTTCCTCTGATGATGATGTCAGCACTTCTTGAACCAGTCAAGGAAGCTTCTCCCAAGCCTGATCAAGAGATATATGCTGCTAGAAAAGAAAAAGCTACCTCCACTGAAGATATGGTGATCCAAGGGAGTGAGACCTTCTCGCCCTGTACCATGGAGCTGCAGTGCTACACTGACTCAATGACAAACAATCACAAGTCCCGAGTAACTGCAACCCCCTCAGCAAGGGATGAGGCAATCGACTCACCCCTCAGAACGGCTATTGAGGTAGATTTACTGGCAGAGCAATCCATGCAGCCACTAATGGCCGAATCAGAGATTCCTGAAGAAGCTCAGATAAGGCAAAATGAAGAGATCGAGGTCCTCGACCTCGAAGATGATATACCAGACTTTGTTGACCTTCAGCCTGCACCCCCGGAAATAGAAGATGGAGGCCAAGCAATAGTCGATGAATTGATAGAAGTCAACTTGGGAGACGAGGATGACCCTAGGGCAACCTTCCTCAGCGCCCAGTTATCTACTGAAAAAGAGGGGCTGTATATCTGATGTGACACAACCTAGGACCTAAATTGCAAGCAACACAACAATTTGGCAATGTCACACAAGCGGACTCACTCGCGTTGGCACACTCGGGTCCGTAGGTGGACCAGCGATGGGGTGAGGGTCCGAGGTTGCACCGGAGGTTTCCAAGGGTACGGCTGGCTTGGGGAGGACCCCTATGGGTCAGGGGTTGCCCAAATTCATGGGCGGTCAGCACGCCGAAGGCTTGGGTTGAATGATCACTCTCACAACTCACCCGCGGTAGCCACACAATTAAACGATAATTCGGGTTCGGGCACTCTCTTAATGCCGAAGGCACCAAAATGCAATACTAATTAAGCAAAGGAATCCAGCAAAGAGGAGTGTTTAGTGGCTCACCTGATCGGTGTGAAGACACCGATCCCGGCCGGAGACGAGGGCGAGCGAGGAAGCGTGGGCTTACCCGCACGCCGCGCCGGAGAAGCTTCAACCTGAAATTTCAGATTACATGCACTACACCCCATGCAAGGGGGGGATCTTGGGGAAGGGAAGCCAGTGACTACACTCAAACACTACCTCCACGCAGGGAGGGGCCTTCAGCTGGCTAAGCGGGGAGGGGAGAAACCAAGCTAGAAGTAAAGAACGGTAGCCGATGCCGATGCTGTCCACCCTCTGCGCTTAGGATAGACAATTGGTCCTCTGGACGCTGTGGACACTCCAGAATTTTGTCGATGACGAAACCACTTGGAGATTGCTCATAGCTGGGCCGGGATGATGCCTGAAGTTTGATAATTTCTTTGGGCACCGGTGTTGGTCGGAGTAGGAGCTTGAACAGGGGAGAAGATTAACAGTTCTGACTGGCTCAGGATCTCAGCATCAGGAAGCAGAGGATGCCACGACCGCTCCCGAGCTCGGAATCAGGTGCCGCCAAAGTCGCTGGAACCGTGGACAAGTCCTCTTTGAAGCAAGACCGATGGGGAAGCCAAATGTTGTCGGAGCAGGCCGGTAGATTCTGAACACTGTGGCAGGGTCGGTGCAGACTGAGTGGTAGCAGAACCGCGTACCCGGGGAAGAAAAAATGATAACTCTCAGGTCCGGTCTCCAAACTGGGCTCTGCTTCTTGGGGATAAAAGAAGACTCATAGTAGAAGATTTTTTTAGAAGAACTCTTGATCATATTCCCAACAGGTTCATCGCAGTCGAGCTTTCACTCTGGCTCTGGTCTCCTGCCAGAGCAGCTTTACGCAGTTGAGGAGGAAAGGGCCTCCCGATCAGCACGGTGCTCGGATGAGGACGAAACCACCTTGCTTGGAAATCTCTCTGGACGACCTTTCCAGAGATGTATGCCTTGCCACCAGAAGATTCAGGGAAATGCCAGAGATGACGTAGCTTCTAGGACCAAAGTTGCTGCCTGCGACCTGCAATGAAGTTGTAACCTTATGGTGGCAAATGGTGTGGAGTGGGGGTGGAGGGAAGGGGAGGGGCGACCTGACCTAGGGGAGAGGTGGTTTGGGGGCCCAAGGGCTATGGAGGGAAGGGAATTTTCAAGTTCAAATGGTCTTGGGAGGTGGAGGGTTGCATGGGGAAGAAGGAAAAGTGTTTGGGAAAGAGGGAGGGGTAGTTGGGAGTTGGGAGGTGAGGTGGGGATTGGGGGGTTCCCTATTGGGACTTGGGGAGACTTAATGTGAGGGTGTGGGAAGTTGTAGAGGCTTTCAATGGGGTAGGTGGGGGTTGGAGGTGGTTGGGAGGGGAGGAGAGAGAGTAGGGGCGCACCCCTTAGGGAAGGGGAGAGAGAGAGAGAGAGAGAGAGAGAGAGAGAGAGAGAGAGAGAGAGAGAGAGAGAGAGAAGCTCACAATTGTGGTGGATTTCAAAATTCATTCATTGATTCATTAGTCCAAAATGAGGGGATTGGGGTCCTATATATAGGCAACCCACATTTTACAAAAAGTCCCTGACATTTGACTCAATGACGAATAACCGAGGAAGGTGGGGGGCGCCCGTGGGCCAGCCCAATGAATTGGGCCCAATAACAACCCAATCAATCCTAATGACACTCAAATTTAGGTAGATGACTCAATGACCTAGGTACTTGACTCAAATAAAAGGAAAATTACAATGACATGACTCAAATAAAATATGAAAATTACATGACTCGATTCAGAAAAATATGACGGACACAATGGAGCTATGCCGACGAGCAATCAAAGTTGGGGAAAAATGTGAAGGGTGAGAGATGCCCCCATCATACCCCCGGGGTGCGAAGAACTCGACTCCGTCGAGTATAGGTCTGCCGGGGAAGAGGTCCTCCAATGTAGCTCCGGGTGAGCCACAACCTCCAAACTCAACCTCGCGTCTTTAGCCAGGGACTGCTCTTCATCCTCTCAAGGTGGCTCGGGCACACCCTCTTGCCGGCGATGGTACCCTGCTTGCTTAGTATTGCCTCCGTGTGCACACGTTGGACTCTCAAGCTGATATGAGGAGGCTCTCCGAGGGTGTCACTCATAAAGGTGAGGGTAGGCTCAAACTGCTCACTGGGATCCACCGCGGTGCCCTTAGGGGGTGCTAGATCCGCCACGTAAAATGTGAGGTATATCCCAAGATCCCATCGGTAAATCCAACCCGTAAGCCAGGTTTTCAAAGCCACTCGGAACATGGAAGGTCCAAGTCCTCGTGCCCTCGATTTGGAGGTGACCGTAAGATAGAGCCATTCCAAAGCCACCATCGTAGGGTTGCCTACTTGGAATCCAAAGTGGCACTCGTGAGTTTTTGTCCGCTCATTATGAACCTCACCGCTCGTTGTGGTTTGCTTGCTTAAATGCTCATGCCAAGTATTATGATGCGGTGTGAGTGGGAGATGCGTGATATGCAAAGGGGGGCTAGGACAACCATACGTAGACCAATCATGCAGTGATGCCATGGAGACTTTGAAGGGTGTAGGAGGGCCGGGGCATCCATAGGTGTCCCTCTCATGCGTGGGTGTGATGAGTGCCGGAGGACCCGGACATCCATGAATGTTTCTAACATGCTTAAGACTCATGATGAATGAAGGCAGACCATTACATCCGAATATGGACCACTCATGTTTCCGACTTAACATGTGGGTGATATGAATGAATGTACCCGACTTATGAATCATGCCAAGTGGTTCGAGGTGCCAAGTCACATATTTTCCTAACCCGAAAATGACTTTGATGTGTTGGGGTATGGTTTGGCATTGGAGTTTCCATTCAAAAGGGTCGAAGGGGTCAAGGAAGGTGGACATCATGGGGAGAGGCACCTCCTTGTTCCTTAGGTGTAGATTTTCCTTGGTCATAGCTACCCTTGTCTCACCCGGGACTTGGGAGAGGTGGGCTTGGCCCAACATGGTGGGTGAGGGTAGGAAGGAGTGGGTGATAAGTGATGTGGGTGGATCACATGGGTTCCCGGGTTCCCGTTGGGAGGGGTCAAAAGGATCAACATAAGTGTACTCGGGGGAAAGGAGCTCTAAGTTCATCTGAACATCCTCAAGGTCCTCACAATATGGTGTTGGATCATCCTCCTCTAATGAAATGATTGGGCCGAAGTTCTTAGTGGGTGGATCGGCTATGAAGGGAGGTTTTGGCTTTCTACCCGATATAATAAACTCCAAATTGAGGAGAAGGTCGGGCTCATCGGGTGTAGGGAGGAATAGGAGGAGGTCGTTAGTGTAGCAACCAATGGTGCAAACCGAGGTGATAGACCCGACACAAAGGTGTAGGAGGTCAAGGCTCCTAGATTGGTGGGCCATGGGGGTCAACAAACTGGTCAACTCAAATTTCCAAGATAAGCCCTTGAGAAGGTCCCCTAGTGTCTCCACTTGATAAGATGATTGGATGGTGGTGCGATAGGAGTTGAAGGGCACTATGGGGAGGTGTCACTCCAAGGGAGGGTAGGCCATGATCGGGTGAGCTAGGCTCTCTTTTAACCATCTAGCCAAGGACCCAATTATGATGAGTTCACTCCCTACTAGGGGAGAGGGCATATAGTGAAGATGCAAGGCTTTGTCCTCATCTTGGGCATGTGTTTCTTTCAAAGTGGGGGTTGGATTCGGGGTGTTCACCACTATGGGGTAGGGTGTCAGGATTATGGGTTCTTCTACCAAGGAGGTGGGTAGGTACTTTGTGGGTGGGGTGATGATGATCGGCACATGGTGCATCCGGGGTGGTGAACGAGGTCAGACTTGGATTGAGGTTGGAAGTGAAAGTAGTGGTGGCCTAGGTTGGGGTAAGATTGGGGTTGGAAGAGGAAGGTGGAGTGGGTGTGGAGGCTTGGTTTGATTTGTTTTCGGAGGTGGGTCCCTTTTAGGGGGCGATGGAGGGGTCGTGGTAGGGGCCAAGGGGTTTTGTGGGGTATGGGTTTGGTGAGAGATTTTGGGTTGGCCAAGGGGAAATGAAGGAGTTGAAATGCTCTTTGGGCTTCGCTGTTCGGAATGGGAGGGAAAAATATATCTAGCCCTAAGTTGTTCCTTCATGTCCCCCCATGTTGTGAGGGGAGCTCCCCTTCTAATTATTCTTAAGCCTTCAATTTTCAACCAATGAGTTTGGGCCCGTTTGGTAAGTTGCAATTTCGCAAATCGGACTTTCTCATCCTCGGTCATGGGATACCAAGTGAAGTAATGGTCCATCGAGACTTCCCAATCTAAATAGTCACTAGGTTGAGTTCCATCAAAGATGGGAGGTGGGGGAGGAGCCCTACTATCATCCGCCCATGGGGTGGGCCCATTTTCTCCTATTTGGTCGAGTCGACCCGATAGGTTATCAAGCCGCTCATTGGCATGGGTCAAGGCCTTCATGAGGTAGTTGACATGGCCAGGGAGGTCATGTGTGTTAGTGGTAGGCATCCCTTGGGGGTTTGGACTTATGGAGAGGGCCGATGGGTAAGGTCGGTAAGAGGTGGTCATGCTAGTGGACAAAAGAGATGTCACCGAGGACCCTAAATGCATACACACGCCCTAAGACTAACTTGATAGAGACAAGTTATGAACTTACTCTGATACCAATTTGATGTGACACAACCTAGGACCTAAATTGCATGCAACACAACAATTTGGCAATGTCACACAAGCGGACTCACTCGCGTTGGCACACTCGGGTCCGTAGGTGGACCGGCGATGGGGTGAGGGTCCGAGGTTGGACCGGAGGTTTCCAAGGGTACGGCTGGCTTGGGGAGGACCCCTATGGGTCAGGGGTTGCCCAAATTCACGGGCGGTCAGCACGCCGAAGGCTTGGGTTGAATGATCACTCTCACAACTCACCCGCGGTAGCCACACAATTAAACGATAATTCGGGTTCGGGCACTCTCTTAACGCCGACGGCACCAAAATGTAATACTAAGTAAGCAAAGGAATCCAGCAAAGAGGAGTGTTTAGTGGCTCACCTGATCGGTGTGAAGACACCGATCCCGGCCGGAGATGAGGGCGAGCGAGGAAGCGTGGGCTTACCCGCACGCCGCGCCAGAGAAGCTTCAACCTGAAATTTCAGATTACATGCACTACACCCCATGCAAGGGGGGATCTTGGGGAAGGGAAGCCAGTGACTACACTCAAACACTACCTCCACGCAGGGAGGGGCCTTTAGCCGGCTAAGCGGGGAGGGGAAAAACCAAGCTAGAAGTAAAGAACGGTAGCCGATGCCGATGCTGTCCACCCTCTGCGCTTCTGGATAGACAGTTGGTCCTCTGGATGCTGTGGACACTCCAGAATTTTTCGATGACGAAACCACTTGGAAATTGCTCGTAGCTGGGCCGGGATGATGCCTGAATTTTGATAATTTCTTTGGGCACCGGTGTTGGTCGGAGTAGGAGCTTGACCAGGGGAGAAGATTAACAGTTCTGACTGTCTTAGGATCTCAGCATCAGGAAGCAGAGGATGCCACGACCGCTCCCAAGCTCAGAATCAGGTGCCGCCAGAGTCGCTGGAACCGTGGACAAGTTCTCTTCGATGAAAGACTGACGGGGAAGCCAAATGTTGTTGGAGCAGGCCGGTAGACGCTGAACACTGTGGCTGGGTCGGTGCAGACTGAGTGGTAGCAGAACCGCGTACCCGGGGAAGAAAAAATGATAACTCTCAGTTTCGGTCTCCAAACTGGTCTCTGCTTCTTGGGGATGAAATAAGACGCATAGTAGAAGATTTTTGTAGAAGAACTCTTGATCAGATTCTCAACAGGTTTGTCGCAGTCGAGCTTCAACTCCGGCTCTGGTCTCCTGCCAGAGCAGCTTTGCGCAGTTGAGGAGGAAAGGGCCTCCCGATCAGCACGGTGCTCAGATGAGAACAAAACCACCTTGCCTGGAAAGCTCTCTGGACGACCTTTCCATGGATGTATGCCTTGCCACCAGAAGTTTCAGAGAAATGCCAGAGATGACGTAGCTTCTAGGACCAAAGTTACTGCCTACGACCTGCAATGAAGTTGTAACCTTGTGGTGGCAAATGGTGTGGAGTGGGGGTGGAGGGAAGGGGAGGGGCGACCTGACCTAGGGGAGAGGTGGTTTGGGCGACCAAGGGCTATGGAGGGAAGGGAATTTTCAAGTTCAAATGGTCTTGGGAGGTGGAGGGTTGCATGGGGAAGAAGGAAAAGTGTTTGGGAAAGAGGGAGGGGTAGTTGGGAGTTGGGAGGTGAGGTGGGGATTGGGGGGTTCCCTATTGGGACTTGGGGAGACTTAATGTGAGGGTGTGGGAAGTTGTAGAGGCTTTCAATGGGGTAGGTGGGGGTTGGAGGTGGTTGGGAGGGGAGGAGAGAGAGTAGGGGCGCACCCCTTAGGGAAGGGGAGAGAGAGAGAGAAGCTCACAATTGTGGTGGATTTCAAAATTCATTCATTGATTCATTAATCCAAAATGAGGGGATTGGGGTCCTATATATAGGCAACCCACATTTTACAAAAAGTCCCTGACATTTGACTCAATGACGAATAACCGAGGAAGGTGGGGGACGCCCATGGGCCAGCCCAATGAATTGGGCCCAATAACAACCTAATCAATCCTAATGACACTCAAACTTAGGTAGATGACTCAATGACCTAGGTACTTGACTCAAATAAAAGGAAAATTACAATGACATGACTCAAATAAAATATGAAAATTACATGACTCGATTTAGAAAAATATGACGGACACAATGGAGCTATGCTGACGAGCAATCAAAGTTGGGGAAAAATGTGAAGGGTGAGAGATGCCCCCATCAATATCCAGCTGCTGCAAGAATATCAGGATTATTTTGCCAGGACCTACAAGGAAATGCCAGGACTGAGGCCTGCGGTCTCACAGCATGAGCTAACCATAAACCCTGAAGCCGAACCGGTGAAGCAGCCGCCGCGGCGCATGAGGCCAGAGCTCATCACTCAAATATGCAAGGAAGTCGACAAGCTCATTGATGTGGGTTTCGTCGACGAAAATCAATATACCACGTGGCTAGTTAATATTGTGCCCGTGAAGAAGAAGAATGGACAGATTCAGATATGTGTTGACTTCCGAGATCTGAATAAAGCCTGCCCCAAAGATGACTTCCCAGTGCCAATAATGGAGGTCATGATAGATGCAACAACCGGTCATGAGGCCCTATCATTCATGGATGGGTCATCCGGCTACAACCAGATATGGATCGCGGAACATGACCGGATCCATACTGCCTTCCAAACTCCCAAAGGCATTTATCATTACAAGAGGATGCCATTCATATTAAAGAACGCCGGTGTAACTTATCAGCGGGCAATGACTAGAATATTTGATGAGCTGCTCTACCATAAGGTCGAGTGCTACATAGATGACCTGGTAGTCAAGACAGAAAGAAAGAAGACCATCTACAAGACCTCGAGTTATTTTCCAGAGGCTGAGGCAGTATGAATCGAAGATGAACTCTATGAAGTGTGCGTTCGAAGTTTCGAGCGGAAATTTCTTGGGTTTCATTGTTAGATATCGGGGAATTGAGATAGACCTACCTCGCAAAGATCAAGGTGATCTAGGAGCTACCTTCACCAAGGAACCTCTCGGAGCTGAGATCTCTACAAGGCCGCCTGGCATGCATCCGACGGTTTATATCCAACTTGTCCGGGCAATGCCATCCCTTCCACAAGCTAATGATGAAAGATGTTCCCTTCTACTGGGACGAAGAATGCCAGACAGCCTTTGACAAGCTGGAGGATTATCTGAACACTCCTCCAGTGTTGGGTGCACCGATGAAAGGACGGCCGCTAATCCTCTACATAGCAGCCACATATAACTCCCTGGGGGCAATGCTAGCCCATAATAATGAAGAAGGGAAGGAACAAGCCCTCTATTACCTCAGTCGAATAATGGTCAGAACAGAGGAGAGGTACACCTATATCGAGAAGATCTGCCTGGCACTGGTCTTCGCGATCAAGAAACTCCGACACTATATGCTGTCGCATGAGGTTAAGCTGATTTCCAAGGAGGATCCACTTAAATATATCATGTCTCAACCATCCCTCAAAGGCCACCTAGGCAAATGGGCAGTGATTCTTATGGAGTATGATATCTCCTATGTACCGCAAAGGGCCGTCAAGGGCCAGGCCATCGCCGACTTCTTCCCTGAGCATCCAGTACCTGAAGACTGTCCACTGGAACCCAAGCTTCCAGAAGATGAAACCCTAGAGGTCGGCCAAGTGCGGCCCTCTCTGTGGCAGCTGTATTTTGACGGCGCTTCCCGAATTGACAGCTCAGCAACTGGATCGACCAGAGTTAGGGCGGGGGCAGTCATAGTCTTGAAATCTCCAGAAGGAGAAGTCATAGAAACATCCTGTTCAATAAACAAGCCTTGCACAAACAATGAAGCAGAATATGAAGCCCTCATAATCGGGTTACAAATTGCTATATCCATGGGGATTCAAATGCTAGAAGCATTCGGGGACTCCATGCTAGTTATAAAACAGTTGGAAGGGGAGTTCAATGTGCGGAAGCAAGAGCTCCTTCCCTATTACCAGCTGGCACACTGCCTAACGATAAGATTCTATTTCATTAGCATCAAGCACATCAATCGAGGACAGAATGCTCAAGCAGACTCCCTCGCAAAGCTGGCCAGTTCTTTGGCAGTCCCGCCTGATACAAGCCTGAATATAATAGTAATCAACCGGCGGCAGGTCCCCAGTGTGACAGAAACCTTAGCCGATGAACAAGCAAATGAAGTGGCAGCTATAGAAGGAATCCAGCAGTCCGATTGGCGGGAGCACCTCCTACGTTAGTTTCAATACCAACAACTCCCGAAAGAGAAAGAACAGAGAATGAAGCTCCTGAGGGTCAAAGACTCTTATGAGATGAGGAATGGAACGTTGTTCCGGATAATGGTAGATTCCCAAAAGAAGATCTTACTTCGCTACTTATCTCCAGGGGAAGCCGGGCAGGTAATGCAAGAGGTCCATGCCGGGTCAGTCGGGGCACACCAGGCCGGTCTGAAAATGAAAATTGAAATAAAGAAACTGGGCTACTATTGGCCCTCTATGTTTGACGATTGCTGCAAGTTCGCCAAAGCCTGTCAGAGGTGTCAAGAACATGCCACTGTGTCAATAAGGCCACCTGTGCCACTGCATCCTACCATCCCAAGTTGGCCGTTTGCTCAATGGGGTACGGACGTGGTAGGGCCACTACCAACGTCTTCATCGGGATGCAAATATATCTTAACGGCTACACACTACTTCTCCAGATGGGCAGAGGCAGTAACACTAAGAGAAGTGACGGGGTAATTAGTCGCCAGATTCTTCCGGCAAAATATAATATTCTAGTTTGGAGTACCCAGCCGAATCATCTCTGACAACGGCAGTCACTTCAAGAATCAGAAGGTGTACCGACTAGTCGACAAGTACAAGATTGACTGGAGGGCATCATCTCCCTACTACCCTCAAGCCAACGGACTTGCAGAAGCCTTCAACAAGACGCTATGCACTCTGCTAGCGAAGACTGTCAAGGCTAACAAAAGAGATTGGGAAGAAAGGATGTACGAGGCACTCTGGGCTTATCGTACAGTCTATAAAATCACGACTGGCTGCTCACCTTACTCCCTCGTGTACGGGTCGGAGGTTGTGGTGCCAATCGAATTAGAGGTCACCTCGTTGCGAATCGCCATCCATCATGGATTGGTCAGTAGTGAGCAGACTAACATAGAAAGAAGACTGGAGGAGCTCACTGAGCTCGAAGGAAAGCGTCTCCGTGCGCAACAAAATATCCAACTCTACCAAGCCTGCATGGCCCGTGCTTTCGATAAGCTGGTCAAAGGGTGAGAATTCAAGAAAGGTGACCTGGTAATGGTTAGAAGAAGAGAAGTGATGGCCTCCAACCCCAAAGGGAAGTTGGTTGAAAACTGGGTCGGACCATATGTCATCAGTCGAGTATATGAAGGGGGTGCGTACGTCCTTGTAGATCACAAAGGAGTCATCCAGTCCTCTCCCCTTAATGGAAAACATATGAAGATGTATCATACAGCTCAATTGGCATTCCCAGAATGACATATACCTACCTTGGTGTAGTGGCATTCTGCCCTGACCGAGTCCCACCTGCTTAGTTTAGTGGCACTCCGCCCTAGCTAAGTTCTACCTACCTGGGTCTAGTAGCATTCCGCTTTGGCGGAGCTCTGCCTACCTTAGTCTAGTAGCACTCCGCCCTAGATAAGTTCCACCCACCTTAGTCTAGTGGCACCCCGCCCTAGCTAAGTTCTACCTACCTTAGTCTAGTGGCGGTCCGCCCTAGCTAAGTTCTACCTACCTTGGTCTAATGGCATTCCACCCTGACCGAGCTCTACCTACCTTAGTCTAGTGGCACTCTGCCCTAGCTAAGTTCTACTTACCTTAGTCTAGCGGCACTCCGCCCTAGCTAAGTTCTATCTACCTTAGTCTAGTGGCGCTCTGCCCTAGCTAAGTTCTACCTACCTTGGTCTAGTGACATTCCGCCCTGACCGAGCTCTACCTACCTTAGTCTAGCGGCACTCCGCCCTAGCTAAGTTCTACTTACCTTAGTCTAGCGGCACTCCGCCCTTGCTAAGTTCCACCTACCTTAGTCTAGTGGCGCTCCGCCCTAGCTAAGTTCCACCTACCTTGGTCTAGTGGCATTCCGCCCTGGCCGAGCTCTATCTACCTTAGCCTAGTGGCACTCCGTCCTAGCTAAGCTCTACCTACCTTAGCCTAGTGGCACTCCTCCCTAGCTAAGTTCTACCTACCTTAGTTTAGTGGCACTCCGCCATAGCTAAGTTCTACCTACCTGGGTCTAGTGGCATTCCGCCCTGACCGAGTCCCACCTACCTTAGTCTAGTGGCACTCCGCCCTAGCTAAGTTCTACCTACCTTGGTCTAGTGGCATTCCGCCCTTGCCGAGCTCTATCTACCTTAGCCTAGTGGCACTCCATCCTAGCTAAGCTCTACCTACCTTAGCCTAGTGGCATTCCGCCCTAGCCGAGTTCTACCTACCTTAGTCTAGGGGCACTCCGCCCTAGCTAAGTTCTGCTTACCTTAGTCTAGCAGCACTCCGCCCTAGCTAAGTTCTACCTACCTTAGTCTAGTGGCGCTCCGCCCTAGCTAAGTTCTACCTACATTGGTCTAGTGGCATTCCGCCCTGACCAAGCTCTACCTGCCCTAGTCTAGTGGCACTCCGTCCTAGCTAAGTTCTACCTACCTTAGTCTAGTGGCGCTCCGCCCTAGCTAAGTTCTACCTACATTGGTCTAGTGGCATTCTGCCCTGACCAAGCTCTACCTGCCCTAGTCTAGTGGCACTCCGCCCTAGCTAAGTTCTACTTACCTTAGTCTAGCGGCACTCCGCCCTAGCTAAGTTTTACCTACCTTAGTCTAGTGGCGCTCCACCCTACCTAAGTTCTACCTACCTTAGTCCAGCGGCACTCCGCCCTAGCTAAGTTCCACCTGCCTTAGTCTAGTGGCACTCTGCCCTAACTAAGTTCTACCTACCTTAGTCTAGTGGCACTCCGCCCTTGCTGAGCTCTACCTACCTTGGTCTAGTGGCATTCCGTCCTGGCCGAGCTCTCAAAAATTACGTAAATAATGATACACAAAACAATATTGCCATTATGGGCCTTACGCCCGAATCGGCACAAATCTATCCCTTGCGTTAGCATGACCTTCTGGCTAAAGAATAAACCCTTTCTCGGCGCAAGACTTCGTGTCCTAGCCGACCCTTATACAACATTGCCATTGCGGGCCTTACGCCCGAATCGATACAAATCTATCCCTTACGTTAGCATTACCTTCTTGCTGACGAATAAACCCTTCTTCTCAGCGCAAGGCTTCGTGTCCTAGTCGACCCTCTCAACGTCCTCCTGTTATATGAATCAAAAAAAAATAAAGAAAAGAAAAAGATGGGGCTTAAAAGAGAAGTGCCTCGCCGGCCTTGTTCCTACATTAGGACAAGGGCAAAAATGGCTATAACCCGGCTGTGGGGAAAACCTGAAAGGGCGTCGCAGGCAAAATCGGGTACCCCGCCACATGAAAACCCGAAAGGACGCGTGGGTAAAAGTAAGAGGGGGCTGACTTCGGCGAAAATCTGAAAGGGCGCTTAAGTCAGTAATGTGGTAATTTAAGTTTCACCTTACCCTCATTCTAGTAAAACTCCAAAAAGGGCGATCACCACGATCCCCATCGGAGATCTTTCCCTAGACTTCCTTGCGACCCTTGTCATCATCGGCAAGATCGGTCGACTTTCCTTTGACCCTTATCATCATCGGCAAGATCGGTCAGCCTCCTTGCGACCCTTGTCATCATGGGCAAGGTCGGTCGACTTTCCTTTGACCCTTGTCATCATTGACAAGATCGGTCAGCCTCCTTGCGACCCTTGTCATCATCGGCAAGATCGGTCGACTTTCCTTTGACCCTTGTCATCATCGGCAAGATCGGTCGACTTTCCTTTGACCCTTGTCATCATCGGCAAGATCGGTCAGCCTCCTTGCGACCCTTGTCATCATCGACAAGATCGGTCGACTTCCTTGCGACCCTTGTCGTCATCGGCAAGATCGATCGACCTCCTTGCAACCCTCGTCACCATCGGCGAGATCGGTCAACCTCCTTGCGACCCTTGTCATCATCGGCCAGATCGGTTGACTTTCTTGCGACCCTTGTCATCATCGGCAAGATCGGTCAACCTCCTTGCAACCCTTGTCATCATCAGCAAGATCGGTCAGCCTCCTTGCGACCCTTGTCATCATCGAAAAGATCGGTCAGCCTCCTTGCGACCCTTGTCATCGTCGACAAGATCGGTCAACTTTCCTTTGACCCTTGTCATCATCGGCAAGATCGGTCAGCCTCATTGCGACCCTTGTCATCATCGGCAAGATCGGTCAACCTCCTTGCGTCCCTTGCCATCATCGGCAAGATTGGTCAACCTCCTTGCGACCCTTGTCATCATCGACAAGATCGGTCGACTTCCTTGCGACCCTTGTCATCATCGGCCAGATCAGTCAACTTCCTTGCGACTCTTGTCATCATCGACAAGATCGGTCAACCTCCTTGCGACTCTTGTCATCATCGGCAAGATCGATCAGCCTCTTTGTGACCCTTGTCATCATCGGCAAGATCGATCAGCCTCTTTGTGACCCTTGTCATCATCGGCAAGATCGGTCGACTTCCCTTTGACCCTTGTTATCATCGGTAAGATAGGTCAGCCTCCTTGCGACCCTTGTCATCATCGGCAAGATCGGTTGACTTCCTTGCGACCCTTGTCATCATCGAAAAGATCAGTCAACTTTCTTGCGACTCTTGTCATCATCGGCAAGATCGGTCAACCTCCTTGCGACTCTTGTCATCATCGGCAAGATCGGTCAGCCTCCTTGCGACCCTTGTCATCATCGGCAAGATCGGTCAACTTTTCTTTGACCCTTGTTATCATCGGCAAGATCGGTCAGCCTCCTTGCGACCCTTGTCATCATCGACAAGATCGGTCGA
Source organism: Amorphophallus konjac (assembly GCA_022559845.1). Classification (NCBI taxonomy): domain Eukaryota; kingdom Viridiplantae; phylum Streptophyta; class Magnoliopsida; order Alismatales; family Araceae; genus Amorphophallus; species Amorphophallus konjac. Next base: position 49,863,490 of record CM040124.1, on the reverse strand, counting down.
CTTCCTTGCGACCCTTGTCATCATCGACAAGATCGGTCAACTTCCTTGCGAATCTTGTCATCATCGGCAAGATCGGTCAGCCTCCTTGCGACCCTTGTCATTATCGGCAAGATCGGTCGACTTTCCTTTGACCCTTGTTATCATCGACAAGATCGGTCAGCCTCATTGCGACCCTTGTCATCATCGGCAAGATCGGTCGACTTCCTTATGACCCTTGTCATCATCGGTAAGATCGGTCGACTTCCTTGCGACCCTTGTCATCGTCGGCAAGATCAGTCGACTTCCTTGCGACCCTTGTCACCAACGGCATGATCGGTCAACCTCCTTGTGACCCTTGTCATCATCGGCAAGATCGATCGACTTCCTTGCGACCCTTGTCATCATCGGCAAGGTCGGTCAACCTCCTTGCTGCCCTTGTCATCATCGGCAAGATCGGTCAACTTCCTCATGGCCCTTGTCATCATCGACAAGGTCGGCCAGCATCTCCTCAAGCCCGGATTTGCCCCGAGAATTGAGTTCAAAAAATGAGAATAAGAAAAAAATGGAAAAAAATGATGAATAAAAAATGAGGCTTAAAATAGAGGTGCCTCGCCAGCCTTGATTCTATACCAGGACAAGAGCAAAAATGGCTCTAACCCAGCTGTGGTGGAAACCCGAAAGGGCACCACAGGCAAAATCGGGTATCCCGCCACGTGAAAACCCGAGAGGGCGCGTGGGCAAAAGCAAGAGGGGGCTGGCTTCGACGAAAACCCGAAAGGGCGCTTAAGTCAGTAATCTGATGAATAACAAATAATGATGATACATCCTCCGCACAGAGGACCCTTTGCAGGGCCAGAGCGGAGTCTTCCTTCAAAAGTCCCACCGACAAACAAATATCTGTTTGACCCTTGTCATCATCGGCAAGACCGGTCAACTCTACCCCTTAACTTGGACCTTCCGTCCTCGTTAATGAATAAACCCTCCTTTGCTTCGACATTTATCCAATGTCAATGTGCAAGCCTCTGTTCGACCCTTGTCATCATCGGCAAGACCGGTCGACTCTGCCCCTTAACTTGGACCTTTCGTCCTCGTTAATGAATAAACCTTCCTTTGTTTCGACATTTAACCAATGTCGATGAGCAAGCCTCTGTTCGACCCTGGTCATCATCGGCAAGGCCGGTCGACGTTTCCCTTAGCTTGGACCTTTCGTCCTCGTTAATGACTGAGCCTCCCTTTGCTTCGACATTTAGCCAATGTCGATGAACAAGTAGCTGTTGACCCTTGCCACCATCGGCAAGACCGGTCAACATCCCTTTAGCCCTCATCCATTCCGAGATTTATTCCATAAATCAAGTACAAAAAAAATGAAAAAATGTTGAATAAAAAATGAGGCTTAAAATAGAGGTGCCTCGCCAGACTTACTCGGATATCCTGAGTAGGGGCAAAAACGGCTTTAACCCAGTTGCGGTGAAAACATGAAAGGGCACCGCAGCAAAATCGGATACCCCGCCACGTGAAAACCCGAGAGGGCGTGTGGGCAAAAGCAAGAGGGGGCTGGCTTCAGTAAAAACCTGAAAGGGCGCTTAAGTCAGTAATGTGAAAAAAAATGATGAATCATGAATACAAATGGAGCGAATGATGATGATGAAATAATAATGTCATCCCCTCGTTTGTTACTTTGTTCCTACAAAGGTTCTCGTGTGAGCTTTGCGCCTGTGAACCTACCTTTGCTCCGGCATTTGTCCCATGCCGATGAGCTAGCTACTTTTGGTCTTTGTCACCATCGGCAAGATCGATAAACTCCCTTTTGGTCCTTATCACCATCGGCATGACCGGTCAATATTCTCTTAACCCAGAGCTTACCCACTTTACCTTGGCATCCACCCAATGTCGATGAATGAGTTACTTTTGACCCTTGTCATCATCGACAAGATCGATCGGTGTTTCCTTCAACCCGGACCTTACATCCGTGTTTTTGGGCAAACCTCCCTTTACTATGAACCTTTGCCACTTTCGACAAAGTCCACAAATAAATCCCTATTTCTACCCTTCGGCCCTTGGTGGCCCGTAAACCTCTCTCCTTATTCCCCGGTACTCGGCCCAGACGGATCAGTGGTCCCAAGGAGAAGTTGCGCCGTGGTGGAGCGAACCCCTCGACCCTTCCCTGAAGGTGCGAGTGCTCTCCTACTCTAGTGACTGACATACTCCGGACTAAATGAATCCATTCAGCAAGCAGATGTGCAAAGTATGGGAACAAAAGTTTCCATTCAAAATAACAAAAAGGGAGATACATGTTACCCAGGGCATACACCCCCCGGAATACGTGAAAGTTCACAAAAGGGGGGAGAAGAGACAAAATGATGGAGCTATTGCAGTGAACGACGGAAGATGTCCTCGAATTCCGGTAGCCCCAGAGACGGGTAATGGGCCAGCTCCTATAGGCGGTCTTCCTCGTCCTGCAGTCACACCAATTTCTACTCAAGTGATGCAGCTTGCCCTTCTGCCAGCTCAGCCGCCTCTGTGTGCTGAACCCACAGTTGATCGGACGATGCTTGTTCTGCTTCAGCTCGGCTAAGTTCGGCATGGAGCTCAGCTATCAGAGTCTTCAGAGAAGTCCTACGTTGGCCAGAATCATCGGCAGCATCCCGCATCTGTTAGGTAGTCCCTCTTAATGAGCGAAGGGCAGCCTGACACTCTGTCCTTTCAAGCTTTGCGGTCGTCATTTGATCTAGCAAGCTGCGGCCCATGAACTCCTTCCTGTTCACATGCTTCAAGAGCAAGACTACCCGCTGCACCCAGTCCTCCATGGGTCAGCCAAAAGCTAGCATAGTGCGAAAGAGGTGCTCTGCAAGACCCCTCAACTGTGCGTAAGTTAACTCCGGGCGAGCTGTCACGGTCTCCCGCAATGTCTCCAGATACTGCCACACTAGGTCACTTGAGGATTGCAAACCAAGTGACGGAGTATCCGGGAGTTGAAATTCTACCCGGCTGTCAACTGCGGCCCAAATATCGTCACCTGGCGCAGAAGACGAGGATGGCATATCTTGCAAGGCGCCCGCGCCGGGACTGGCCCCTACAGACAATACAACAGCAGGACTGTCGATAACAGCTACTTCTCTCCAACCTCAGGTGAGAGCGCCACGTCTGGACCTTGGAGGGCAGGGAGCGGTTGGTCGCCACTTCCGACCTCTCCAGCTACCACCAGTGATGATTCAATGGCAGGGGTTGGGGTCGGCAGGCTCCCGATCACCTTCTCCACAATTTCTCCTTCCTCTGCCCCAGGAAGGCCCTCTTCACTCTGAAGTGGCTCGTCGGCAATGACAAGCTGCTGCTGCTGCTCCGAAACCACAGCCGATGGCTCAGACCCGGCAACCATCTCCAGTGCCTTCGAGCCCACTACCATCATGTAATCCTTCGGATACCTCAGAGCTATAGGCCTCAGGACCGGCAGGAACAATGGCGGATCTGTACTGAGAGGCGACAGAGGTATCTTCACAGTTATCGTCGGCAAAACAACCTCAGCCCGCCTAGCAGGAGTCTGCGAAGGAAAGAGAGCATAAGAATCTCAAAAGACCAGCATAATGGCCGGACGAGAATAAGCACAAGACTGTGAAGTGTAGCTCTTACCTCAATCGGCACTAAGCTCAGATCTGCAAAAGCAGGAGCCACTATCTCCATCCCTTCTGACCCTTCTCCCACGGACGGACCTGGTGGTCCAAAGCTACTCGGCGTCATCCGTGGAGGACTGAAGGTCGTAAAGTCACTCTCATAGGCGGAAGACATCGCAACATCCTCAGCCTCGGTTCCCGTCAGAAGGAAATCCTCATCGCTCGAGCCGCTGCCATAGTCCAACTGCTCGACGAGGATGAACTTTGAACCAACAATAGTTCTTTCTCTCTCAACATCGGTGGTCCTTCACCTGGAAGGCCTCCCTCTAGAGCTTCTGGCTCGATAGGGGCTGGCTCAACCAACTCGCCACACTGGGGACACGGTCCCAGCGATCCACCCACTGATCCCTGACGCTGAAAAGGAATCGGCTGCTGGACACTACCAGTAGACGCCTGCCTCTGATCCTTATGCTTCTTACCAAAACCCTTCTTGAGAAACTTCTTGACCTTGGAGCCAAAAGACGCAGATCCTGCCATAGACATCGCTGGACTCGATGCTCCCGAACTACCCATAGTGTGCTGGAAAGTACTCTACTACTGGGTAGCCATCTGCTGACTGCGGCCTGATAGGGACTGCCCCTGACCTCTCTATCCTTGGACCTTCTGCATATCTAGCTCCAAAGATGCCGCCACACGAGGTGCTGTCTCCAAATCAGTAGCAGCATTCGCCATCAGAAGGTGCTTCAGCTCCTCCTTCAAACCCTAGACGAACTGTTCCATCTTCACTCCCTCATTTTCCATGATATGGGGAGCATAATGACCTAACTCCAAAAATCGAGCCCTATACTGCAACATTGACATGCCGCCCTGAACCAGCTCCAAAAACTGACGCATCTTCTGCATACCAACATAGGATGGGTAGTAAGTACGCTCGAAGACCGTAACGAAGTCCTTCCACACAATCTCCTGAAGTGGACGAGACTGGAAGGACGTCTTTCACTCTGAAGACCACCAATCTCGAGCCGTACCCTGCAACTGGTTACAGGCCAACATCACCATGTCCTCTTCTGCACAATGCATGGAACTGAACACTCTCTCCATCTCATCAAGCCATCTCCTGGCCACATCGGGATCTGACTGGCCATCGTAATAGGGTGGGTGAAACTATAAGAAGTCTCTCACAGCACGACTGGGTCCACTCCTGGATGACGAGTCCCCACCAGCATCACCGCCAAACTGTTGAGACATGAACTGAAACATGCTCCGAAAGAAATCCTCGGCCCCCGGAACTCTCGCTGCATCCCCTGCCTCATTGACAGGTGGTGGCACTCTGCTCTGCTCCTCCTGCTCCTCTGTCGACTGTCCCTGCTGAGAGCGAGTCCTCCGCCTCAACGCCATACTCGCCTACTGCAAACAGACAGAAGACATGGAAAACAACGGAATCAATAAAACACACGATGCCCTAAGCTAGTGTCAACTGTACATCATCATTGTGGACCAGTGGACCACTGCAACTATTTACGATTCTTATATATATCCACAACCGTGCTCTGATACCAGCTATAACGACCCGAGATCCGAACATCGGGAAGGCCCGATAACCCAAATCTTGAACTGCCACCCACGAGCCCGAAGATTCGGAAGGGTTAAAAGGATGGTGTGGGGATACACAAGAATCTAAAATAATTGCAGAGCTATGCAGTAAATGAATTAAGCAGGAAGTAATAAACGGCATTAATTAAATTACGTGGTCCACAATAGTAACAACAGTCTAAAATATAACAGTAGTCCACAACTAGTACAGTCCAAAGATAAAAGTACAACTACGCGGGGCATACCCCGGAACTGGCAACTGGCAACTGGCAACTAACTCTGGACACCTGAACCACGTGGAGCCTCTGAAGCGCTCCCCTGAAGCCGCGTCTCACCTGAAACACGGAAAACACGCAGGGAATGAGCCTCAAAACACAAGGCTCAGTAGGGATCCTCCGATCCCCACCTCGCAAATCAAGAAACTGCGTGGAAAGTAACTACGAGCTACCACTACGGCTAGTTCCGAACGCACAGCATGAAAACTGAGACAACTCGTCAAAAACTCAATAGTCACTACCAGACAAAGACAGGAGTACCAACCCACTAGAAGCTAGGCTGGACGCATCCACTGATGACTAAAACCGCGCCTCAGGTGTCTCCCTCTGGCCCGACGGGAACTGAGACACCGTACAAGTAACCACATAACAAGTGACTAGCTGGGGTCACGCTCGTCAGCGCGGGTCCAACTGCCCCCAACCACGTGTGCACACACAGACCATGCGTCCCAGGTCTATCCCTTTGATTGGTTTTCCCCTCAGCCGGACTCTGGCTGCAAGACGTGGGGCCCAACGAAAACTAGTCTAAAAACCATCTCTTGGGGTAGCCTCACCACCACTCCCTGGTGGGACCACTCTCATGTCTGAAGGGTACGACTAGTAGAGGTCACTGAAAGAGTAGACTCTCTAGTCAACGGAAAACAACGCCTAAACCGGACAAGTACAAGGACCGCTCCTCGTATCGACATCGACTCACGGTGACACAAGCCACGGACATCACCTTACGGGATCCCACGGCACCCTAACGTGTGGTCCCCACATGATGCCCAACACCAGTCAGACCACGGGTCAGCACGCGGATCGAGATCCACTCACCCGAGACTCGAATCGGAAAAACACAACTCCGGTCGGACATGGACCTCTGACGGTCTACCTTTGGGCCGCCACAGAAACTAGCGGTCCGCCATTAGGCCGACACAGGACTGTAGCGGTCCAATGATGGGCCGCTACACCCTGGGTCACGAAAGAAATAGCGGTCCTATATAGGGCCGCCAAAGAGCATGAGGCGGGCGAACCTTCGGCCGCCAGACCCAAGAGCTTCCAATGGTCAAAATGCCTCGAAGGCCACGCTGGCCAACTGGGCTTAGCGATCGGACCTTCGGCCGCCACTGGGCTCTGGCGGCTCATCGTGAGGCCGCCACTCCCAACCCACGCATGAAAGCTTGAAACGGTCGAACAGGGACCACCAGAAGGATGTGGCGGTCACTGGAAGGACCGCCACACTTCCGAAAAATCGAGAACGGTGGGAAAACCCCAAATTCGCCATTCCACACCCCATTCACCCCCGGGTGAAGGGGAACCAAAAGGGAAACTTGTTCCCATGCCCCTAGTGCATATTTTGATGCCCACAAACCACGAAATCATGCATTGAAACGCTAGATCGGGTGATCACACCCCAAAACATGATTTTCCCTTCCCGGCTCAAAATAGCCCACTCTCGACCTCGCCTCGGCCTATAAATCACGGGGAAGGAAAACATGGAGCTAGGGAACGTCACCGTACCTCAAAATCATTCGAAACGTGGCGGATCGCCACCGATCTTCAAAACTCGCTTGAAAACCCCTCGTTCTTCCTCGAGCTCCTACGAACCACGCACCGCCACGATCACCTCGTCGCCGCCGTCGTCCCACCGCCGTCTGCAGCCCGGAGGGGAGCACCGCCGCAGTCACGCCGGACGAAGAAGAGGAAAGGAGAGGGGTCGGGTGCGCACGGGAGAGAAAGGAGGTAGAAGAAGAAAGAGAAAGGGAAAGAAAAAGGAAAAAGAATTGGGGATTTGTAGAAAATCTGGATTTTCTAAAAAGTATGAAAAAATAGAAAAATATACCGCCGCGATCGTTGGAACACGCTGATTGCCATGGTACCATCCCTGAGTAGGTGAACGACTCGGTTTACCCGCTATGGGGTTCCGTAGGTCCTGTCAGGGAAAAACACGGGAAACCACGGAACACACTCCGGGACCTCCAAAACTGATCCGAAACGCACGGATCCGAACCTGAAAAATATCTTAAAGATAATTTCGGATAAAATGAGAATAAATTCTCCGAGAAAATAAATCCGGGACTCGAGAAGAAGGATCTGAAGGGTCCGAGATATTACATAGGTGGTTGGTGACACAGAGGTGGTCGGCTGAATGCCGTCGTGGAAGACGAACTCGCCGGGTAGGTGGGGTGGGTATAAGGTGCAGGTCCTCCTATCCCGATCAAAGGTCGCTCTCCTTTCTTCCAACCAATCTTGCCCTAAAATGATGGATGGGCCAGCAAGTGTGTCGCTTTGCACCATGCTCCATCGTCATAAAGAACGGGGCCGAACCTCCATTGGAACTCTACGAATGCGAAGCCAACATTGAGAATAATCTCTCCTATCTTAGAGAGCGACTCAACTATGTCTTGTGAGACACAGTTAGACGACACCCTACTGATGAAGTCGATCTCCGTATACATCCCATTAGGTAGGATGGCAGTGGACACTATAGGTCACTGGAACGACTCGGTTGTTGGCTTAGGGGTCAGGTGTCGGCCATGAAAGCATTGAATTCGGCCACCAAGGATGACCAATCGGACGCATGGTCTCGGGGAACGGCCATGGTGGTGGCGGGTAGTGGACATGCAGACACACAGTGACAAGATCGGACTCTCTTGGACTAGACACGACCCTAAAACAACAATGCAAAGTTGGAGTACCGACTCGATTACAAACCTAGACTCAACCCATATCCGGTACTAGGCGGAGGTTTGATCCGAAGATCGCGCTCACGCAAGTGTGCTACTTTCCCGATAGGCGTAACCTAACGTTCGGGCAACACCTTTTGATATACCGAATAAAGGTATGCAAATGCAACCTAGGACCGACATAGACTCTCTCTAGACTTAAATGACTTTTTTTTGTTTTTTAAACAACGACTACCCTAGACTCTATTGTGACTCCTCTGTGTTGATGATGTTGATATTTGCTTCATTTCTTTGGCAACACCTTATCTTGATTGATTGTTTGTTTTGATTGATTGGCAACAGTTCCTATTTTGATGAAATTGCTTTTATCAGGTTGTCTGTGTACATAATGCAGTCAGAGTCTATACTGTGTTCTGCACACACTCACAAGTCTTCACAGTGCTTTGCAGCATGAAACTCTATACATTGGCATACATTGCAGCGTCAACGCATTGCATCATCTTTACATGTGTGTACATTGCATCACATCGTTAAAGTCTGCACATTGGTTAAGTGTGCACATTGTTCACCTTAGTTAAAGTCCATTCATTGGACTGTGCATAGTCTATACATTGCCCGTCGTTGCAAGTCCATACATCCACAGTGCATTGCATAGTCTATACACTGCACGTTCAAGTTCAAAGTATATACATTGCTACATTACCAGCTAGAGTGAAGTCTGTACAGCCGAAGCACACATATCAAGTCTATACATTGAGCTAATGTGCAAGTCCACACATTGGCCTTCAGGCTTGAAAGTCTGTACAATGGACTGTGCTTCGCAAAGTCTATACATTTGTCGGTGGTAAGTATATATAGTGAGCGTCTCATGAAGTCCATACAGTGCACTATGCATCCTTCGTTGAACTTCCAAGTCTATACATTAAAGCAAAGTATGTACAGCCATCAGTGATCTTCCAAGTATGTACATCCAACTGTTCATCTTCGAAGTCTGTACATTGGAAGTTTTACCTACGTTTTCCTTCAAGTCTATACATCGGTAATTTTACCATCGTTTCCCTTGAAGTCTATACACTGATCGCTTTACCGTCGTTTCCATTGGAATTCCATACATTCACTGCTTCTTTGTTCAAGCCTATACAGCCTTTCATTTTGAAAGTCTATACATCGGGAAGTCTTCACATTGGCTGTTGAATGATATTCAAGTCTACACATCGGCACTGTAGCATGCATTTCGTAAAGTCTATACATTACATGCTTCACTCTAAGTCTATACACTCGTGAGTGTTTCATCAAGTCTATACATTGGATGTTGTTCTTCAAAGTCTGTACATCGCATCATATTGTTCATGCAGTGTCTTGGTGAAGTCTATACATCGTTTCACTGTACAGGTCCATACATTGCATTGGCTAAGTGTGTACATCAGTCTGTCTCTGTTACGTCTAAGGCTTTGGGCAAAGTCTATACAGACTCCACCGTCTCTTCCAGCGTCTCACGCTATCCAAGTCTGTACAGTGTCTGTCTTCATGCATCAGTCAAAGTCTGTACAGCCAGGTACGTCTCATTTAGAGTCTAAGGCAAGTCTGCACATTGGAGCTTCATTCAAAGTCTGTACATCGTCTCATTCATGCATTGTTCATGAAGTCTGTACATTGGACTGTGTCTTCGTGCATCATGTGAAGTCCATACATTGGTCTTCATATTCAAAGTCTGTACATTCGATCGTCTCACCTTGGGTCTATTCAAAGTCTGTACATCCGATCATCTCACCTTGGGTCTATTCAAGTCTATACATCCACTGTTGATCGGCAAGTCTGTACAGTGTACAGTGCATCGTCTCTTGTATTCGTCTTCGAAGTCTATACATTCATTCACTGTAGCATGACTTCCACCAAGTCTATACATTGGTCGGTGGCAAGTCGTTACATTGGATTCAAGACTCCGAAGTCCATACATCCACAGTGGATCTTCAAAGTCTGAACATCCGTTCACTTCACTCAAAGTCTATACATCGGCCTTAATCTAAAGTCCATACATTGGGTGAGGTTCTTCATAGTCTGCACATTGCTTTACAATTCAGCAAGTATGTACAGCCCTTCATATAAACTGAAGTCTATACATCGTGATGTCTTACACATTGGCTGTTTGAATGATCTCAAAGTCTATACATCCGATTGTTCAGCTTGTGGCCAAGTCTGTACATTGGCCTTCATGCCTCAAGTATATACATTGTTTTTTCGTTCAAACAAGTCCATACACTGAGCAAGTATACACATTGTGTTTGTCTTGTAAAGTCCATACATTGATGTCTGTACGTCAGCTATAAACCGAAGTCTATACACTGTAATGTATATACTTACAGTTGATGATCCGATACTCTGTCTGACAGGGATTCTCTACAAGGATTGCTGACATGGCTCGTGATCTCAGGAGGACGAGGTGATCAGATGATGACATGTGGATAAAGTTGCCTCGGATCTGGCGAATTCCTTGGGTGGGAAAACGTGGAAACCACGCGTCCTTATCCACCTGCTGCCAGTATATATTGAAGCCTTGGTGTTCAGATGGAGGCTGATCGAAAACTGAAGAGAGCAAAGTCTATACAGCCAGTCTGAAAGCAGCAGAGCGTCATCGATCCACTGTGAGAAGAGAAATAGAGAAGAAGAAAAAGAGAGAAGAGAAGATCAAGAGAGATGAGTTGAGAGAGCTTGATCGAGAGAGTGAGATTGTGAGAGTTTTTGTTTGAGAGGTTGTATCTCAGTCTCTTGGTTCAGAAACTAGAGCTGAGCATTGCTCATTCGAGCTACATTCCCATTTGGGTTTTCATTTTCGTTTTGCTTCTGTCTTTCATTTCCAAATTCCTGTTTCTTCAAGCTGTGAGTCAGCGGATTTGCAGTGGAAGTCTCCACTGGACGGGTTAAGCTGTATTTCCCCAGCAGTTGCAGAGGATCTGTTCCTCTGGTCGGCAAGCTGTAGTGCCCAGCGAAGCTGTGTATCAACGGTTGTTGGCCAAGTTGTAGTGCCCAGCAGACGCAAGCTGTACTGCGCAGCAATAAGCCATACTCGGTTGAGTGTGGGGTGGACGTAGGTCCTTGACCGAACCACCTAAAAATCGTGGGTGTCTGTTTGTGACGAGTTTTTTCATCCGACCGTCTTGTCATTTTGTTTTATTTTTTATTTTTTTATTTCATCGTATATATGTGTATTATGCACGTATATACGCGTCTTATTTCACGTATCAATCAACCAATTAACTAGCCGGTGATTAACTGATTGATTGACGACGCGGGCGTGCCAGTCACATGAGTGACAATTTTATGATGCGCTCATTCTGACCCATGTCGGGCGGATGTGAGGTTCGGTCGGGACCAGCAGTCCACCATACCATAAAGGTTATGGCGTTAATTACATCCCCCACGAGGAGGGAACACCTTTGATTAATTGCCGAGATAGCGGGCTGTCAAAGCCAGAATGAATAGAGCTACATGGTGATCATGACGAAGGCATGCGGGATGCATTTGTTTATCATATAGGGGGATGCATAGTTCATCGAATTATGGATCCTTGGTACGTGGCGGAGGACGTAGGTCTGAAGACCACCATCGCGCATAGCGGAGACTTCCGGTTGGGCATAACCCGACCTTCTGTCAACACCATTTAATATACCCGAGGGTCGATGCAGACATACACGAGGAACCGTGATATGCGAGGTGTAATAACGATGTTATAGCACAAATTCGGCAGCATGCCCCCTCCCTTTGGACTATGCCAAATGGGGATATAGGACATCCATCCACGGAGAGCCGGAATGGAAACCAAAAGAGAGTCGGGCGTAGCCCTGGGTCCGAGAAGGATCCAAATATGACGGGACGGTGTGCACCATTGCGCCGTTCATTAATATTCCCCTCGAAGAACCATTGGAGGACATGCGGTGGCAGAACTCCGAGGGTCAGCGGGGTGACATAAGAAACATCGTATTCGGTGTGATGTAAGGGTGAAACCCTCCTCATTAATGTATCTCCCATGGACCTGAGTGAAGAACCCTAGTCCCCTTTGTGAGGTAGCGGGGGTTGTCATGGCAGCTGATAGTGACAAAATATTGAATTCAGGCTACGTTTGGGTTTGGTGAAGTGGGGAAGATATCGGATATTCAGATGACAACCAATGCCGAGGTGAGACGGCACAGCGATGGAGTCGGCGCGAAGGCCAAACGGCACAGCATGCTCCCGGCGTGATGGGAGGATTGGGAGTAATCGGAACGGAAGGAGTTCGGCACGCCAAGGCAGGGGCATTCGGCGCGCCAAGGCAAGGGCATTCGGCGCCCCCTCCACCCGACGTGGGTTTGGCGCCGGGAGGCAGTGGCGCCGAGAGTAGATGGCGCCGGGGAATAGAGGCGCCGAGAGGCAGTGTTTTGTTGATTTTGCCAAAGGTATTGTGAGGTTTTCCTCGCCCAGTGGGATTTTCAGGGTGATGAAGGGATAGGAACGGAGGGTGAGGGTGACTCCACTCACGAGGGGGGTTCCAAGGAGATCACCAGTTACGGGATATATTCCCTGTGATGTCCAGATGCCATGAGATTACACAGCTCGGGCCCTCGCGGGGGATTAAATACGTGATTTCGATGAAACATCGTGCCATATTATGGAGTAAAGCTTCGGGCAAATTTTGGCAGCATCTCCCCTTATTTTGGGAGTATGCCAAGAGAATATTATGGGCTATCCACTCACGAGTGCCGGAGTAGAAACCTTAAACGAGAGCCGGGCGTAGCCCATGATTCGAGGGTCTGAATCATATAAGACCTCACCCCCTGTATTGCAATATCCCCAATGCAATCCATCGGAAAGCCTGCAATGGCAGGACTCCGTGGTTTAATGGGCTACAGAATGTAGGGGGAGAATTAACCCCTTTGATATAGCTCCCGTAAGGCCAAAGGGAAGGGCAATGCACACCCACGAGGGGAGGATATAGTGGACGAGGTCTGTATGGCTCGCTGTGGTGACGAAGGCATCAGATGGCCAGACGATGTAAGGGTATCGATGCAGAGAAGAGGGGTGGTTTTTGCACGGAAGCTAGGTAGTTTCGGCACGATAGGGAGGTCCAACCGGCGTGGGGAGCTCTCGGCGCGAAACTCGCGCCGGGAGACACCGGCGCCGGGAGGCTTTCAAAAGGGGTTTTAAGGAGGTCTTCGAACAGGGTTTCGGGAGTTGTTCAGAGAGAGGTTTAATCCCGACTGTTTGGATGATCGGAGGGGGAAGACTTTGGGGGAACACCTTTCCTCTGGGCCTCATCGGGAGCAGAACCACGGATGAAAATCCCTGAACCACGTCCCCCTTTATTTCACATACGAGGAGCCATGAGATAGACTGTCTCAGGCCCTCGAAATGTGACTGGAGGGGGGTGATAAATAATGGTAGCGAAGATGCTTCAGCATAATTAGAAAACCAAACGATAAAACACGCCTAGTTATCATTATCCTTAGCATATAGCGAACTTCAGATGCAGAGACAGAAAGAAGAAGGTAATGAAAGGGCGGAATTCAACCCATTCTCTCATTCTTTAATTCATCCAGATGACTTACACGCATGCTACTTAAGAGAAAGAAATCTGACTCAACAGAGAAAGAAATCTAGGCTTAATCCCTGAAAGCGGGGTTACACTGGCATTCGATGCTATTGAAGCAAAGATGCTAGAAAAAAAAATACAGAGAGAAATATTCAGACAGATAGGGAGGGGAAAGAGAAGGAGCTGCAGCTGTCAGGCACTCCCACCTGGATCCCTCTTCGAGCCTCTGCCTCTCTCCCTTTTTTCTTTCTTCAGCTTCTTTCAAGGGCTCTCGAGTTCCCTCCTTCTCTTCGGTGGCTAGGCGCTCCCTTTTCACTCTTCTTTTTTTTCTTCTTTTCTCTTAGACCCTTCTCTCCTTTTTTCTTTGTTCGAAGGGCAGGCCTCTTATAGAGGCCAGACCCTCATCCTTTCGGCATGAACTTCCCGGCGCGCCGGGATCGTCCTCCCGGCGCGGCCATCATCGGCGCGTCCCATCTCATATTTGGCCTTGGCCCATTTTCTTGTCGTTCGGCCCATTTGGTCCAGGATCCACTTGGTGGACTCCTTTCGACAGTGGGGCTCTTGGCATATGTATATTAAGACTCCGTGGGGCTTGTTTGCACCTTGCATTCACAAACACGTGCGAGGCATTGTGCATCCCTTCTTCGGAGAATCAGAGATGTTTGAACATCTGTTTCAGCAGGCAGATGGTTGCCTGAATGTTGGTATAGTTTTATCAGCCTGACTATCTGAATGACAGCAGTACTGGACAGCGACCTAGCCAAAGACGGCTTTAGTCGAACAACATGATAGGGGTAGTGGGTTTCTTCTATTCAGACTCTCAGATCTCCCAGGGATGGTACGTGAGCTGTGCCCTCGACTGATCTTCAGAACTGTGAATCTGCTATGATCTCTTCTGACATATTTTAGGTGTCAACAGTGTCTTGTGTTTGTGTGATTGCCTATGAATTGTGTGCGACTGGTTGTCTTGTTTACTTTAAGAGCTTGATTCGCTTCTGTTGAAATCTAGTATCAGGGTTAGTGATTTAGCAGATTTGCCTATATTCCGCATTTGAACCTTACATTGGTTTTTAAATAGGTATTAGATCTATTCACCCCCCTCTAGATCCACATTTCGTGGAGATAGACTGCGTCCATCTAACTCAACACTTGGTATCAGAGCCACACTCTTCTACAGGGACTCATCGCCCGAAGAGGATAGGCAGAGATGGATGCTCGAGGGATGATAGCTTAAGGTCACTCAACAATGAAGCCCCCATTCTTCGATGGATCTAACTACGCATACTGGAAGAATTGTATGCAAGTGTTTCTGAGGGCTAAGGATTACGAGATCTGGAAAGTTGTCAGCAAGGGACCTTATGAGCTGTCCCCGAATGAAGATGTCTAGACCAAGGAGGAGATCAGAAGGTCCACGCTGAATTGGAGTGCTATAAATGCCATCCAGTGCTCTCTGCACCCTACCGAATTCTCCCGCGTGTCAGCCTGCAAATCAGCCAAGGAGATGTGGGATGCATTGGAAGTCATTCATGAGGGTACATCTCAAGTAAGAGAGCAGAAGGCCAATCTTCTTGTATCCGAATACGAAGCCTTCAAGATGAAGCAGAACGAGACCATCAGCGAAATGTATGCTCGGTTGACTGTCATTACCAATGGTCTTAGAGGTCTAGGGAAACCTCAGACAGAATATGATGTGGTGAGGAAGATTCTACGGTCCTTGACTCATGCTTGGCACACAAAAGCTACAGTGATGGAGGAGTCAAGAGATTTGCGTAATACAAGAGCTGATGAGCTGATTGGCTCGCTAATGGCATATGAGATTAATATGCCATGAACAGAAGAAGCTGAGAGGAAGAAGAAGCCGATAGCACTGAAGGCTGGTTCAAGCAATTCCAACAAATCCAGCTCCAGCAGTTCTTCATCATCAGAGGAGAGCCCGAATGAAGAAGATATGACTCGTTCTGAGATGGCCATGATGACCAGAGAGTTCAGGTGATTTCTCATAAAAGGAGCAGGACGATTCGGCCAAAAGAAATACAGTGGCGGCCGAAAGGATAAAAGGTATAAATCTAAACCTGCTAAGAAAACTGAACCTAACGTCTGTTACCAATGCAGAAAACAGGCCATCTGAAAGCTGACTGTCCAGACAATCAGAAATACAAGGACAAGTCAAAGAAGAAAAAGAAGAAAAGGAGAGCTATGATTAGCACCTGGAGTGATGAAGATGAAGGCTCCTTCAGTAGCAGTTCAGTCAGTGAAGCCGAATCTAAGAAGCCCATTTGTCTCATGGCAACAGCAACAAGCTCAGAAGATAGAGAAGAGGAATCATATGAGGTAATCACTAGATTCAATGATTTTACTATCAATGATTGGATAGATGCTTATCATGACATAGCTGATAAGGCAGATGATATCAGAAAAGAGAATAGGCATCTTAGAAGAAAAATTAACTCCATGCAAAATGATACAACTCTGACTGATAAGATTGCATGCTTAGATTCTGAGAATAAAGAATTGAAACTCGCATGTTCTGAATTAGACAAAATCAAAAATGAGTTAAAAGCTACTAGGGAAGAGAATGTGAGGCTTGAAAAAGAAATTGATGAATGGAAGCTGAAAATTCAGAAATGTGAGAGTGAAGTAAAAATTGTTTCTGAAAAATATGAAACTGTCCTCAATGTAAATAATGAACTGAAAAAGTCTATTGATGAAATTTAGAAAGACAATGAGGATAAGCTGAAAACCATTGAGAAAATGACCCAAGGAACAGATAATCTAAATGCTTTGTTAGGGTCAAAAGTTAATTTCAGAAAAGAGGGCCTAGGATTTAATTCAAGTGCAAATAAAACCTTTGGAATGAAAACTATTTCATTTGTTGCACAAAAAGAAAAAGGACCTCTAATTAGCATGAATTCAAACATTTCTGTGAATAAAGCTGCTAATCTGAAAAAGATCAGTGTCGAGGAGAAGGGTAAACAAAAAGTTAGTGAGCCTAGTAGAGCTAGCACATCCAAGCAAAATCCTAGGGCTCAGACTCAGGTTAGGGGTCAACCTACACAGTCTCATAAACCCCAGGTTAAAGTCACTAAGTCTCCACCATCATCACCACCTCTGAAGAATACCCAAAACAAACCTATGAATAGGACAGCAGGGTCTAAGGTGCAGGGGAGACAGAATGCTGCTAGGAGTCAACCCAAACATTTTTACCAACCTAGAGTTCAGACCTATCACAATGCACAGTCAACCTACTTCAACAGGTCAGATTGGACTAGAACTCCGGGGAGGCATACAGGTCTTGCATATCAGGCTGCACAATATCAAAGACCTTACACTAGCAATTGGGTTAATGGGTATGGCAACTAGACACCTAGGAACCAACAATTCTTTAGCCAACCCAGGAACTACTATGGCCAAAACTTTGTGAACACACCCTGGCCAAGGCACTGGCACAGAAGTAACAACACTGTCAATAATCATGCTGCTGCCAATAAGAAGAGGAACAACAACAGAAGAAAATCTGTAGGATCCACTGAACAAAATTCATTTAAACAAATGTGGATTCCGAAAAGCCTGCTTTCTTGCTTTGCTTCTATTTCATCGGTTATAGAGCCCAATCAGTCTTGGGTTCCAAACCTCTTTACCTAATTGTGTATGCAAGTATGCCTGGCAGCCAAGAACAACTTGTGGTACTTAGATAGCGGCTGCTCCAGGCATATGACAGGAGATAAGGCCAAGTTATGCATGCTGACTGAGAAACTAGGAGGCCTTGTCACCTTTGGAAGCAACACAAAGGGTAGCATTATTGGATCAGGTAAAATAGGTAAGTGCTCTACCTGCTGCATTGATGATGTTATGCTGGTTGAAGGGTTAGCTTATAATCTACTTAGCATCAGCCAGTTGTGTGATAAAGGATACAATGTTTTATTTGATTCTCAATGCTGCAAGGTTTTTGAACCTGATTCTGAAAGTGTCAAATTTTCTGGAAAAAGAATAAATAATACATACATGATAGATTTAGATGACATTCAACATACTAACCTTTGCCTTACTGCCAGTAGAGAAGACTTAGCATTTTTATGGCATCGTAGGTTAGGTCATGCTAGTTACACTGTTTTGCACAAACTAAATAAGCATGGCATGGTTAGAGGACTTCCTGAAGTTTCCTTCAAGAAAGAAAATAAAATATGTGATGCATGCACTCAATCAAAGATAACTAGAAAGTCATTTAAGTCTAGAACTGAAAATATATCTTCCAAACCCTATGAGCTCATACACATGGACCTTTTTGGGCCAACCAGATCTGTCAGCTTATCAGGGAGGAGGTATGGGTTTGTCATGGTAGATGACTTTTCTAGGTATACTTGGGTTTATTTCTTATCTAATAAGAGTGATGCCTTCTCAGAATTTCAGGAGTTCTATGTTAAAATAAATCAGAAAATTGAAAACATTTTGACTGATCATGGAGGTGAGTTTGAAAACTCACAGTTTGATGAATTCTGTAGGTCAAATGGAATCAACCATAGGTACTCCTCACCAAGGACACCTGAGCAGAATGGAGTTGTGGAGAGAAGGAATAGAACCCTAGTGGAGATGGGTCGTACACTTCTTGTTGAAGGTGGTCTACCAAGGAAATTTTGGGTTGAAGCAGTGAACACTGCCTGTTATGTAATTAACAGAGCCATGGTAAGACCTTCTACCCAGCAAACACCATATGAGATCTTAAAGGGTAAGAAACCTTCTATTGCTCATTTCAAGGTTTTTGGATGTAAATGTTTTATTCATATAAATGATAAAAGAGACCTTGATAAATTTGAACCTAAAGGTGAACCAGGAATCTTTCTTGGTTATTCTGAAAACACCCGAGCATATAGAGTGTACAATCTGAACTCTAAAACTGTTGAAGAATCTCCACACATACTTTTTGATGAATCCTTGGTAAATTCTAATGTTGGTCAATGCAGGAATGAAGACAATGGTGAAATTTTGAAGGAAGGAGATCTTGTAGACAAATCCGAGGATGAAGAAGGACATACAGAGCTTAATGAAGAGGAGTCTACAGTTCAGGGGGAGGTAAATCAAACACATGACAACTCAATTGTTAACATTAGATATCTTTAAGATCATCATGTAGATAATGTAATTGGAAATCTACATGACCCCCTGAGGACTAGAGGACACCTGAGAATTCAACATGAACTGAATGCTTATGCTTTTGTATCAAACACAGAACCCAAGTCCATTGACTATGCTCTCCAATATGTGCATTGGATAAATGCCATGCATGAGGAGCTCAATCAATTTGACAGGAATAAGGTGTGGCATTTGGTTCCACCTCCTTATCATGAAACAGTCATAGGGACTAAATGGGTGTTTAGAAATAAAACTGATGAATCAGGGAATGTTATTAAAAATAAAGCCAGACTTGTAGCTCATGGGTACAATCAGGAATTTGGAATAGACTTTGAAGAGTCTTTTGCCCCTGTAGCTAGGTTAGAAGCAATCAGAATCTTATTAGCTTATGCATGTTCCTTAGGAATAAATCTTCAGCAGATGGATGTGAAATCTACTTTTCTGAATGGGGAAATTAATGAGGATGTCTATGTGAGACAGCCTCCTGGGTTTGAATGTTTAGACTTCCCTAATCATGTTTACAAACTCAATAAAGCTCTCTATGGTTTAAAGCAAGCTCCTAGAGCTTTGTATGACAGGTTGAACAAATTCCTCACCGACAAGAATTTCACAAGAGGTATAGTTGATCAAACATTGTTTACCAAGGTGAGTCATCCAGATATTCTTATTATTCAGATTTATGTGGATGACATTGTGTTTGGGTCAACTAACCCCAAATTGTGTGAGGAATTCTCTCAAATTATGACTGATGAGTTTGAAATGAGCTCAATGGGTGAGCTCAAATTGTTTCTTGGACTGCAGGTTACACAATCAAAGGATGGTAACTTTATCTCTCAGTCCAAGTACATAAAGAATCTATTAAAGAAGTACAAAATGGACAACCTCAAGGAAATAGCTGCTCCAATGGGTACCTCAACAAATTTAGATGAAGATCCTAAAGGTAAACCAGTGGACCAAAAGCTATATAGAGGTATGATCGGATCCCTTCTTTATCTTACAGCATCTAGGCTTGATATTCAATTTGCAGTGTGTTTATGCTCTAGATTTCAGGCTAGTCCTAAAGAAACCCATTTTAAAGCTGTGAAAAGGATTTTTAGGTATTTACTAGGCGCCCAAGAGCTAGGTCTTTGGTATGCTGCTAAATGTGAGTTAGAGCTTCTAGCCTACACTGATGCAGACTATGCTGGGTGTCGAGTAGATAGAAAAAGCATTAGTGGCTATTGTCAATTCCTTGGTGGCTGTCTAGTGTCTTGGCCATCTAAGAAGCAACACACTGTAGCATTATCTACAGCTGAAGCTGAGTATGTTGCAGCATGTAATTGTGTTGCCCAAGTACTTTGGATTAAGCACCAACTGACTGATTATCAGATAAATTTAGGATGTATTCCACTTTTATGTGATAATACTAGTGCTATATGCCTTGCTAAAAATCTTGTTCATCATTCTAGGACTAAGCACATAGAGATAAAACATCATTTTCTTAGAGATGCTGTAAATAAAAAGGAGATTGAAATGAATTTCATAGAAACTGAAAACCAAATTGCTGATATTTTTACTAAGCCTCTTAGGAATGAAAGATTTAAATTTCTTAGAAGAGAACTTGGCTTATGTAAATTTCAGCATGATGAATGATATGTTCAGCTGCCTTGAATAAAATTTCTGATTTGGACTTGCATCTGATAGCTTGAATAAACCTGTGGATGTTGAATGTGGCATCACACTCATGATCATCATTGCATATCATTTAGTCATGATTGTGTCTAAGCTCTCTCTCATTCAATTCTTGCCATTCATTTGCAAAATTGCATGCATATAGACAGGGGGAGTTTCTGCTAGAAATTTAGAGTGTCTTCAACTTTCTTGAATTCATTCATCCTTTAATTCTGAATGTCGATTCTGACATTATGGCAATCTGTTAGTCAGTTCTGATTTTAAAGCAATAGAAAATAGACTTCTTCAGTTGTAAGAATTTGAATTTCTTAAGGACTGACCTAATGGTTTAAATTTTATAACTTTTTGGAGTTTAAAAATTGCAATCAGTATAGGAGTAAGCTGAAAATTGTTAAAACTCTCAACCCTTATCTTATTTCATGTCAGACAAAGCTAATCATATCTGAAATCATGTTAGAGAAGCTAAGTATGTGTATTGTTCTTAAACAAGTCATTCTGAAACATATAAAGGAGTAAAGGACAGCTAAGAAAGATATTGAAAAATATTGAAAATCATTGCAGAATAAAATTGGCAGAGCAATGACTGGTAAATCACTGAGAAACTGAGTGATCCATCAAAGAAGTGGACAACACTTATGTCATGAAGTGTATCAGCTATCTCTGTATAAAATGATCAAAACAGTAGGGTGGTTTCATTGAGTACCTGGGGGTAACTGGCGTCTGATAAACGTGTACCCTCACACAAAAAGATGTAAATCACTTTTATTGAGTTTGATCATGGCAGAATGGTCCATCATGTTGAGTATCTAGGGCTATTGGCGTCTGATAAACGTATACCCTTATGCAAAAAGACAATGGCACCTGAATGCCCTTAATGAACTTGTATTAAAAATGCTGCTCCATCGAAAGAAATTTCATGAATGTCAATTTGTTTAGTTTCAATACATGACTTGGTATCTCTCAATCATTTTTTTTTGACTATGAAAGTAAGATATTCTGAAACTGACTCTCTCATGCAAATGTAATTCTGGTTTATTGTTTTATCATGCACAGCGAACTTATCTATTGATTGTAGTGCATGAACTCAACATTTTATAGTCTTTAAACCAGCACTCTATCTGAAAGTAGTTTCTAAATTCATATACCTGAAGACTCTGTGCTTTAGAATGCTTATTCATGAACTACTTGTTCAGAATGCCAGTCAGCTAACTTCTTGATCTTTCCCTTGCATTCCCTTTCCCTCCTCTTTGTTGATGGCAAAGAGGGAGAATATTGTCTAGGGGGAGAATATGTTGTCTGAATTCTGAATTCATTTACAGGGGGAGTCTGGGGCAGTAAGTTGCTTGCATTGTGTAGCATGCATTCATAGCATCTGCATGTCAATCTGAATAACAAATCATGTTTTTCATCAAAATACATAAAAATACATCTGTTTGACAGGATGTTGCTATTCTATTTAATAAGGGGTTGCCGTCATCAAAAAGGGGGAGATTGTTGTGACTCCTCTGTGTTGATGATGTTGACATTTGCTTCATTTCTTTGGCAACACCTTATCTTGATTGATTGTTTGTTTTGATTGATTGGCAACAGTTCCTATTTTGATGAAATTACTTTTATCAGGTTGTCTGTGTACATAATGTAGTCAGAGTCTATAATGTGTTCTGCACACACTCACAAGTCTTCACAGTGCTTTGTAGCATGAAACTCTATACATTGGCATACATTTCAGCGTCAACACATTGCATCATCTTTACATGTGTGTACATTGCATCACATCGTTAAAGTCTGCACATCGGCTAAGTGTGCACATTGTTCACCTTAGTTAAAGTCCATTCATTGGATTGTGCATAGTCTATACATTGCCCGTCGTTGCAAGTCCATACATCCACAGTGCATTGCATAGTCTATACACTGCACGTTCAAGTTCAAAGTATATACATTGCTGCATTACCTGCTAGAGTGACGTCTGTACAGCCGAAGCACACATATCAAGTCTATACATTGAGCTACTGTGCAAGTCCACACATTGGCTTTCAGGCTTGAAAGTCTATACAATGGACTGTGCTTGGCAAAGTCTATACATTTGTCGGTGGTAAGTATATACAGTGAGCGTCTCATGAAGTCCATACAGTGCACTATGCATCATTCGTTGAACTTCCAAGTCTATACATTGAAGCAAAGTATGTACAGCCATCAATGATCTTCCAAGTATGTACATCTAACTGTTCATCTTCGAAGTCTGTATATTGGAAGTTTTACCTACGTTTTCCTTCAAGTCTATACATCGGTAATTTTACCGTCGTTTCCCTTGAAGTCTATACATTGATCGCTTTACCGTCGTTTCCATTGGAAGTCCATACATTCGCTGCTTCTTTGTTCAAGCCTATACAACCTTTCATTTTGAAAGTCTATACATCGGGAAGTCTTCACATTGGCTGTTGAATGATATTCAAGTCTACACATCGGCACTGTAGCATGCATTTCGTAAAGTCTATACATTGCATGCTTCACTCTAAGTCTATACACTCGTGAGTGTTTCATCAAGTCTATACATTGGATGCTGTTCTTCAAAGTCTGTACATCGCATCATATTGTTCATGTAGTGTCTTGGTGAAGTCTATACATCGTTTCACTGTACAGGTCCATACATTGCATTGGCTAAGTGTGTACATCAGTCTGTCTCTGTTGCGTCTAAGGCTTTGGGCAAAGTCTATACAGACTCCACCGTCTCTTCCAGCGTCTCACGCTATCCAAGTCTGTACAGTGTCTGTCTTCATGCATCAGTCAAAGTCTGTACTGCCAGGTACGTCTCATTTAGAGTCTAAGGCAAGTCTGCACATTGGAGCTTCATTCAAAGTATGTACAGCGTCTCATTCATGCATTGTTCATGAAGTCTGTACATTGGACTGTGTCTTCGTGCATCATGTGAAGTCCATACATTGGTATTCATATTCAAAGTCTGTACATCCGATCGTCTCACCTTGGGTCTATTCAAAGTCTGTACATCCGATCGTCTCACCTTGGGTCTATTCAAGTCTATACATCCACTGTTGATCGGCAAGTCTGTACAGCGTACATTGCAGCGTCTCTTGTATTAGTCTTCGAAGTCTATACATTCATTCACTGTAGCATGACTTCCACCAAGTCTATACATTGGTCGGTGGCAAGTCATTACATTGGCTTCAAGACTCCGAAGTCTATACATCCACAGTGGATCTTCAAAGTCTGAACATCCGTTCACTTCACTCAAAGTCTATACATCGGCCTTAATCTAAAGTCCATACATTGGGTGAGGTTCTTCATAGTCTGCACATTACTTTACAATTCAGCAAGTATGTACAGCCCTTCATATAAACTGAAGTCTATACATCGTGATGTCTTACACATTGGCTGTTTGAATGATCTCAAAGTCTATACATCCGATTGTTCAGCTTGTGGCCAAGTCTGTACATTGGCCTTCATGCCTCAAGTATATCCATTGTTTTTTCGTTCAAACAAGTCCATACACTGAGCAACTATACACAATGTGTTTATCTTGTAAAGTCCATACATTGATGTCTGTACGTCGGCTATAAACCGAAGTCTATACACTGCAATGTATATACTTACAGTTGATGATCCGATACTCTGTCTGATAGGGATTCTCTACAGGGATTGCTGACATGGCTCGTGATCCCAGGAGGATGAGGTGATCAGATGATGACACGTGGATAAAGTTGCCTCGGATCTGGTAAATTCCTTGGGCGGGAAAACGTGGAAACCACGCCCCCTTATCCACCTGCTGCCAGTATATATTGAAGCCTTGGTGTTCAGATGGAGGCTGATCGAAAACTGAAGAGAGCAAAGTCTATACAGCCAGTCTGAAAGTAGCAGAGCGCCATCGATCCACTGTGAGAAGAGAAACAGAGAAGAAGAAAAAGAGAGAAGAGAAGATCAAGAGAGATGAGTTGAGAGAGCTTGATCGAGAGAGTGAGATTGTGAGAGTTTTTGTTTGAGAGGTTGTATCTCAGTCTCTTGGTTCAGAAACCAGAGCTGAGCATTGCTCATTCGAGCTACATTCCCATTTGGGTTTTCATTTTCGTTTTGCTTCTGTCTTTCATTTCCAAATTCATGTTTCTTCAAGCTGTGAGTCAGCGGATTTGCAGTGGAAGTCTCCACTGGATGTGTTAAGCTGTATTTCCCCAACAGTTGCAGAGGATCTGTTCCTCTGGTCGGCAAGCTGTAGTGCCCAGCGAAGCTGTGTATCAGCGGTTGTTGGCCAAGCTGTAGTGCCCAGCAGACGCAAGCTGTACTGCGCAGCAGTAAGCCATACTCGGTTGAGTGTAGGGTGGACGTAGGCCCTTGACCGAACCACCTAAAAATCGTGGGTGTCTTGTGTTTGTGTGATTGTCTATGAATTGTGTGCGACTGGTTGTCTTGTTTACTTTAAGAGCTTGATTCGCTTCTGTTGAAATCTAGTATCAGGGTTAGTGATTTAGCAGATTTGCCTATATTCCGCATTTGAACCTTACATTGGTTTTTAAATAGGTATTAGATCTATTCACCCCCCTCTAGATGCACATTTTGTGGAGATAGACTGCGTCCATCTAACTCAACAGACTCAAACTTTCGCTCTGATATCAATTTGATGCGGGACGGATAGCGAGCCTGGGACTCTAGCTCGCAGGCGTCCCTAAGCGAGGGAAACGCGGGATCGTGTGCGGTTGAGAAACCGGCAATGAGCCTTGGGTATCGACTTTTCCGCGTATACTCGGATTGAGTCACGGGACGGGTTCATTCACTCACTCTCGCAGCGGTGATAAAAATAAATATTGAGCTAGTAATCCTATCACTCTAGCAGCGACATTCTAATAATATACGAATTGAGCAAATATGATAAAGAGGGAGGCAAGTTTACCTCCATGCTCCGGGCATGGGGAAGACGATCCAGGCCGAAGCTCGTACTTTCGGTGTACAAATATTAACAATAATTACAGAAATGATTTTAAGGCCCACTCCACGCAGGGAGGTAAAGGGCAACAATGTGGGACCTGGGAGTAGCGAACTCGGGTTGGCGGGCTGCACGTTGTTGGTCCCGGGTGGTTGCAGGCGGCAGCTCCGGTTCAGTGATTTGCTGGTTGGCAGGACAGCAAACACGGATGTCCAAAGGGACGTCATCCTCCGGAAGGCTTCTAAGGGCGGCGCTTCACCGAGACGAAGGCAGCAGGTCTCTGGTCGACCTCCGGGAGCGGCGGACGTTGATTCTGCACCGGCGTATTTTTGGAAGATTTATCTTTGGCTCTTTTTCTACTGTCCCGTTTCAGGAATTGGCCTGTGCGGTCTGGCAAGAATGGCTGCTATGATCTACTCCGACACCGGATCGACGTGAGACTCGCCCCGTTGGAAAGCTCTTTCGACGAGCTACGATCCTCGGCTAGGGCAGGAATTTCTCTACTCATGTACCTTCCGTGGCGGAATTTTAAATGGACTGGCTCCCAGACCCAGATCAGATAGGGCAGAAAATGGATCTACCTGAGAACAAGAGTTGACCGGAGGGGAGACGGTGGATCTAGGTGTAGGAATTTTTATGGCTGAGAAAGGGGGCTGTGAGGGATGTGCTCAAATTTTATGGGAATTTCCAAAGGTGGTTTTCGTGGGGAAGTGGATTTTTGGGTGGTCAGGGGTCGGATATGGACTACAGAGGATAGAACAGATTCTGGTCTGAGAACTAATTTTTCAGAGGGGAAGAAGAACTCTTAAATTCGTGAAAAAAATTGTGGAGGTGGGTATTGGTGGATAGAAGTCCCAGTTCAAGTTTCAGCTCATTTTGAAATGGGAAAGGGGTGAAAGTGGCGAAGAGGTAGCTTGCTGGCTGGTGGATCTGCACAGGAGGCAGATTACAAGGGATGGGAAGAACAGATTGGGAAAAATGGTAAATGAGGGGGAAATAACCTAAATGTTTTTGTGGAGGATGGGGTGGACGTGGGGAACTTACCCTCCAAATTTCAACACGATCTGAGCTCTTGATTGAGAGCTAAAAATTGTGCACTAGGCTTCTGTCCAAAGTGGACAGAACTCCGATGAAGTGGTGGTGGCGTTGCGATGGCGGCTCGATGGGGGCGGCGGCAGAGCTTCGCACTCCGGGGAGGAGAGATCACTTGGAATCCACCAAGTTTGTACGGAATCCACCCTAGAAACATAACAAATCCATGCTTCAAAGGAGGGGAGAGAGAGGGGTGCACCCAAGGCTTCCTCTTGGCATAAAATGCAATAACCTTCCATTAATTCTTCATTAGCTCCACAAATGACACTATACATGTGATTATATAGGGAATGGCAAGGGGTAGGGGGGCTGGGAATCTCGGGGGAGAGAGGGGAGGGAGAGGGGGTGCGCACTTGCCAAGTGGGAGAGGGAGGGGGACCAAGGGGGGACAAGGACTTGCCTAACTTTGAAAATTCAAGGGTGGGAAGTCAAGGGTGGTAGGTTGCCTACCTCTTGGACCAAGAAGGGGGGGGCGCCCTCTTCCACTAGCCACCTAGCCTCCATCCCATTTCCCCTTTCATACCTAGCATGCTAACCCATTGGCATGTTCACATTGAAGCCCCTTTTGGCCCAATTAAGGCCCAAAGGCCCATTAACTCTAGCCCAATACCTAGCCTAGCCCATTTGCCATATTTAATACAATTGTCCAACATGGACTACAATAGGGCCCAACGTGGCCTAAAAATGTGAAATAAAGGTGATGGCTTAGCCAATGTGTCCACGTCCTCCGCGAGCTAAGCGGGCCCCGGCGTATCCTCGGCCACCAATGCGTATTGCAGGGTGTGTCGGCACCATGCATGCCTAGAAACAGAAAACTGTAATCTGAAAAATTCTATTGCTGAATGTGATAATTTCAAAACTGTCTTGAATGATATGAGGCATGAAAATGAACAACTGAAAAACACCTTTGATGAATTAAAAATCAAAATGCAAAAATTTGAGGAAGAAACCAGAATTACAAAAGAAAAATATGATGCTGTCAATGGTGTGAATATAGAATTGAAAAAGACTATTGAGAACATAGAAAAAGAAATTAAGGACAAACAACATTCCCTTGAAGGCATGACATAGGGAACTGAAAATTTGAATGCCATTCTGGGAACAAAGGTTAATTTCAGAAGGGAAGGATTGGGCTTTAACCCAACAAATAAGAAAATGTTTGATCTAAAGACTATTTCCTTTGTTGCTGAAAAAAGAACATGCACACCTTCGATAAAGATGAACTGTGAAGAAAACTTCAAATCCGTGAAAAACAATAAGCTCAGTGCCAAGGATAAGGGCAAAGGAAAAGTAGATGTGTTAAAAGAATCCAATACTTACACCACTGCCTCTCAGGCTAAGGGACAGGTTAGGGGTCAGCCATCTAAATCCAAAGTCCAAGGAATCCCCAAAACCAAGGTAACCCAGTCTCAACAGACATGTCGATGCAACAAGCAACCTGCACCGACGCATACTCCTTCTGGGTTCAGGTCCTTTAGAAACCAAAGTCAGAGCATGGGCACCTTAGGTGGATGCTACTACTATAGTGCACCGACTTATCCATCATACCATAATTCCTATCGTTACACTGCTGGTAGGAAAGGTCGAGGTAGCCTCTATATGAGGTCGGTGCAGTAGAATGATCTTAACTCATACACTAGTCAGGCGCATCGATACCACTGGACTGCATCTATGCAACCTAGGTTCAGAACCTTCATGAACCAGAACTCATATGGCCTTGTCCATCCTATGTCTGGTCAGCCTAGGGTCTACAGTACACACACTTCTTCCAATGCCAAATGGACAAATAACCGGCACAAGAATTTTCATTATGTTAAGAACAAGAATGCCACACCAAAGAAAATGAAAAAAAAAACTCAAGGTGGCAAGAAAAGACAGGAAGATCTGAAAGCTAATAAATCCACAATTCAAGTCAAATCACATAAACAAGTGTGGATACCAAAACATTTACTATCTTGTCTGCAGGATTTAACTGCAGTTGTGGGGACCAAATAGTCTTGGGTTCCAAAATCTTCTACAGCCAGGCACATGATCGGGGACAAAGGAAAGTTTTGTATGCTGATAGAGAAGGATGCTGGTCATGTTACCTTTGAAGGTAATACAAAAGGTAAAATAATTGGAATAGGTAAGATAGGTAAGTGCTCTTCTTGCGGTATTGAAGAAGTTTTACTAGTTGAAGGGCTTGCCTACAATTTACTTAGTATTAGTAAGTTGTGTGATAAAGGCCATAAAGTAATTTTTGACTCCATTGCATGTACTATCTTTGAACCAAATTCTAAAAATGTGAAGTTTACAGGTAAAAGAGTCAACAACATCTTTATAGTATATTTAGATGATGCAACACATACTAATTTGTGTCTCACTATCAACTAGGTTAGGTCATGCCAGCTATAATGTGTTGCATAAATTGAATAAACACAACATGGTGAGAGGTCTTCCTGAAATATCTTTCAAAAATAACAATAGAATATGTGAGGCCTGTACCCAATGTAAACAAACTAGAAAGTCATTTAAGTCTAGAACTGAAAACATGTCTTCAAAACTTTTTGAGCTGATTCACATGGATTTATTTGGACCCACTAGATCAGCTAGCCTATCTGGAAGAAGGTATGGATATGTTTTAGTAGATGACTTCTCTAGATTTACCTGGGTATTCTTTTTATCTCAAAAATGATGCATCTAATGAATTTCAAGAATTCTATCATAAAATAAAACAGACTGGTGAGCAATCAATCTCTAATATTTTGTCTGACCATGGTGGTGAGTTTGAAAACTCATAGTTTGATGAATTATGCAGGGAAAATGGAATCAACCATAGATTCTCTTCACCAAGGACTCCAGAGCAGAGTGGAGTAGTTGAAAGGAGAAACCGAACCTTGGTGGAGATGGCTCAGACTATGCTAGATGAAGGGAACTTACCTAGAAGGTTCTGGGCTGAGGCAGTGAACACTTCGTGTTATATCATTAACAGAGCCCTGGTAAGACCTTCTACTCAAAAGACTCCCTTTGAGATGTTTAAAGGTAGGAAACCTTCTCTAGCACACTTCAAGATTTTTGGTTACAAATGTTTCATTCATGTTAACTCTAAAAGAGACCTTGATAAATTTGAACCCAAAAGTGAACCTGGAATTTTTTTTAGGTTATTCTAAAAACTCTAGAGCCTATAGGATCTACAATATTAATTCTCAAACTGTTGAGGAATCACCCCACATTGTTTTTGTTGAAAATTCTAATAAATCTGAAACTGGTTTCTGCAGAGACAAGATTGATGCTGAAATTCTTGAGAATAAAGAAGAGCAGAATACAGAACCTGCAGATGAAGGTGAGACTGATGAATCTAGAGCTCAGGGGGAGGTAAATGCAGATATAGGTAATCAGCTTACCAACATTAGAATTCTTAGAGATCATCCTTTAGATAATGTAATTGGTAATCTGAATGAATCCCCTAGGACTAGATCACACTTCAAGATAGAAATTGAACTGAACTCATTTGCACTTGTTTAACAAGTTGAACCGAAGAACATTGAATGTGCCTTAAAAGATGTGCATTGGATAAATGCCATGTATGATGAATTGAATCAATTTGAAAGGAATAAGGTATGGCACCTAGTTCCTAAACCCTCACATGGCTCAATTATAGGCACTGAATGTGTTTTTAGAAATAAAACTGATGAGCAAGGAAAGGTAGTCAGAAATAAGGCTAGGCTTGTAGTATAGGGGTATAATCAGGAATTTGGGGTAGACTTTGAGGAATCTTTTGCCCTTGTAGCTAGATTAGAAGCCATTAGGATTCTTCTGGCTTTTGCTTGCAGCCTAGGAATAAAGCTTCAGCAGATGGATGTGAAATCTGCTTTCTTAAATGGTTTAATAAAAGAGGATATTTTTGTTAAACAACCTCCTAGATTTGAATGCAATGACCTTCTTGATCATGTGTATAAGTTAGATAAGGTGGATTGAAGCAAGCTCCCAGGGCCTGGCATGACAGGCTGAGCTCCTTCCTCATAGGTAAAGGATATTCAAGAGGTGAGGTTGACCAAACTCTATTTACCAAGGTAAACAACAAAAATATCCTTGTTGTTCAAATCTATGTAGATGACATAGTGTCTGGGTCAACTAATCTTTCTATGTGTGAGGAATTCCCTAAATTAATGACTGATGAATTTGAAATGAGCTTAATGGGAGAACTGAAATTTTTCCTTGGATTGCAGGTTAATCAAACTTCAGAAGGAAGGTACATCACCAGTCCAAATATATCCAGGATCTACTGAAGAAATACCAGCTGGAAAACCTCAAAAAGATCACTGCACCTATGGACACATCAACTAGTCTTGATGCTGACCCAAAAGGTAAATTGGTTGATACCAAACAATACAGAGTTATGATCGGATCCCTTTTATATCTTACTGCATCTAACCCAGATATACAATTTTTAGTATGTTTATGTGCTAGATTTCAGGCTAGTCCTAAAGAGTCTCACATTTGTGCTGTGAAGAGGATTTTTTTAGGTATCTGTTAGGCACCCTTGACTTAGGACTGTGGTATCCTGCTAGGTGTGAGTTTGAACTTGTAGCTTACACTGATGCAGACTATGCAGGGTGTAAGATAGATAGAAAGAGCACTAGTGGGTATTGTCAATATCTTGGTGGTTGTCTAGTGTCTTGGGCATCTAATGTTAGAGATGTATGCCCTTCAAGCAAATCACACGTGTTGTGATGGCAACATTTCTTGTATGATTTCATTCAATTATAATAATAATGGCATTTCTTCATTACGTTCTTAGCACGTTATAGTGTATGTGTTGTAATGTGATGAAGTCCCTGAATACAAGCTATGATGACTAGATCATAATGACATTGTGATAATGAGATCAGTTGTAATGCCCTGGATCCTTGGTAGGTCTTGCTGGATCTTCATTGGATCTTTCAGATCTGTTTCGGTGAGTTTCGGTTCGCTTTTGTGGCTTCCGAGTTGAGCTTTACGAGCCATGTGGGTTTTTCTCTCGTACTAGTTACGGAACCCTACGGTGAGTTTAGTTGTCAGTTTCTTGACTCGTGAATGCTGCAGCGATGATGTACTCTTCGAGCCGGTCGTTTCGACTATTTTTGCGTATTTTTCGGAGAGAGGGCCAAAAATCAGATTTTTCAAAAATTAGGAAAACTCCTAATTTCTTTTCCTTTTTCTTTTCCTTCCTCTCTCCTCCCTTCTCATTTCACCGCCGCCGTCTCTCTCTCCCGTTTTATCTCCTCTTGAGCTTCCTCGGCTCCGGCTGCAGACGGAGGACCTAGGAGCGAGTGTTGGGGATGCTGTGGAGCTGACAGGGTGCGCGATAGGGCGAGGATGGAGTGGTTTTGGCGCGATCCCGAACGGTGGATTCAAAGCCGGTGTTTGAGCTTGCGGCGTAGTTTTCGGCGTAGTTTAGTCCCTTCGGGGCACGATTTCTTCGATGGAGGTAGGGAGACGGATCGCCACTTCCTTCTGCACGTTTTCCCTGCTTCTGTGCGTAGTTTGGTGCTCGATCGGGGGAGATCGGGCCAGTTTTGTGAAAACCGTGGTTTTTGGGGTTTTCAGGGTTTGCCGAAAAATGGCAACCATTCGTGGCGTGGTTAGTGTCTAACTGACCGCTGGGATGTTTGGATCCCATCCATGCTAGTCTCGTGTTAATCGGTCGTCATTCGAGACTGGTAGGAGTCCGGGAACCTCGGTGACTCGTTTAGGGTCGATTTGTCCAAATCGCCCCGATCTCTCGTTTTAGTGCTTGCATGTGGGCTTTTTAGCCTCCTAGTGTTGTTGTTCATCGTCTAGTCTTGTTTCCCCTGCGCTTCGGCGTGAATGGGGCGTGGAACGGATCGATTTGGCCAATCCACTATTTTCCCGCTGTGACTGGTGTAGCGGTCGTTTCAGTGACCGCCAGAGGTCCCTGACAGCCCTACGATAGACTGTCACAGCGTCTGGGCATTTTTAGTTATTCGTGGTCTTGGGAGTCTGACGGCCCAGGGGAGACGCGTCACAGCTCTCTAACGCGTCCGGGGTGATGCGTCACGCCTATTTTATCGTTTAGCATTTTTGTTAAGGCGGTTCCTCTGACGCGCCTGCCCTAGTGCGTTAGAGTAGCTTGTAATGCGCCTGGTGTAGGCCGTTACGTTGCGTTTGACTTCGAGTTTGTCCGTTGAGACGATTTATGTAACGGTGGTGTCCCCGTGCGTCACAGCATTGTAACGCGCCTGCCCCCGGCCGTTACATGCTGTTTTGGTCGAGTTGGGTGGTTGTGCCGTTGGCTCTAACGGCCATGCGCTCGTGCGATAGCCTTGTGTAATGCGTCCGTGATGTACCGTTATGTGCCTTTCGGCCATTGTTTCCTTGACTTGAGCCAGTTGGCCCTGACGCGCCTGCCCTGGTGCGTTAGGCTGTGTAACACGCTTGGTCTCGTGCGTTACGTGGTTCGAGTTATCATTTTAAGCTTGAGGTCTGTTGGCCCTGACGGCCCGGGTCGGGTGCGTCAGAGCGGTGTAACGTGCCTGGTATAGGCCGTTACGTGCCTTGTGCGTTTTAGATGTTGGTTAGGGCGGTGTGTGTGACGGCTCTCCTCCTGACTGTCATGTTGCTGTAGCGCGTCTGTTGTAGACCGCCATAGTTGGAGTGTAACGGCCTAGCGTTAGACCGTCATATTCATGTAACGATCTAAGGATGGTGCGTTACAGTCCTTCTGCTCCGATTTCCGTCGTTTTGGTTTCTGACTGCCTTGGCTTATCCTTGTGGTCTGCCCAGTTTTCCGTGGATGTCTCCTGACACCCTATGAGGGCTAAGACTACGTCGTAAGGTGGCCAAGAGTCTTCTTGCTTGTGGTAGGATTCTCTTTCCTACTGTTGTATCGTCGTTGTTTGGTTCCTGTCAACCCGGGGTGACCCAGGGGTTGACAGGCGACCTTGTGTGGGTGTCTTGGCGGTTCTGTCCAGTCCAAGACACTGGTTTTGGATGCCACGAGGTACTGCTTTACCTTGTTTTGTGTGTCCAGGCGTGTCTGAGGGTCTCCGGTGTTCTCTCAGGTCTCCGTGAGTCATGTTCTGCGGAGCGTTGCTTCCCGTGGCTTAGGATTAGACCGATTGGCGGCTTGGTCCGCATCTGTAACGATCTTACCTCCGAGTCGTCCAACTCAAGGATCGTTACGTGGTTGGTCTAGTTGCCTAGTCCTGAGTCTGTTGGTAATTGTCTTGCTGCCTTGGTGCATCGTAGTACGTGCGACAGTGCTTCCTTGCCTATTTGTACTATAGCCCTTGTTTCGGAGTCTTGTGTTTTGTGCGCCTCCGATTGTTGTTGCCCTAAGGCCTGTGAGTTGCCGACCCGCCTTGGATGGCGGAGGGGTGTTCCCGAGATACGGTTTGTAAGCTAGTTCCGTGGGCTCCCAGCCAACGGTAGCATCCTACCGAGGGTGAAAACTAGCCGGAGTACCTTGCTTAGGCTAGAGCCAGTGTATGCACACGTGGTCAGGGGCTTTGGACTTACGTCGACAGGCGTGACCCTGACTGGTTACTTGATGCTGCTGTTCCTGTTTGGTTCAGTGCGGGGGTCTGTGACTCTACCGTGGCTTCAGCGGTATTGTAGGTGAGACACTCGTGGCACAGCATAAGACGTCTGTGGACGCAGCTGGTCGTTGCTCTGGTGGGGAGGTGCGTCCGTCTGTGACGCGTGGCTCTCCACTGCTCTTTGCGTTTCTTGCGCGTCGTGACCTTTCCGAGTTAGCCCTCTCATGGCCCTACTTGAGGTCAGCGTGGTGTGCACGACTTTCTAGTCGTGGGTGTGTCGTCGAGTCTGTCGGTCGTCTGCGTGGGTCTTGTCTAGACCTTTTGTCGATCCTTGCAGGTCTTCGTCTTAGGCCTGGTGCCGAGTTGGAAGATCGGTAACTTCTAACTTTGTTAGATCAGAGTCACCCTTCTGTCACTATTTGGAGTAGTTTGGGGTGCCGAGGTTAGTTCGGTCGCCACTTGTCTAGCACGGGTTCTTCCCCTTTCTTACTTGTTCCCTACTCCTACTCCCCATCTGTTCTCTACTGCTTCTAGAGTAGCTTTACAGCTTTTTAGTGTAGTTTTCCCGCTTTGCTACACCTGCTGTTCTTCTTGTTGTTTTATTGTTCCATGTTACTGCATGTTTTTCAGTGGGGATCCGCGTGACCCCTACTGAGCCAGTGACACGAGGCTCACCCCTACTTTTCAGGTGGGGTGACATCTTTCGTTCTACTTTCGCGTGGTTCCTGGAGCGCTTACTCGTTGCTTGTCGTTGTGGCCAGCTGGTACCTGCGTCGGGCTTCCCCCGACTTCTCGGTACGTCTTTCCCTTCTATCGACTGTACTGTGCTAGACTTGCTGTCTTTAGCTTTGGACTTGACTCTGGTGTATAATTGTTAAAATGAACTGTTAATTAAAAAGTAATTTTATTTCTGCTACTTTAGCAAACCGATCTAATGAAATTTAATTGCTTCTGTTATATCTCTGTGGCTTCAATGTACTCTACACATGCCTTTATCCCTTCGGAGCTTTCCCGATCTTGGGAGGACTCGCGGGTTCCATGTGGTATCACGTGTATTCGGTAGTCCTACCGGGTATACCTAGTATCCGAGATCCGGGTCGCTACAGCTGGTATCAGAGCCGGGTTCTGAGATGTTCGGAGTTCTTTTCTGAGCTATCAGAGCATTGTTGTGTGAAGTACATGGGAATCCGAGATATACAATATCCGGAGTCGTGAAAGTCCAGTACAGTCTTCAGCTGGCCTTGGTGTTGCGATGATTTATCGCGTTGTTTTCTTCGTATGCTATCTTGTGCGTGCTACTCTAGCACTATACGAGATGGTCCTGCTCTCGTCAGGATGCGACGAAGTGTTTCTTTTTTTTCGTCGTTGTGTTTGTTTCGATCATGTTGTACTTGGCAGTGTTCGCTGAAAGGCTTGAATCTGCAGTACGTTGCGAGATTTTCTCCGTGTGTTGTTCAGGTTGCTGTTGACCTTTATCCTTGGTCTGATGACCGTACACGTTCTCACGTTGTCTTGGTGATCCCGGCTTGAGTCTGTTCAGCTTCTGAAGTGTCTTGCTTCTGTTGAAGTGCTCGATTAGATTCCGTGTTAGAGAAGTTGCTCAGGCAAGCTAGGATTTCCCTTTCCTGGTGAGCTTTCGTGGTTGAGCTTGTTGCTTCTCGTCCCTTCTGGTGAAATATTTTTGAGATTTGCCTTGGAATTGCTGTCTTAGTGATGCCTTTGTCCTGTGTCTGCTTAAGTGTGGAAAGCTTTGTTCTGAGCCTGATCTACTTTTTGCTATATGGTTGCTTGGCTTTGGACTCCATAATGGTGTTAAGAGCTGTTGTGTACCGTATTTGTCGTGCCGTGTCCAGCGGCCGATGTATTGTGAAGGCTCATTTATCGTTTTCAAGATGTGAAGGTAAGCTGAGATTAACGCTTTTCCTTGTGCTTTGTGCTGAAGCTGGTACTCTTCTCTTGTTGCACTTGGGCTCCTGGTGATCGGTTGCTCGCGAGATCGGTACTCGTGGCGTGTTATTTACGATCTTCATTGGTTGCGATGGTGCCTGGTGTGTGTTGAGATGCGACTAGCGAGGTTGTTCTGATGCCTATGTGCATCGTTGAGTGTGCAGCTGAAGCCTGTGAGTTAGCTACTCACTGGTCGAGGGGTTTGTTCTTCTCGATGCGATTTCATCTTGGCTTCCTGTGCCTTGATGTTGCCTGTTGCCGTGCTGTTGCTGGAGTTATTCTGGTATTAGTATTGGCAATTGCAAGTTTTGGGGAAGTTGTCAGTGTCCCTTGCTAATTGAGTACCCTCTGCTTCGCATGTGTTTTCTTGGGTGTTGTGCTCTCGAGGCGTGTTCGTAGTCCTTGAGTTGCGTTCCCCGAGATTGTAGTTGTTTTCTCATTGTCGAGGGTCTTTTCTTGGTGAGCAGTCTGATGCGTGACCCGTCCCTTGTGGTCATACGCTCAGCTATTCCTGTGCCTTGTTATGACCCCGCTTGCAATTGTGTTCCACGGTTCTGAGTTCGGTGCGGAGCCGGAATTCTGCAAGCGTTGTTGTTGTCGTTTGATCGCTGTTTCTCTATGATTTTGTGCTTCTGTTTTGGACCAGGTCTTGTCGGTTAACCTTGCTGTACTCTTTCTCCCTAGAGTTAGCTTGCGACTTGATCAGATATGATATCTGAGTGAGGACTGACTTGGTTGTGCCTGTGGTCCAGTGTTGTCATTGTGTCCTGTGTGCCAGGTGTTCCCTGTTGCCTTTGGCACTGGAGCCGATGATGTGGTCGAGCGGTCAGCTGTGAGGACTGTGTCTCCTTGTGTAAGCTGCTGCTTGCCGTGATGTGGTTATGGCAGTCGTGTCTCTTTCCCTACGAGACGTGAGCGACGTTGCCTTGTTTTGGAGGTGTTGGACTTGTGTTCACTTGGGTGCCGTGCTTGATCCAGAGCATGTGCTCGTGATTATAGTCTGACGATATTCCTCTGAGCTGTGCTTCTCAAGATTGGTGTTGTTTCCGTGGTTGTGCTGTTGGGTTGTTCTTCCCTGCTTTTCCTTTTCTAGTCCTTAAATTTCGAGGGTGAAATTTCTTAAAGGAGGGGAGGATGTAATGCACTGGATCCTTGGTAGGTCTTGCTGGATCTTCATTGGATCTTTCAGATCTGTTTCGGTGAGTTTCGGTTCGCTTTTATGGCTTCTGAGTTGAGCTTTACGAGCCGTGTGGGTTTTTCTCTCGTACTAGTTACGGAACCCTACGGTGAGTTTAGTTGTCAGTTCCTCGACTCGTGAATGCTGTAGCGACGATGTACTCTTCGAGCCGGTCGTTTCGACTATTTTTGCGTATTTTTCAGAGATAGGGGCAAAAATCAGATTTTTCAGAAATTAGGAAAATTCCTAATTTCTTTTCCTTTTTCTTTTCCTTCCTCTCTCCTCCCTTCTCATTTCGCCGCCGCCGCCCCTCTCTCCCATTTTCTCTCCTCTCGAGCTTCCTCGGCTCCGGCTGCAGACGGAGGACCTAGGAGCGGGTGTTGGGGATGCTGTGGAGCTGACTGGGTGCGCGACAGGGCGAGGATGGAGTGGTTTTGGCGCGATCCCAAACGGTGGATTCAAAGCCGATGTTTGAGCTCATGGCATGGTTTTTGTCTCGGTTTAGTCCCTTCCGGGCACGGTTTCTTCGGTGGAGGTAGGGAGACGGATCGCCACTTCCTTCTGCACGTTTTCCCTGCTTCTGTGCGTAGTTTGGTGCTCGATCGGGGGAGATCAGGCCGGTTTTGTGAAAACCGTGGTTTTTGGGGTTTTCAGGGTTTGCTGGAAAATGGCAACCATTCGTGGCGTGGTTAGTGTCTAACTGACCACTGGGATGTTTGGATCCCATCCATGCTACTCTCGTGTTGATCGGTCATCTGCGTGGGTCTTTTCTAGACCTTTTGTCGGTCCTTGCAGGTCTTCATCTTAGGCCTGGTGCCGAGTTGGCAGATTGGTAACTTCTGACTTTGTTATATCAGAGTCGCCCTTCTGTCACTTTTTGGAGTAGTTTGGGGTGCCGAGGTTAGTTTGGCCGCCACTTGTCTGGCGCGGGTTCTTCCCCTTTCTTACTTGTTCCCTACTCCTACTCCCCATCTGTTCTCTACTACTTCTAGAGTAGCTTTACAGCTTTGTAGTGTAGTTTTCCCACTTTGCTACACCTGCTGTTCTTCCTGTTGTTTTGTTGTTCCGTGTTACTACGTGTTTTTCAGTGGGGATCCGCGTGACCCCTAATGAGCCAGTGACACGAGGCTCACCCCTGCTTTTCAGGTGGGGTGACGTCTTTCTTTCTACTTCCGCGTGGTTCCTGGAGCGCTTGCTCGTTGCTTGTCGTTGTGGCCAGCTGGTACCTACGTCGGGCTTCCCCCGACTTCTCGGTACGTCTTTCCTTTCTGTCGACTGTATTGTGCTAGACTTGCTGTCTTTAGCTTTGGACTTGACTCTGGTGTATAATTGTTAAAATGAAGTGTTAATTAAAAAGTAATTTTATTTCTTCTACTTTAGCAAACCGATCTAATGAAATTTAATTGCTTCTGTTATATCTCTATGGCTTCAATGTACTCTACACATGCCTTTATCCCTTCGGAGCTTTCCCGCTCTTGGGAGGCCTCGCGGGTTCCAAGTGGTATCACGTGTATTCGGTAGTCCTACCGGGTATACCTGGTATCCGGGATCCGGGTCGCTACATCATTCATCTAGAGGTTTATGTTCTAAATGTTCCTGGTTGTGGGATCTTCAATAAGGGACATTGAAGATCCGGATAGACCGGTGCACGTGGTACTCACTCATGTGACGAGGGTGGTCGATCTCATAACCACCGGTGTGGTGACATCAAGGTACATGTGCAGGTGCTCGTTATTAGAATGAGTTCACTGAATTGACCCGATCTAGAATTCCTGAATGGTAATCATGCTGACTGTCAATCAGGAGATTCTAGTGTCACTATAGCACAATTGGATCTTAGACCTGAGTCATAAAAGAGGTTTTGTATGGACTCCACTGAGCGTTTGATTGCTAACTTATGAACTTTAGCATTGTGGTTCTGGATAGTTGGTTATTCGGACTCAGTGGGATTCATGTGAAGACACTTTGGTGGACAACAAGGGATCATTCACTCTCTGCATGGATTAAGAGAGAGAATGCTCTATGGACATGTACTTAGAAATCCTTGGCCAGGGTATGGGAGTTCACTCAGAAAAGGAGTTTTCCAGTGATCTGTACTTAAGAGTACAAGGGTTCATAAGATCAGGATGCTTTAGGGTTTGACAGTTTGATCATACCCTAATTCTGATTGGTGCATTGTATGAATGAGGATCTATAACTGTGTGGAATCTGATGACGGAAAGGTTCAATATGGGTTGCATCCCTCCCAAAGTCATTTGGGATCACGAGGTGTTGCTTGGTGCCGTTCGTGGTCGAAAAGCCCGTTAATTCCATTAAGAGTTAATGGATTATAATTAATTAAGTTAAGAAGGGTTCTTAGCTTAATGGGCCTGAAAACCAAACAGACTATTGGGCCTAGAGGGTCACACACAATAGAGTAGTGGATAAGGCGGATAAGGACGGTAATTATAGATAGTTTCTAGGTTTTTGTGAAAAATGCCAAAGTCTATAAATATACGCTGAGGAGAGAAACCCTGGCCCAGGCATTAGGGTTTCTCCTCTGGCCACCCCTCTCTCTCTCCTCCCTGACCTGGGCGTACCCCTCTCTCTATCCTCCCCCTGCGGTGGTGGATGGTGGTGCTGAGGAGTGGCCGACGTGTGGAGACCGAGAAGGAGACTCCGTCTGTTCTCGCAAAGGTATAGAAATATATAGAAATGTTCTTCTTCGGGCATCTGGGAATTAATTAATCTCGCAAAGGTATAGAAATGTTCTTCCTAAGCGGGTTTTCCTTAGATAGTTTTTGATTTTGATCGCCAGCAAGGATCCACATCCTAGGGTTTCGTTGTTTCCACTGCATCTCTGATCGAAACCTTACATCTAAGAAGTAACACATTGTTGCTCTATCCACTGCTGAGGCTGAATATGTTGCAGCAGGGAATTGTGCAGCCTAAGCACTATGGATAAAACACCAGCTCATAGACTATCACATAAATTTAGGATGCATTCCCATTCTTTGTGATAACACCAGTGATATTTCATTAACACAAAATCATGTTCATCACTTTAGGACTAAGCAAATTGAAATAAAACACCACTTCTTGAGAGATGAAGTAAGTAAGAATGAAATTGAGCTGAATTATGTAGAAACAGAAAATCAAATTGCTGATATTTTTACTAAACCTCTTGGGAATGAAAGATTTAAATTCTTAAGGAGAGAACTAGGTTTATATAAATTTCAGCATGATGATTGATTCCTTAAGTTCATTCTTGTCTGGAATAAATGCTTTATCTATGATGGTTCATATGCCTGTGATTCTGTCTAACACATGGTATCAGTAGTTGTAATTGCAGAAATATCTTGCATTGTATCCATCTTGATCTTATGGGTATATCAAATGGGTTGCTGGGATAAGGGTAGATATCTTATGTCTGAAAATCCACACCATGTGTAGATGTCACGCCCCGAGCGCGGAAGATTACCCGGAGGCGTGACACGTCTATATAGATCGTGTCAATCATGTAAATATCAGAGTGCGCAAATAACTAAGATTTAACTCTAAATTAATACAAATAGTACGAGCTGACAATTGTCACAACTAATCAAAGGATAAATACATATGTTCCCAGAGTCCAACGACTAGGCTTCAAATCTTAAGCAGTTCTAATCAAGTTGACTAATACAAATGACATAGATGAATTGATACAACTGACATAAGTGAACTAATACAATAACACAAAGGACATGACAATTTGATAACTTCACTCTAACACTCAATCACTCAGTCTCATTCCCTTCCGAGTGTTGGTTGGCATCCAAATTACCTGAAAATATTAGAAAACAACTAGATGAGCGAATCGCTCAGTAGGAATTACATCTCAAGATTTAACATGCTTTAAGTGGTTTACAAGTTCAATTAATGTCAGTAAAGCTATGCATGTAGATGAGTAGATATCAAGGATTGTAAAAATCAACAAGAGCAGTGAAGGAATAACAAGTGAGAGTATAAGGATTCCAACTTCAATGCAGCAATAGCAAGAGATTCAAGCAAGTAATAACTGGAATTAACAAAATCTTTCCAAGAGAGTAAGAACTCATGTCTAGCAAGTAATAGAAAGTAATATAAATTCAAGCATGTAAAACTGGAATTGGCTATTTATCAATTTCATTCAAGTAAAAACTTTACCCTTCTGCGGGTCTCAAGTCAAATCAATCAAGTAATATCACGAGAATGAGTGGAATGTCTAAAGCCTAGAAAGCAAGTACTTCGGTGCAATGCCAAACACCGTGGTCAATAAACTCCCATGGGCACAAGTACCTTCGGGTGCTCCTCTCAGGACCAGATCGGGCCCTATATGCACAACATTAATCATGCCTGTCGACATCCACTCTCATTTATAGCCAATATAGAATTTCAAAGTTTGACCAGTATGATATATAAGGTAGAATTATGGAATGGAATCCAAGGGCGCATTAATGTGTAGGGAAGAACTAGGAGTGAAAACCAATAACGTTTGATACACGAAAAAAAAACTAGATAAGAGAGGTGCCTTATGGGCCACCTGACAATTTTAGAAACGACACCCTCACTGTGGGATGCCCTTCCTGGGAATTATACAGGGTTTAGAGGACCCTGTCAGGAGTTAAATATCACCTCTCAGGCTGCCATCTATCAGTGGAGATGGCAAAAGCGAAAGCCTAACGATCAGGTTAACGCAATGAGCCAGCTGTAGTTCATCGCGTCAACCCTGCAGTTCATCGCGTCAACCCTACGAACAGGCTGGGTTGACTCATCAGTTCATCGCGTCAACCCTGCGAACAGGCAGGGTCGACTCATCAGTTCATCGCGTCAACCCTGTGAACAGGCAGGGTCGACTCATCAGTTCATCGCGTCAACCCTCTGAACAGGCAGGGTCGACTCATCAGTTCATCGCATCAACCCTGTGAACTGGCAGGGTCGACTCATTAGTTCATCGCGTCAACCCTGTGAACTGGCAGGGTCGACCCTGTGAGCAGGCAGGGTCGACTCATCAGTTCATCGCGTCAACGCGATGAACTGGCAGGGTCGACTCTGTAGTTCATATTTGCTCAAAATGGCTTAAGGTATTAATCTTTGATTAAACTAGGGTATTAACCTTTGATTTAAGTTTATTTAGGTAAAACTGATGACATGGATAGATAGAGAAAACTGTAAGGATTATAGATCTTTATTTATGCATTCGTTTCATGCTTTAGTTGCTTAAATATCAGATTTTTAACATGACGTATCATACAAGTTTTCATTTTTAAAGGAACTAAATGGAGATAAGGTTTCTAGATAGGCTACCTAACAGATTAATTAGGTATGCTAGTTTGTTAGTAGATCAACTAACATGTTAATTAGTTATGTTCACAGGTTAGTTAAACTAATAAGTTACGTAAAAACATGATAAAACTTACGTTAAACGGATATATCGTATGGATATGAAGCTAATACATGTCAACTACCCTAGATTGAAGCTAATACATGCTAATCAATGCTAATCATCTTGGGTATAAGGCTACTACATGCTAATTATCTTGGTACGAGGCTAATACATGCTAATCATCCTAGATTTAAGCTAACACATGCTAATTATTCTAGGTATGAGACTAATACTTGCTAATTATCTTGTGTATGAAGCTAATACACGCTAATCATCCTTAAATCATCCTA
Organism: Amorphophallus konjac; assembly: GCA_022559845.1. NCBI lineage: Eukaryota > Viridiplantae > Streptophyta > Magnoliopsida > Alismatales > Araceae > Amorphophallus > Amorphophallus konjac. The sequence continues at coordinate 49,820,666 of CM040124.1, read as the reverse complement.
GATTTAAGCCAACACATGCTAATTATTCTAGGTATGAGACTAATACTTGCTAATTATCTTGGGTATGAAGCTAATACACGCTAATCATCCTAGATTTAAGCCAACACATGCTAATTATTCTATGTATGAGACTAATACTTGCTAATATTTGCTAATGCATGCGAATTAATCTGGGTATAATGCTAATACATGCTAATTATCTTAGGTATGAAGCTAATACATGCTAATCATCCTAGATTTAAGCTAACACATGCTTTATGAGCACTAAATATCGCATGGAAATGAGCCTAATACTAAATGCCTAGACTAATCATCCTAGATTAGCTACTAGTTTAGTTAAAAGTTGAGAACACCTACTTGTTGGAAGATCGTAGCAGCAGAACCCTTCTTTGTAATCCCTGCAGAGCTTTGCCCCAACCTTAGCTAGCCTAAATGAGGGTAGCAAAAGGGGTATGTTTATAGGGTTGTCATGGCCGAATGGGAGGCAAGATCTGAAATAATGGGGCTTTACGGCTTGTACAGGCTGGAGAGATAAGGGATAATGTTTGGACAGCCAATCCATAGCCCAGATCGTAAAGTCTGTCTCCCAAATTCATACACGATCCCTATTCAATGTGCACACTTTCAAAGTCTGTACATGCTCAAAGTCTATACATTGGCTTCACAAAGTCTGCACATCACAAAGTCTGTACATTGCTATTGCTAGCCTATTCACAAAGTCTGTAAATCACAAGTCTGTACATCCTCTCCCTCTCAAAGTCTATACATTGACTTCCTCTCAAAGTCTGTACATCACTTCCTCTCAAAGTCTGTACATCACAAAGTCTATACATTGGCTATTGCTAGCCTATTCACAAAGTCTGTAAATCACAAGTCTGTACATCCTCTCCCTCTCAAAGTCTATACATTGACTTCCTCTCAAAGTCTGTACATCACTTCCTCTCAAAGTCTGTACATCACAAAGTCTATACATTGGCTATTGCTAGCCTATTCACAAAGTCTGTACATCACAAGTCTGTATATCCTCTCCCTCTCAAAGTCTATACATTAGCTTCCCTCTCAAAGTCTATACATTGCCTGAGCATAGTCATGAAGTCTGTACATTGCTGCTTTGCCAAAGTCTGTACATTGACATCTTTTCCTACGTTGCACTTCCAAGTCTGTACGTTGCTAGCTTATAATATATAATTAATTGGCACAAAAGGTAAATGGTGGATGCTAGGATTTGAACTCTGGTCATTGGGTTGAAAGGCAAGTTACTTAACCAACTACACTAGGAAGCCACTTGTTAAGTGAATATTCTTTACATATGATAACTACGTGTTCCAACTTCTTACTTAATCTAGAGTTTATCTAATATGTTTTTTTTGGGGAAATATTATTAATAAATATATATATATATTTTTTTTTATACGGGATGCTAAAGTAGAGGCTTGTCCACTGCCAAGTACCATGAGTCAAGATCTTGTCTGTGTCTTGCATTTCACTATTTGCTCATAAGTCACAAATATTGTGTCTAATAATTATGCACATGGACAGGAGGAGTAAGTGTTCATATTTTCTTCTTGTGCATGCTGTCAAGGGGAGTTCAGAATAAGTTGATTTTCGATCTTGTCCAGGTGGTTACATACACCGAAGTCATCACCCTGTTGCAACCTTGACTCTATCCTTCTGATCAACAGATTTTGTCATCTTAAAATCTCAGATGTTCACATCATTTCTGAAAGTTCAGTATCTATTGCATGATATCAGATTCTCCTATCATACTTATTAATTTCCATTTTCTTGATATCAATCTCTTAAAATAGTCTCTGAAATAATGACAAACTAATAATTAGTTCATTACTCTAAGCTACTATTGTACCCGGACAATTTCCCCAGCAAAATACCAAAGAACAAACGGTTCAGGAATTTCTCCGAACACCTTCAAGGCATGGGCTATCCAGCCCCTCCAGCAACCCAGTGGGACCGACCAACGGCCCCAACTTGCTAACCAGGATATACGGCAGCATTAGCAATCAGCCGGGACCACTCCCGACCCCTCAGTTGCGGACTTTGTCTGCATTCTATACAACCACCCGGGCCAACCCGGGGGGCGCCCCGACCACAAGCCACGCCACGTGGCACTCAGCAAAGAGGCCAGGGGGCTACCCCCGAGACGCCTTCTTTCAACCTTCCAAGGTCAAAGGGAGACCCAAATAAGTCAACCACAGGCTTTAGAGGCCCGCAGCATGTACATACGGCTCACGCACGGGTGCCGGGCTTTTCCCCGAACACCTTGTGGGCGCATATGTACTAGCCCTCCTACAACAAACCGTGGGTCAACCCGCGGCTCCAGCACACCAATCGGGTTCCACAACAACCCCCCAGCAAGTCGGGGCCATCCCCGACCCTCAGACACACGGCGATGAGCCGTTTAGACTTAGCTCTCGGGCCAACCCGAGGTCACTCTGCCAACCCACCTTGCATTGTGTAGCATGCATTCATAGCATCTGCATGTCAATCTGAATAACAAATCATATTTTTCATCAAAATACATAAAAATACATCTGTTTGACAGGATGTTGCTATTCTATTTAATAAGGGGTTGCCATCATCAAAAAGGGGGAGATTGTTGTGACTCCTCTGTGTTGATGATGTTGACATTTGCTTCATTTCTTTGGCAACACCTTATCTTGATTGATTGTTTGTTTTGATTGATTGGCAACAGTTCCTATTTTGATGAAATTACTTTTATCAGGTTGTCTGTGTACATAATGTAGTCAGAGTCTATAATATGTTCTGCACACACTCACAAGTCTTCACAGTGCTTTGTAGCATGAAACTCTATACATTGGCATACATTTCAGCGTCAACGCATTGCATCATCTTTACATGTGTGTACATTGCATCACATCGTTAAAGTCTGCACATCGGCTAAGTGTGCACATTGTTCACCTTAGTTAAAGTCCATTCATTGGACTGTGCATAGTCTATACATTGCCCGTCATTGCAAGTCCATACATCCACAGTGCATTGCATAGTCTATACACTGCACGTTCAAGTTCAAAGTATATACATTGCTGCATTACCTGCTAGAGTGAAGTCTGTACAGCCGAAGCACACATATCAAGTCTATACATTGAACTACTGTGCAAGTCCACACATTGGCATTCAGGCTTGAAAGTCTGTACAATGGACTGTGCTTCGCAAAGTCTATACATTTGTCGGTGGTAAGTATATACAGTGAGCGTCTCATGAAGTCCATACAGTGCACTATGCATCCTTCGTTGAACTTCCAAGTCTACACATTGAAGCAAAGTATGTACAGCCATCAGTGATCTTCCAAGTATGTACATCTAACTGTTCATCTTCGAAGTCTGTACATTGGAAGTTTTACCTACGTTTTCCTTCAAGTCTATACATCGGTATTTTTACCGTCGTTTCCCTTGAAGTCTATACATTGATCGCTTTACCGTCGTTTCCATTAGAAGTCCATACATTCGCTGCTTCTTTGTTCAAGCCTATACAACCTTTCATTTTGAAAGTCTATACATCGGGAAGTCTTCACATTGGCTGTTGAATGATATTCAAGTCTACACATCGGCACTGTAGCATGCATTTCGTAAAGTCTATACATTGCATGCTTCACTCTATGTCTATACACTCGTGAGTGTTTCATCAAGTCTATACATTGGATGCTGTTCTTCAAAGTCTGTACATTGCATCATATTGTTCATGCAGTGTCTTGGTGAAGTCTATACATCGTTTCACTGTACAGGTCTATACATTGCATTGGCTAAGTGTGTACATCAGTCTGTCTCTGTTGCGTCTAAGGCTTTGGGCAAAGTCTATACAGACTCCACCGTCTCTTCCAGCGTCTCACGCTATCCAAGTCTGTACAGTGTCTGTCTTCATGCATCAGTCAAAGTCTGTACAGCCAGGTACGTCTCATTTAGAGTCTAAGGCAAGTCTACACATTGGAGCTTCATTCAAAGTATGTACATCGTCTCATTCATGCATTGTTCATGAAGTCTGTACATTGGACTGTGTCTTCGTGCATCATGTGAAGTCCATACATTGGTCTTCATATTCAAAGTCTGTACATCCGATCGTCTCACCTTGGGTCTATTCAAAGTCTGTACATCCAATCGTCTCACCTTGGGTCTATTCAAGTCTATACATCCACTATTGATCGGCAAGTCTGTACAGCGTACAGTGCAGCGTCTCTTGTATTAGTCTTCGAAGTCTATACATTCATTCACTATAGCATGACTTCCACCAAGTCTATACATTGGTCGGTGGCAAGTCATTACATTGGCTTCAAGACTCCGAAGTCTATACATCCACAGTGGATCTTCAAAGTCTGAACATCCGTTCACTTCACTCAAAGTCTATACATCGGCCTTAATCTAAAGTCCATACATTGGGTGAGGTTCTTCATAGTCTGCACATTGCTTTACAATTCAGCAAGTATGTACAGCCCTTCATATAAACTGAAGTCTATACATCGTGATGTCTTACACATTGGCTGTTTGAATGATCTCAAAGTCTATACATCCGATTGTTCAGCTTGTGGCCAAGTCTGTACATTGGCCTTCATGCCTCAAGTATATCCATTGTTTTTTCGTTCAAACAAGTCCATACACTGAGCAAGTATACACATTGTGTTTGTCTTGTAAAGTCCATACATTGATGTCTGTACGTCGGCTATAAACCGAAGTCTATACACTGTAATGTATATACTTACAGTTGATGATCCGATACTCTGTCTGACAGGGATTCTCTACAGGGATTGCTGACATGGCTCGTGATCCCAGGAGGACGAGGTGATCAGATGATGACACGTGGATAAAGTTGCCTCGGATCTGGTGAATTCCTTGGGTGGGAAAACGTGGAAACCATGCCCCCTTATCCACCTGCTGCCAGTATATATTGAAGCCTTGGTGTTCAGTTGGAGGCTGATCGAAAACTGAAGAGAGCAAAGTCTATACAGCCAGTCTGAAAGCAGCAGAGCGCCATCGATCCACTGTGAGAAGAGAAACAGAGAAGAAGAAAAAGAGAGAAGAGAAGATCAAGAGAGATGAGTTGAGAGAGCTTGATCGAGAGAGTGAGATTGTGAGAGTTTTTGTTTGAGAGGTTGTATCTCAGTCTCTTGGTTCAGAAACCAGAGCTGAGCATTGCTCATTCGAGCTACATTCCCATTTGGGTTTTTATTTTCGTTTTGCTTCTGTCTTTCATTTCCGAATTCATGTTTCTTCAAGCTGTGAGTCAGCGGATTTACAGTGGAAGTCTCCACTAGATGTGTTAAGCTGTATTTCCCCAGCAGTTGCAGAGGATCTGTTCCTCTGGTCGGCAAGCTGTAGTGCCCAGCGAAGCTGTGTATCAGCGGTTGTTGGCCAAGCTGTAGTGCCCAGCAGACGCAAGCTGTACTGCGCAGCAGTAAGCCATACTCGGTTGAGTGTGGGGTGGACATAGGTCCTTGACCGAACCACCTAAAAATCGTGGGTGTCTTGTGTTTGTGTGATTGTCTATGAATTGTGTGCGACTGGTTGTCTTGTTTACTTTAAGAGCTTGATTCGCTTCTGTTGAAATCTAGTATCAGGGTTAGTGATTTAGCAGATTTGCCTATATTCCGCATTTGAACCTTACATTGGTTTTTAAATAGGTATTAGATCTATTCACCCCCTCTAGATCCACATTTTGTGGAGATAGACTGCGTCCATCTAACTCAACAGACTCAAACTTCCGCTATGATATCAATTTGATGCGGGACGGATAGCGAGCCTGGGACTCTAGCTCGCGGGCGTCCCTAAGCGAGGGAAACGTGGGATCGTGCGCGGTTGAGAAACCGGCAATAAGCCTTGGGTATCGGCTTTTCCGCGTATACTCGGATTGAGTCACGGGACGGGTTCATTCACTCACTCTCGCAGCGGTGATAAAAATAAATATTGAGCTAGTAATCCTATCACTCTAGCAGCGACATTCTAATAATATACGAATTGAGCAAATATGATAAAGAGGGAGGCAAGTTTACCTCCATGCTCTGGGCATGGGGAAGACGACCCAGGCCGAAGCTCGTACTTTCGGTGTACAAATATTAACAATAATTACAGAAATGATTTTAAGGCCCACTCCACGCAGGGAGGTAAAGGGCAACAATGTGGGACCCGGGAGTAGCGAACTCGGGTTGGCGGGCTGCACGTTGATGGTCCCGGGTGGTTGTAGGCGGCGGCTCCGATTCGGTGATTTGCTGGTCGGCAGGACAGCAAACACGGATGTCCAAAGGGACGTCATCCTCCGGAAGGCTTCTAAGGGCGGCGCTTCACCGGGACGAAGGAAGCAGGTCCCTAGTCGACCTCCGGGAGCGGCGGACGTTGATTATGCACCGGCGTATTTTTTGGAAGATTTATCTTTGGCTCTTTTTCTACTATCCCGTTTCAGGAATTGGCCTGCGCGGTCTGGCAAGAATGGCTGCTGCGATCTACTCCGACGCCAGATCGACGTGAGACTCGCCCCGTTGGAAAGCTCTTTCGACGAGCTACGATCCTTGGCTAGGGCAGGAATTTCTCTACTCATGTACCTTCCGTGGCAGAATTTTAAATGGACTGGCTCCCAGACCCAGATCGGACAGGGCAGAAAATGGATCTACCTGAGAACAAGAGTTGACCGGAGGGGAGACGGTGGATCTGGGTGTAGGAATTTTTATGGCTGAGAAAGGGGGCTGTGAGGGACGTGCTCAAATTTTATGGGAATTTCCAAAGGTGGTTTTCGTGGGGAAGTGGATTTTTGGGTGGTCAGGGGTCGGATATGGACTGCAGAGGATAGAACAGATTCTGGTCTGAGAACTAATTTTTCAGAGGGGAAGAAGAACTCTTAAATTCGTGAAAAAATTTGTGGAGGTGGGTATTGGTGGATAGAAGTCCCAGTTCAAGTTTCAGCTCATTTTGAAATGGGAAAGGGGTGAAAGTGGCGAAGAGGTAGCTTGCTGGCTGGTGGATCTGCACAGGAGGCAGATTACAAGGGATGGGAAGAACAGATTGGGAAAAATGGTAAATGAGGGGGAAATAACCTAAATGTTTTTGTGGAGGATGGGGTGGACGTGGGGAACTTACCCTCCAAATTTCAACACGATCTGAGCTCTTGATTGAGAGCTAAAAATTGCGCACTAGGCTTCTGTCCAAAGTGGACAGAACTCCGATGAAGCGGTGGTGGCGTTGCGATGGCGGCTCGATGGGGGCGGCGGCAGAGCTTCGCACTCCGGGGAGGAGAGATCACTTGGAATCCACCAAGTTTGTAGGGAATCCACCCTAGAAACATAACAAATCCATGCTGCAAAGGAGGGGAGCGAGAGGGGTGCACCCAAGGCTTCCTCTTGGCATAAAATGCAATAACCTTCCATTAATTCTTCATTAGCTCCACAAATGACACTATACATGTGATTATATAGGGAATGGCAAGGGGTAGGGGGGCTGGGAATCTCGGGGGAGAGAGGGGAGGGAGAGGGGGTGCGCACTTGCCAAGTGGGAGAGGGAGGGGGACCAAGGGGGGACAAGGACTTGCCTAACTTTGAAAATTCAAGGGAGGGAAGTCAAGGGTGGTAGGTTGCCTACCTCTTGGACCAAGAAGGGGGGGGGGGCGCCCTCTTCCACTAGCCACCTAGCCTCCATCCCATTTCCCCTTTCATACCTAGCATGCTAACCCATTGGCATGTTCACATTGAAGCCCCTTTTGGCCCAATTAAGGCCCAAAGTCCCATTAACTCTAGCCCAATACCTAGCCTAGCCCATTTGCCATATTTAATACAATTGTCCAACATGGACTACAATAGGGCCCAACGTGGCCTAAAAATGTGAAATAAAGGTGATGGCTTAGCCAATGTGTCCACGTCCTCCGCGAGCTAAGCGGGCCCCGGCGTATCCTCGGCCACCAATGCGTATTGCAGGGTGTGTCGGCACCATGCATGCCTAGAAACAGAAAACTGTAATCTGAAAAATTCTCTTGCTGAATGTGATAATTTCAAAATTGTCTTGAATGATATGAGGCATGAAAATGAACAACTGAAAAACACCTTTGATGAATTAAAAATCAAAATGCAAAAATTTGAGGAAGAAACCAGAATTACAAAAGAAAAATATGATGCTGTCAATGGTGTGAATATAGAATTGAAAAAGACTATTGAGAACATAGAAAAAGAAATTAAGGACAAACAACATTCCCTTGAAGGCATGACATAGGGAACTGAAAATTTGAATGCCATTCTGGGAACAAAGGTTAATTTCAGAAGGGAAGGATTGGGCTTTAACCCAACAAATAAGAAAAGGTTTGATCTAAAGACCATTTCCTTTGTTGCTGAAAAAGGAACATGCACACCTTTGATAAAGATGAACTGTGAAGAAAACTTCAAATCTGTGAAAAATAATAAGCTCAGTGCCAAGGATAAGGGCAAAGGAAAAGTAGATGTGTTAAAAGAATCCAATACTTACACCACTGCCTCTCAGGCTAAGGGACAGGTTAGGGGTCAGCCATCTAAATCCAAAGTCCAAGGAATCCCCAAAACCAAGGTAACCCAGTCTCAACAGACATGTCGATGCAACAAGCAACCTGCACCGACGCATACTCCTTCTGGGTTCAGGTCCTTTAGAAACCAAAGTCAGAGCATGGGCACCTTAGGTCGATGCTACTATTATAGTGCACCGACTTATCCATCATACCATAATTCCTATCGTTACACTGCTGGTAGGAAAGGTCGAGGTAGCCTCTATATGAGGTCGGTGCAGTAGAATGATCTTAACTCATACACTAGTCAGGCGCATCGATACCACTGGACTGCATCTATGCAACCTAGGTTCAGAACCTTCATGAACCAGAACTCATATGGCCTTGTCCATCCTATGTCTGGTCAGCCTAGGGTCTACAGTACACACACTTCTTCCAATGCCAAATGGACATAACCAGCACAAGAATTTTCATTATGTTAAGAACAAGAATGCCACACCAAAGAAAATGAAAACAAAAACTCAAGGTGGCAAGAAAAGACAGGAAGATCTGAAAGCTAATAAATCCACAATTCAAGTCAAATCACATAAACAAGTGTGGATACCAAAACATTTACTATCTTGTCTGCAGGATTTAACTGCAGTTGTGGGGACCAAATAGTCTTGGGTTCCAAAATCTTCTACAGCCAGGCACATGATCGGGGACAAAGGAAAGTTTTGTATGCTGATAGAGAAGGATGCTGGTCATGTTACCTTCGGAGGTAATACAAAAGGTAAAATAATTGGAATAGGTAAGATAGGTAAGTGCTCTTCTTGCTGTATTGAAGAAGTTTTACTAGTTGAAGGGCTTGCCTACAATTTACTTAGTATTAGTAAGTTGTGTGATAAAGGCCATAAAGTAATTTTTAACTCCATTGCATGTACTATCTTTGAACCAAATTCTAAAAATGTGAAGTTTATAGGTAAAAGAGTCAACAACATCTTTATAGTATATTTAGATGATGCAACACATACTAATTTGTGTCTCACTATCAACTAGGTTAGGTCATGCCAGCTATAATGTGTTGCATAAATTGAATAAACACAACATGGTGAGAGGTCTTCCTGAAATATCTTTCAAAAATAACAATAGAATATGTGAGGCCTGTACCCAATGTAAACAAACTAGAAAGTCATTTAAGTCTAGAACTGAAAACATGTCTTCAAAACTTTTTGAGCTGATTCACATGGATTTATTTGGACCCACTAGATCAGCTAGCCTATCTGGAAGAAGGTATGGATATGTTTTAGTAGATGACTTCTCTAGATTTACCTAGGTATTCTTTTTATCTCAAAAATGATGCATCTAATGAATTTCAAGAATTCTATCATAAAATAAAACAGACTGGTGAGCAATCAATCTCTAATATTTTGTCTGACCATGGTGGTGAGTTTGAAAACTCATAGTTTGATGAATTATGCAGGGAAAATGGAATCAACCATAGATTCTCTTCACCAAGGACTCCAGAGCAGAATGGAGTAGTTGAAAGGGGAAACCGAACCTTGGTGGAGATGGCTCAGACTATGCTAGATGAAGGGAACTTACCTAGAAGGTTCTGGGCTGAGGCAGTGAACACTTCGTGTTATATCATTAACAGAGCCCTGGTAAGACCTTCTACTCAAAAGACTCCCTTTGAGATGTTTAAAGGTAGGAAACCTTCTCTAGCACACTTCAAGATTTTTGGTTACAAATGTTTCATTCATGTTAACTCTAAAAGAGACCTTGATAAATTTGAACCCAAAAGTGAACCTGGAATTTTTTTTAGGTTATTCTGAAAACTCTAGAGCCTATAGGATCTACAATATTAATTCTCAAACTGTTGAGGAATCACCCCACATTGTTTTTGATGAAAATTCTAATAAATCTGAAACTGGTTTCTGCAGAGACAAGATTGATGCTGAAATTCTTGAGAATAAAGAAGAGCAGAATACAGAACCTGCAGATGAAGGTGAGACTGATGAATCTAGAGCTCAGGGGGAGGTAAATGCAGATATAGGTAATCAGCTTACCAACATTAGAATTCTTAGAGATCATCCTTTAGATAATGTAATTGGTAATCTGAATGAATCCCCTAGGACTAGATCACACTTCAAGATAGAAATTGAACTGAACTCATTTGCACTTGTTTAACAAGTTGAACCGAAGAACATTGAATGTGCCTTAAAAGATGTGCATTGGATAAATGCCATGTATGATGAATTGAATCAATTTGAAAGGAATAAGGTATGGCACCTAGTTCCTAAACCCTCACATGGCTCAATTATAGGCACTGAATGTGTTTTTAGAAATAAAATTGATGAGTAGGGAAAGGTAGTCAGAAATAAGGCTAGGCTTGTAGTATAAGGGTATAATCAGGAATTTGGGGTAGACTTTGAGGAATCTTTTGCCCTTGTAGCTAGATTAGAAGCCATTAGGATTCTTCTGGCTTTTGCTTGCAGCCTAGGAATAAAGCTTCAGCAGATGGATGTGAAATCTGCTTTCTTAAATGGTTTAATAAAAGAGGATATTTTTGTTAAACAACCTCCTAGATTTGAATGCAATGACCTTCTTGATCATGTGTATAAGTTAGATAAGGTGGATTGAAGCAAGCTCCCAGGGCCTGGCATGACAAGCTGAGCTCATTCCTCATAGGTAAAGGATATTCAAGAGGTGAGGTTGACCAAACTCTATTTACCAAGGTAAACAACAAAAATATCCTTGTTGTTCAAATCTATGTAGATGACATAGTGTCTGGGTCAACTAATCTTTCTATGTGTGAGGAATTCCCTAAATTAATGACTGATGAATTTGAAATGAGCTTAATGGGAGAACTGAAATTTTTCCTTGGATTGCAGGTTAATCAAACTTCAGAAGGAAGGTACATCACCAGTCCAAATATATCCAGGATCTACTGAAGAAATACCAACTGGAAAACCTCAAAAAGATCACTGCACCTATGGACACATCAACTAGTCTTGATGCTGACCCAAAAGGTAAATTGGTTGATACCAAACAATACAGAGTTATGATCGGATCCCTTTTATATCTTACTGCATCTAACCCAGATATACAATTTTTAGTATGTTTATGTGCTAGATTTCAGGCTAGTCCTAAAGAGTCTCACATTTGTGCTGTGAAGAGGATTTTTTTAGGTATCTGTTAGGCACCCTTGACTTAGGACTGTGGTATCCTGCTAGGTGTGAGTTTGAACTTGTAGCTTACACTGATGCAGACTATGCAGGGTGTAAGATAGATAGAAAGAGCACTAGTGGGTATTGTCAATATCTTGGTGGTTGTCTAGTGTCTTGGGCATCTAATGTTAGAGATGTATGCCCTTCAAGCAAATCACACGTGTTGTGATGGCAACATTTCTTGTATGATTTCATTCAATTATAATAATAATGGCATTTCTTCGTTACGTTCTTAGCACGTTATAGTGTATGTGTTGTAATGTGATGAAGTCCCTGAATACAAGCTATGATGACTGGATCATAATGACATTGTGATAATGAGATCAGTTGTAATGCCCTGGATCCTTGGTAGGTCTTGCTGGATCTTCATTGGATCTTTCAGATCTGTTTCGGTGAGTTTCGGTTCGCTTTTGTGGCTTTCGAGTTGAGCTTTACGAGCCGTGTGGGTTTTTCTCTCGTACTAGTTACGGAACCCTACGGTGAGTTTAGTTGTCAGTTTCTTGACTCGTGAATGCTGCAGCGACGATGTACTCTTCGAGCCGGTCGTTTCGACTATTTTTACGTATTTTTCGGAGATAGGGCCAAAAATCGGATTTTTCAAAAATTAGGAAAACTCCTAATTTCTTTTCCTTTTTCTTTTCCTTCCTCTCTCCTCCCTTCTCATTTCACCGCCGCCGTCTCTCTCTCCCGTTTTCTCTCCTCTTGAGCTTCCTCGACTCCGGCTGCAGACGGAGGACCTAGGAGCGAGTGTTGGGGATGTTGTGGAGCTGACTGGGTGCGCGATAGGGCGAGGATGGAGTGGTTTTGGCGCGATCCTGAACGGTGGATTCAAAGCCGGTGTTTGAGCTCGCGGCGCAATATTCGACGCAGTTTAGTCCCTTCGGGGCACGATTTCTTCGATGGAGGTAGGGAGACGGATCGCCACTTCCTTCTGCACGTTTTCCCTGCTTCTGTTCGTAGTTTGGTGCTCGATCGGGGGAGATCGGGCCAGTTTTGTGAAAACCGTTGTTTTTGGGGTTTTCAGGGTTTGCCGAAAAAGGGCAACCATTCGTGGCGTGGTTAGTGTCTAACTGACCGCTGGGATGTTTGGATCCCATCCATGCTAGTCTCGTGTTGATCGGTCGTCATTCGAGACTGGTAGGAGTCCGGGAACCTCGGTGACTCGTTTAGGGTCGATTTGTCCAAATCGCCCCGATCTCTCGTTTTAGTGCTTGCATGTGAGCTTTTTAGCCTCCTAGTGTTGTTGTTCATCGTCTAGTCTTGTTTCCCCAACGCTTCGGCGTGAATGGGGCGTGGAACGGATCGATTTGGCAAATCCACTATTTTCCCGCTGTGACTGGTGTAGCGGTCGTTTCAGTGACCGCCAGAGGTCCCTGACGGCCCTACGATAGACTGTCACAGCGTCTGGGCATTTTTGGTTATTCATGGTCTTGGGAGTGTGACGGCCCAGGGGAGGCACGTCACAGCTCTCTAACGCGTCCGGGGTGATGCGTCACGCCTGTTTTATCGTTTAGCGTTTTGGTTAAGGCGGTTCCTCTGACGCGCCTGCCCTAGTGCGTTAGAGTAGCTTGTAACGCGCCTGGTGTAGGCCGTTACGTTGCGTTTGACTTCGAGTTTGTCCGTTGAGACGATTTATGTAACGGTGGTGTCCCCGTGCGTCACAGCGTTGTAACGCGCCTGCCCCCGGCCGTTACATGCTGTTTTGGTCGAGTTGGGTGGTTGTGCCGTTGGCTCTAACGGCCACGTGCTTGTGCGACAGCCTTGTGTAACGCGTCCGTGATGTACCGTTACGTGCCTTTCGGCCATTGTTTCCTTGACTTGAGCCAGTTGGCCCTGGTGCGTTAGGCTGTGTAACGCACTTGGTCTCGTGCGTTACGTGGTTCGAGTTATCGTTTTAAGCTTGAGGTCTGTTGGCCCTGACGTCCCGGGTCGGGTGCGTCAGAGCGGTGTAACGTGCCTGGTATAGGCCGTTACGTGCCTTGTGCGTTTTAGATGTTGGTTAGGGCGGTGTGTGTGACGGCTCTCCTCCTGACCGTCATGTTGCTGTAGCGTGTCTGTTGTAGACCGCCACAGTTGGAGTGTAACGGCCTAGCGTTAGACCGTCATATTCATGTAACGGTCTAAGAGTGGTGCGTTACAGTCCTTCCGCTCCGATTTCTGTCGTTTTGGTTTCTGACTACCTTGGCTTATCCTTGTGGTCTGCCCAGTTTCCCGTGGATGTCTCCTGACACCCTATGAGGGCTAAGACTACGTCGTAAGGTGGCCAGGAGTCTTCTTGCTTGTGGTAGGATTCTCTTTCCTACTGTTGTATCGTCGTTGTTTGGTTCCTGTCAACCTGGGGTGACCCAGGGGTTGACAGGCGACCTTGTGTGGGTGTCTTGGCGGTTCTGTCCAGTCCAAGACACTGGTTTTGGATGCCACGAGGTACTGCTTTACCTTGTTTTGCGTGTCCAGGCGTGTCTGAGGGTCTCCGATGTTCCCTCAGGTCTCCGTGAGTCATGTTCTGCGGAGCGTTGTTTCCCGTGGCTTAGGATTAGACCGATTGGCGGCTTGGTCCGCTGTTTGTAACGATCTTACCTCCGAGTCATCCGACTCAAGGATCGTTACGTGGTAGGTCTAGTTGCCTAGTCCTGAGTCTGTTGGTAAATGTCTTGCTGCCTTGGTGCTTCGTAGTACGTGCGATAGTGCTTCCTTGCCTATTTGTACTACAGCCCTTGTTTCGGAGTCTTGTGTTTTGTGCGCCTCCGATTGTTGTTGCCCTAAGGCCTGTGAGTTGCCGACCCGCCTTGGATGGCGGAGGGGTGTTCTCGAGATACGGTTTGTAAGCTAGTTCCGTGGGCTCCCAGCCAACGGTAGCATCCTACCGAGGGAGAAAACTAGCTGGAGTACCTTGCTTAGGCTAGAGCCAGTGTGTGCACACGTGGTCAGGGGCTTTGGACTTACGTCGACGGGCATGACCCTGACTGGTTACTTGATGCTGTTGTTCCTGTTTGGTTCAGTGCGGGGGTCTGTGACTCTACCGTGGCTTCAGCGGTATTGTAGGCGAGACACTCATGGCGCAGCATAAGAGGTCTTTGGACGCAGCTGGTCGTTGCTCTGGTGGGGAGGTGCGTCCGTCTGTGACGCGTGGCTCTCCACTACTCTTTGCGTTTCTTACGCGTCGTGACCTTTCCGAGTTAGCCCTCTCATGGCCCTACTTGAGGTCAGCGTGGTGTGCACGACTTGCTAGTCGTGGGTGTGTCGTCGAGTCTGTCGGTCATCTGCGTGGGTCTTGTCTAGACCTTTTGTCGGTCCTTGCAGGTCTTCGTCTTAGGCCTGGTGCCGAGTTGGCAGATTGATAACTTCTAACTTTGTTAGATCAGAGTCGCCCTTCTGTCACTATTTGGAGTAGTTTGGGGTGCCGAGGTTTGTTCGGTCGTCACTTGTCTGGCACGGGTTCTTCCCCTTTCTTACTTGTTCCCTACTCCTACTCCCCATCTGTTCTCTACTACTTCTAGAGTAGCTTTACAACTTTTTAGTGTAGTTTTCCCGCTTTGCTACACCTGCTGTTCTTCCTGTTGTTTTGTTGTTCCGTGTTACTACATGTTTTTCAGTGGGGATCCGCGTGACCCCTACTGAGCCAGTGACACGAGGCTCACCCCTGCTTTTCAGGTGGGGTGACATCTTTCGTTCTGCTTTCGCGTGGTTCCTGGAGCGCTTGCTCGTTGCTTGTCGTTGTGGCCAGCTGGTACCTGCGTCGGGCTTCCCCCGACTTCTCGGTACGTCTTTCCCTTCTGTCGACTGTACTGTGCTAGACTTGCTGTCTTTAGCTTTGGACTTGACTCTGGTGTATAATTGTTAAAATGAACTGTTAATTAAAAAGTAATTTTATTTCTTCTACTTTAGCAAACCGATCTAATGAAATTTAATTGCTTCTGTTATATCTCTGTGGCTTCAATGTACTCTACACATGCCTTTATCCCTTCGGAGCTTTCCGATCTTGGGAGGACTCGCGGGTTCCATGTGGTATCACGTGTATTTGGTAGTCCTACCAGGTATACCTAGTATCCGGGATCCGGGTCGCTACAGCTGGTATCAGAGCCAGGTTCTGAGATGTTCGGAGTTCTTTTCTGAGCTATCAGAGCATTGTTGTGTGAAGTACATGGGAATCCGAGATATACAATATCCGGAGTCGTGAAAGTCCAGTACAGTCTTCAGCTGGCTTTGGTGTTGCGATGATTTATCGCGTTGTTTTCTTCGTATGCTGTCTTGTGCGTGCTACTCTAGCACTATACGAGATGGTCCTGCTCTCATCAGGATGCGACGAAGTGTTTCTTTTTTTTCGTCGTTGTGTTTGTTTCGATCATGGTGTACTTGGCAGTGTTCGCTGAAAGGCTTGAATCTGCAGTACGTTGCGAGATTTTCTCCGTGTGTTGTTCAGGTTGCTGTTGACCTTTATCCTTGGTCTGATGACCGTACACGTTCTCACGTTGTCTTGGTGATCCCGGCTTGAGTCTGTTTAGCTTCTGATGTGTCTTGCTTCTGTTGAAGTGCTCGATTAGATTCCGTGTTAGAGAAGTTGCTCAGGCAAGCTAGGATTTCCCTTTCCTGGTGAGCTTTCGTGGTTGAGCTTGTTGCTTCTCGTCCCTTCTGGTGAAATATTTTTGAGATTTGCCTTGGAATTGTTGTCTTAGTGATGCCTTTGTCCTGTGTCTGCTTAAGTGTGGACAGCTTTGTTCTGAGCCTGATCTACTTTTTGCTATATGGTTGCTTGGCTTTGGACTCCATAATGGTGTTAAGAGCTGTTGTGTACCGTATTTGTCGTGCCGTGTCCAGCGGCCGATGTATTGTGAAGGCTCATTTATCGTTTTCAAGATGTGAAGGTAAGCTGAGATTAACGCTTTTCCTTGTGCTTTGTGCTGAAGCTGGTACTCTTCTCTTGTTGCACTTGGGCTCCTGGTGATCGGTTGCTCGCGAGATCGGTACTCGTGGCGTGTTATTTGCGATCTTCATTGGTTGTGATGGCGCCTGGTGTGTGCTGAGATGCGACTAGCGAGGTTGTTCTGATGCCTGTGTGCGTCGTTGAGTGTGCAGCTAAAGCCTGTGAGTTAGCTACTCACTGGTCGAGGGGTTTGTTCTTCTCGATGTGATTTCATCTTGGCTTCCTGTGCCTTGATGTTGCCTGTTGCCGTGCTGTTGCTGGAGTTATTCTGGTATTAGTATTGGCAATTGCAAGTTTTGGGAAGTTGTCGGTGTCCCTTGCTAATTGAGTACCCTCTGCTTCGCATGTGTTTTCTTGGGTGTTGTGCTCTCGAGGCGTGTTGGTAGTCCTTGAGTTGCGTTCCCCGAGATTGTTGTTCTTTTCTCGTTGTCGAGGGTCTTTTCTTGGTGAGCAGTCTGATGCGTGACCCGTCCCTTGTGGTCATGCGCTCAACTATTCCTGTGCCTTGTTGTGACCCCGCTTGCAATTGTGTTCCACGGTTCTGAGTTCGGTGCGCAGCCGAAATTCTGCAAGTGTTGTTGTTGTCGTTTGATCGCTGTTTCTCTATGATTTTGTGCTTCTGTTTTGGACCAGGTCTGGTCGGTTAACCTTGCTGTACCCTTTCTCCCTAGAGTTAGCTTGCGACTCGATCAGATATGATATCTGAGTGAGGACTGACTTGGTTGTGCCTGTGGTCCAGTGTTGTCATTGGTGTCCTGTGTGCCAGGTGTTCCCTGTTGCCTTTGGCACTGGAGCCGATGATGTGGTCGAGCGGTCAGCTGTGAGGAATGTGTCTCCTTGTGTAAGCTGCTGCTTGCCGTGATGTGGTTATGGCAGTCGTGTCTCTTTCCCTGCGAGACTGTGAGCGACGTTGCCTTGTTTTGGAGGTGTTGGACTTGTGTTCACTTGGGTGCCGTGCTTGATCCAGAGCATGTGCTCGTGATTATAGTCTGACGATATTCCTCTGAGCTGTGCTTCTCAAGATTGGTGTTGTTTCCGTGGTTGTGCTGTTGGGTTGTTCTTCCTGCTTTTCCTTTGCAAGTCCTTAAATTTCGAGGGTGAAAATTTATTAAAGGAGGGGAGGATGTAATGCCCTGGATCCTTGGTAGGTCTTGCTGGATCTTTCGGATCTGTTTCGGTGAGTTTTCGGTTCGCTTTTGTGGCTTCCGAGTTGAGCTTTACGAGCCGTGTGGGTTTTTTCTCTCGTACTAGTTACGGAAACCCTACGGTGAGTTTAGTTGTCAGTTCCTCGACTCGTGAATGCTGCAGCGACGATGTACTCTTCGAGCCGGTCGTTTCGATTATTTTGCGTATTTTTCAGAGATAGGGCCAAAAATCAGATTTTTTAGAAATTAGGAAAATTCCTAATTTCTTTTCCATTTTCTTTTCCTTCCTCTCTCCTCCCCTTCTCATTTCGCCGCCCGCCGCCCCCTCTCTCCCATTTTCTCTCCTCTCGAGCTTCCTCAGCTCCAGCTGCAGACGGAGGACCTAGGAGCGAGTGTTGGGGATGCTGTGGAGCTAACTGGTGGTGCGCGACAGGGCGAAGATGGAGTGGTTTTGGCGCGATCCCGAACGGTGGATTCAAAGCCGATGTTTGAGCTCATGGCGTGGGTTTTCGGCTCGGTTTAGTCCCTTCCGGGCACGGTTTCTTCGGTGGAGGTAGGGGAGACGGATCGCCACTTCCTTCTGCACGTTTTCCCCTGCTTCTGTGCGTAGTTTGGTGCTCGATCGGGGGAGATCAGGCCGGTTTTATGAAAACCATGGTTTTTGGGGTTTTCATGGTTTGCTGGAAAATGGCAACCATTCGTGGCGTGGTTAGTGTCTAACTGACCGCTGGGATGTTTGGATCCCATCCATGCTACTCTCGTGTGATCGGTCATCTGCGTGGGTCTTTTCTAGACCTTTTGTCAGTCCTTGCAGGTCTTCATCTTAGGCCTGGTGCCGAGTTGGCAGATTGGTAAACTTCTGACTTTGTTATATCAGAGTCGCCCTTCGTCACTATTGGAGTAGTTTGGGGTGCCGAGGTTAGTTTCGGCCGCCACTTGTGTGGCACGGGTTCTTCCCCTTTC
The DNA here is from genome assembly GCA_022559845.1 of Amorphophallus konjac. NCBI lineage: Eukaryota > Viridiplantae > Streptophyta > Magnoliopsida > Alismatales > Araceae > Amorphophallus > Amorphophallus konjac. The sequence continues at coordinate 49,801,950 of CM040124.1, read as the reverse complement.
TTACTTGTTCCCTACTCCTACTCCCCATCTGTTCTCTACTACTTCTAGAGTAGCTTTACAGCTTTGTAGTGTAGTTTTCCCCTTTGCTACACCTGCTGTTCTTCCTGTTGTTTTGTTGTTCCGTGTTACTCGTGTTTTTCAGTGGGGATCCGCGTGACCCCTACTGAGCCAGTGACACGAGGCTCACCCCTGCTTTTCAGGTGGGTGACGTCTTTCTTTCTACTTCCGCGTGGTTCCTGGAGCGCTTGCTCGTTGCTTGTCGTTGTGGCCAGCTGGTACCTACGTCGGGCTTCCCCCGACTTCTCGGTACGTCTTTCCTTTCTGTCGACTGTACTGTGCTAGACTTGCTGTCTTTAGCTTTGGACTTGACTCTGGTGTATAATTGTTAAAATGAACTGTTAATTAAAAAGTAATTTTATTTCTTCTACTTTAGCAAACCGATCTAATGAAATTTAATTGCTTCTGTTATATCTCTGTGGCTTCAATGTACTCTACACATGCCTTTATCCCTTCGGAGCTTTCCCGCTCTTGGGAGGCCTCGCGGGTTCCAAGTGGTATCACGTGTATTCGGTAGTCCTACCGGGTATACCTGGTATCCGGGATCCGGGTCGCTACATCAGTCATCTAGAGGTTTGTGTTCTAAATGTTCCTGGTTGTGGGATCTTCAATAAGGGACATTGAAGATCCGGATAGACCGGTGCACGTGGTACTCACTCATGTGACGAGGGTGGTCGATCTCATAACCACCGGTGTGGTGACATCAAGGTACATGTGCAGGTGCTCGTTATTAGAATGAGTTCACTGAATTGACCCGATCTAGAATTCCTGAATGGTAATCATGCTGACTGTCAATCAGGAGATTCTAGTGTCACTATAGCACAATTGGATCTTAGACCTGAGTCACAAAAGAGGTTTTGCATGGACTCCACTGAGCGTTTGATTGCTAACTTATGAACTTTAGCATTGTGGTTCTGGATAGTTGGTTATTCGGACTCAGTGGGATTCATGTGAAGACACTTTGGTGGACAACAAGGGATCATTCACTCTCTGCATGGATTAAGAGAGAGAATGCTCTATGGATGGACATGTACTTAGAAATCCTTGGCCAGGGTATGGGAGTTCACTGAGAAAAGGAGTTTTCCAGTGATCTGTACTTAAGAGTACAAGGGTCCATAAGATCAGGATGCTTTAGGGTTTGACAGTTTGATCGTACCCTAATTCTGATTGGTGCATTGTATGAATGAGGATCTATAACTATGTGGAATCTGATGACGGAAAGGTTCAATATGGGTTGCATCCCTCCCAAAGTCATTTGGGATCACGAGGTGTTGCTTGGTGCCGTTCGTGGTCGAAAAGCCCGTTAATTCCATTAAGAGTTAATGGATTATAATTAATTAAGTTAAGAAGGGTTCTTAGCTTAATGGGCCTGAAAACCAAACAGACTATTGGGCCTAGAGGGTCACACACAATAGAGTAGTGGATAAGGCGGATAAGGACGGTAATTATAGATAGTTTCTAGGTTTTTGTGAAAAATGCCAAAGTCTATAAATATACGCTGAGGAGAGAAACCTTGGCCCAGGCATTAGGGTTTCTCCTCTGGCCACCCCTCTCTCTCTCCTCCCTGACCTGGGCACCCCTCTCTCTATCCTCCCCCTGCGGTGGTGGATGGTGGTGCTGAGGAGTGGCCGACGTGTGGAGACCGAGAAGGAGACTCCGTCTGTTCTCGCAAAGGTATAGAAATATATAGAAATGTTCTTCTTCGGGCATCTGGGAATTAATTAATCCGCAAAGGTATAGAAATGTTCTTCCTAAGCGGGTTTTCCTTAGATAGTTTTTGATTTTGATCGCCAGCAACGATCCACATCCTAGGGTTTCGTTGTTTCCATGCATCTCTGATCGAAACCTTACATCTAAGAAGTAACACATTGTTGCTCTATCCACTGCTGAGGCTGAATATGTTGCAGCAGGGAATTGTGCAGCCTAAGTACTTTGGATAAAACACCAGCTCATAGACTATCACATAAATTTAGGATGCATTCCCATTCTTTGTGATAACACCAGTGATATTTCATTAACACAAAATCATGTTCATCACTTTAGGACTAAGCAAATTGAAATAAAACACCACTTCTTGAGAGATGAAGTAAGTAAGAATGAAATTGAGCTGAATTATGTAGAAACAGAAAATCAAATTGCTGATATTTTTACTAAACCTCTTGGGAATGAAAGATTTAAATTCTTAAGGAGAGAACTAGGTTTATATAAATTTCAGCATGATGATTGATTCCTTAAGTTCATTCTTGTCTGGAATAAATGCTTTATCTATGATGGTTCATATGCCTGTGATTCTGTCTAACACATGGTATCAGTAGTTGTAATTGCAGAAATATCTTGCATTGTATCCATCTTGATCTTATGGGTATATCAAATGGGTTGCTGGGATAAGGGCAGATATCTTCTGTCTGAAAATCCACACCATGTGTAGATGTCACGCCCCGAGCGCGGAAGATTACCCGGAGGCGTGACGCGTCTATATAGATCGTGTCAATCATGTAAATATCAGAGTGCGCAAATAACTAAGATTTAACTCGAAATTAATACAAATAGTACGAGCTGACAATTGTCACAACTAATCAAAGGACAAATACATATGTTCCCAGAGTCCAACGACTAGGCTTCAAATCTTAAGCAGTTCTAATCAAGTTGACTAATACAAATGACATAGATGAATTGATACAACTGACATAAGTGAACTAATACAATAACACAAAGGACATGACAATTTGATAACTTCACTCTAACACTCATCACTCAGTCTCATTCCCTTCCGAGTGTTGGTTGACATCCAAATTACCTGAAAATATTAGAAAATAACTAGATGAGCGAATCGCTCAGTAGGAATTACATCTCAAGATTTAACATGCTTTAAGTGGTTTACAAGTTCAATTAATGTCAGTAAAGCTATGCATGTAGATGAGTAGATATCAAGGATTGTAAAAATCGACAAGAGCAGTGAAGGAATAACAAGTGAGAGTATAAGGATTCCAACTTCAATGCAGCAATAGCAAGAGATTCAAGCAAGTAATAACTGGAATTAACAAAATCTTTCCAAGAGAGTAAGAACTCATGTCTAGCAAGTAATAGAAAGTAATATAAATTCAAGCATGTAAAACTGGAATTGGCTATTTATCAATTTCATTCAAGTAAAACTTTACCCTTCTGCGGGTCTCAAGTCAAATCAATCAAGTAATATCACGAGAATGAGTGGAATGTCTAAAGCCTAGCAAGCAAGTACTTCGGTGCAATGCCAAACACCGTGGTCAATAAACTCCCATGGGCACAAGTACCTTCGGGTGCTCCTCCCAGGACCAGACCGGGCCCTATATGCACAGCATTAATCATGTCTGTCGACATCCACTCTCATTTATAGCCAATATGGAATTTCAAGGTTTGACCAGTATGATATATAAGGTAGAATTATGGAATGGAATCCAAGGGCGCATTAATGTGTAGGGATGAACTAGGAGTGGAAACCAGTAACGTTTGATACACGAAAAAAAACTAGATAAGAGAGGTGCCTTATGGGCCACCTGACAATTTTAGAAACGACACCCTCACTGTGGGATGCCCTTCCTGGGAATTATACAGGGTTTAGAGGACCCTGTCAGGAGTTAAATATCACCTCTCAGGCTGCCATCTATCAGTGGAGATGGCAAAAGCGAAAGCCTAACGATCAGGTTAACGCAATGAGCCAGCTGTAGTTCATCGCGTCAACCCTGCAGTTCATCGCGTCAACCCTGCGAACAGGCTGGGTCGACTCATCAGTTCATCGCGTCAACCCTGCGAACAGGCAGGGTCGACTCATCAGTTCATCGCGTCAACCCTGTGAACAGGCTGGGTCGACTCATCAGTTCATGCGTCAACCCTGTGAACAGCAGGGTCGACTCATCAGTTCATCGTCAACCCTGTGAACTGGCAGGGTCGACTCATCAGTTCATCGCGTCAACCCTGTGAACTGGCAGGGTCGACCCTGTGAGCAGGCAGGGTCGACTCATCAGTTCATCGCGTCAACGCGATGAACTGGCAGGGTCGACCCTGTGAACAGGCAGGGTCGACTCATCAGTTCATCGCGTCAACGCGATGAACTGGCAGGGTCGACTCTGCAGTTCATATTTGCTCAAAATGGCTTAAGGTATTAATCTTTGATTAAACTAGGGTATTAACCTTTGATTTAAGTTTATTTAGGTAAAACTGATGACATGGATAGATAGAGAAAACTGTAAGGATTATAGATCTTTATTCATGCATTCGTTTCATGCTTTAGTTGCTTAAATATCAGATTTTTAACATGACGTATCATACAAGTTTTCATTTTTAAAGGAACTAAATGGAGACAAGGTTTCTAGATAGGCTACCTAACAGATTAATTAGGTATGCTAGTTAGTTAGTAGATCAACTAACATGTTAATTAGGTATGTTAACAGGTTAGTTAAACTAATAAGTTACGTAAAAACATGATAAAACTTGCGTTAAACGGATATATCGTATGGATATGAAGCTAATACATGCCAACTACCCTAGATTGAAGCTAATACATGCTAATCAATGCTAATCATCTTGGGTATAAGGCTACTACATGCTAATTATCTTGGTACGAGGCTAATACATGCTAATCATCCTAGATTTAAGCTAACACATGCTAATTATTCTAGGTATGAGACTAATACTTGCTAATTATCTTGTGTATGAAGCTAATACACGCTAATCATCCTAGATTTAAGCCAACACATGCTAATTATTCTAGGTATGAGACTAATACTTGCTAATTATCTTGGGTATGAAGCTAATACACGCTAATCATCCTAGATTTAAGCCAACACATGCTAATTATTCTAGGTATGAGACTAATACTTGCTAATATTTGCTAATACATGCTAATTATTCTGGGTATAATGCTAATACATGCTAATTATCTTAGGTATGAAGCTAATACATGCTAATCATCCTAGATTTAAGCTAACACATGCTTTATGAACACTAAATATCGCATGGAAATGAGCCTAATACTAAATGCCTAGACTAATCATCCTAGATTAGCTACTAGTTTAGTTAAAAGTTGAGAACACCTACTTGTTGGAAGATCGTAGCAGCAGAACCCTTCTTTGTAATCCCTGCAGAGCTTTGCCCCAACCTTAGCTAGCCTAGAATGGGGGTAGCAAAAGGGGTATGTTTATAGGGTTGTCATGGCCGAATGGGAGGCAAGATCTGAAATAATGGGGCTTTACAGCTTGTACAGGCTGGAGAGATAAGGGATAATGTTTGGACAGCCAATCCATGGCCCAGATCGTAAAGTCTGTCTCCCAAATTCATACACGATCCCTCTTCAATGTGCACACTTTCAAAGTCTGTACATCCTCAAAGTCTATACATTGGCTTCACAAAGTCTGCACATCACAAAGTCTGTACATTGCTATTGCTAGCCTATTCACTAAGTCTGTAAATCACAAGTCTGTACATCCTCTCCCTCTCAAAGTCTATACATTGACTTCCTCTCAAAGTCTGTACATCACTTCCTCTCAAAGTCTGTACATCACAAAGTCTATACATTGGCTATTGCTAGCCTATTCACAAAGTCTGTAAATCACAAGTCTGTACATCCTCTCCCTCTCAAAGTCTATACATTGACTTCCTCTCAAAGTCTGTACATCACTTCCTCTCAAAGTCTGTACATCACAAAGTCTATACATTGGCTATTGCTAGCCTATTCACAAAGTCTGTACATCACAAGTCTGTATATCCTCTCCCTCTCAAAGTCTATACATTAGCTTCCCTCTCAAAGTCTATACATTGCCTGAGCATAGTCATGAAGTCTGTACATTGCTGCTTTTGCCAAAGTCTGTACATTGACATCTTTTCCTACGTTTGCACTTCCAAGTCTGTACGTTGCTAGCTTATAATATATAATAATTGGCACAAAAGGTAAATGGTGGATGCTAGGATTGAACTCTGGTCATTGGGTTGAAAGGCAAGTTACTTAACCAACTACACTAGGAAGCCACTTGTTAAGTGAATATTCTTTACATATGATAACTACGTGTTCCAACTTCTTACTTAATCTAGAGTTTATCTAATATGTTTTTTTTGGGGAAATATTATTAATAAATATATATATATTTTTTTTTATACGGGATGCTAAAGTAGAGGCTTGTCCACTGCCAAGTACCATGAGTCAAGATCTTGTCTGTGTCTTGCATTTCACTATTTGCTCATAAGTCACAAATATTGTGTCTAATAATTATGCACATGGACAGGAGGAGTAAGTGTTCATATTTTCTTCTTGTGCATGCTGTCAAGGGGAGTTCAGAATAAGTTGATTTTCGATCTTGTCCAGGTGGTTACATACACCGAAGTCATCACCCTGTTGCAACCTTGACTCTATCCTTCTGATCAACAGATTTTGTCATCTTAAAATCTCAGATGTTCACACATTTCTGAAAGTTCAGTATCTATTGCATGATATCAGATTCTCCTATCATACTTATTAATTTCCATTTTCTTGATATCAATCTCTTAAAATAGTCTCTGAAATAATGACAAACTAATAATTAGTTCATTACTCTAAGCTACTATTGTACCCGGACAATTTCCCCAGCAAAATACCAAAGAACAAACGGTTCAGGAATTTCTCCGAACACCTTCAAGGCATGGGCTATCCAGCCCCTCCAGCAACCCAGTGGGACCGACCAACGGCCCCAACTTGCTAACCAGGATATACGGCAGCATTAGCAATCAGCCGGGACCACTCCCGACCCCTCAGTTGCGGACTTTGTCTGCATTCTATACAACCACCCGGGCCAACCCGGGGGGCGCCCCGACCACAAGCCACGCCACGTGGCACTCAGCAAAGAGGCCAGGGGGCTACCCCCGAGACGCCTTCTTTCAACCTTCCAAGGTCAAAGGGAGACCCAAATAAGTCAACCACAGGCTTTAGAGGCCCCGCAGCATGTACATACGGCTCACGCACGGGTGCCGGGCTTTTCCCCGAACACCTTGTGGGCGCATATGTACTAGCCCTCCTACAACAAACCGTGGGTCAACCCGCGGCTCCAGCACACCATCGGGTTCCACAACAAACCCCCCAGCAAGTCGGGGCCATCCCCGACCCTCAGACACACGGCGATGAGCCGTTTAGACTTAGCTCTCGGCCAACCCGAGGTCACTCTGCCAACCCACCTTGCATTGTGTAGCATGCATTCATAGCATCTGCATGTCAATCTGAATAACAAATCATATTTTTCATCAAAATACATAAAAATACATCTGTTTGACAGGATGTTGCTATTCTATTTAATAAGGGGTTGCCATCATCAAAAAGGGGGAGATTGTTGTGACTCCTCTGTGTTGATGATGTGACATTTGCTTCATTTCTTTGGCAACACCTTATCTTGATTGATTGTTTGTTTGATTGATTGGCAACAGTTCCTATTTTGATGAAATTACTTTTATCAGGTTGTCTGTGTACATAATGTAGTCAGAGTCTATAATATGTTCTGCACACACTCACAAGTCTTCACAGTGCTTTGTAGCATGAAACTCTATACATTGGCATACATTTCAGCGTCAACGCATTGCATCATCTTTACATGTGTGTACATTGCATCACATCGTTAAAGTCTGCACATCGGCTAAGTGTGCACATTGTTCACCTTAGTTAAAGTCCATTCATTGGACTGTGCATAGTCTATACATTGCCCGTCATTGCAAGTCCATACATCCACAGTGCATTGCATAGTCTATACACTGCACGTTCAAGTTCAAAGTATATACATTGCTGCATTACCTGCTAGAGTGAAGTCTGTACAGCCGAGCACACATATCAAGTCTATACATTGAACTACTGTGCAAGTCCACACATTGGCATTCAGGCTTGAAAGTCTGTACAATGGACTGTGCTTCGCAAAGTCTATACATTTGTCGGTGGTAAGTATATACAGTGAGCGTCTCATGAAGTCCATACAGTGCACTATGCATCCTTCGTTGAACTTCCAAGTCTACACATTGAAGCAAAGTATGTACAGCCATCAGTGATCTTCCAAGTATGTACATCTAACTGTTCATCTTCGAAGTCTGTACATTGGAAGTTTTACCTACGTTTTCCTTCAAGTCTATACATCGGTATTTTTACCGTCGTTTCCCTTGAAGTCTATACATTGATCGCTTTACCGTCGTTTCCATTAGAAGTCCATACATTCGCTGCTTCTTTGTTCAAGCCTATACAACCTTTCATTTTGAAAGTCTATACATCGGGAAGTCTTCACATTGGCTGTTGAATGATATTCAAGTCTACACATCGGCACTGTAGCATGCATTTCGTAAAGTCTATACATTGCATGCTTCACTCTATGTCTATACACTCGTGAGTGTTTCATCAAGTCTATACATTGGATGCTGTTCTTCAAAGTCTGTACATTGCATCATATTGTTCATGCAGTGTCTTGGTGAAGTCTATACATCGTTTCACTGTACAGGTCTATACATTGCATTGGCTAAGTGTGTACATCAGTCTGTCTCTGTGCGTCTAAGGCTTTGGGCAAAGTCTATACAGACTCCACCGTCTCTTCCAGCGTCTCACGCTATCCAAGTCTGTACAGTGTCTGTCTTCATGCATCAGTCAAAGTCTGTACAGCCAGGTACGTCTCATTTAGAGTCTAAGGCAAGTCTACACATTGGAGCTTCATTCAAAGTATGTACATCGTCTCATTCATGCATTGTTCATGAAGTCTGTACATTGGACTGTGTCTTCGTGCATCATGTGAAGTCCATACATTGGTCTTCATATTCAAAGTCTGTACATCCGATCGTCTCACCTTGGGTCTATTCAAAGTCTGTACATCCAATCGTCTCACCTTGGGTCTATTCAAGTCTATACATCCACTATTGATCGGCAAGTCTGTACAGCGTACAGTGCAGCGTCTCTTGTATTAGTCTTCGAAGTCTATACATTCATTCACTATAGCATGACTTCCACCAAGTCTATACATTGGTCGGTGGCAAGTCATTACATTGGCTTCAAGACTCCGAAGTCTATACATCCACAGTGGATCTTCAAAGTCTGAACATCCGTTCACTTCACTCAAAGTCTATACATCGGCCTTAATCTAAAGTCCATACATTGGGTGAGGTTCTTCATAGTCTGCACATTGCTTTACAATTCAGCAAGTATGTACAGCCCTTCATATAAACTGAAGTCTATACATCGTGATGTCTTACACATTGGCTGTTTGAATGATCTCAAAGTCTATACATCCGATTGTTCAGCTTGTGGCCAAGTCTGTACATTGGCCTTCATGCCTCAAGTATATCCATTGTTTTTTCGTTCAAACAAGTCCATACACTGAGCAAGTATACACATTGTGTTTGTCTTGTAAAGTCCATACATTGATGTCTGTACGTCGGCTATAAACCGAAGTCTATACACTGTAATGTATATACTTACAGTTGATGATCCGATACTCTGTCTGACAGGGATTCTCTACAGGGATTGCTGACATGGCTCGTGATCCCAGGAGGACGAGGTGATCAGATGATGACACGTGGATAAAGTTGCCTCGGATCTGGTGAATTCCTTGGGTGGGAAACGTGGAAACCATGCCCCCTTATCCACCTGCTGCCAGTATATATTGAAGCCTTGGTGTTCAGTTGGAGGCTGATCGAAAACTGAAGAGAGCAAAGTCTATACAGCCAGTCTGAAAGCAGCAGAGCGCCATCGATCCACTGTGAGAAGAGAAACAGAGAAGAAGAAAAAGAGAGAAGAGAAGATCAAGAGAGATGAGTTGAGAGAGCTTGATCGAGAGAGTGAGATTGTGAGAGTTTTTGTTTGAGAGGTTGTATCTCAGTCTCTTGGTTCAGAAACCAGAGCTGAGCATTGCTCATTCGAGCTACATTCCCATTTGGGTTTTTATTTTCGTTTTGCTTCTGTCTTTCATTTCCGAATTCATGTTTCTTCAAGCTGTGAGTCAGCGGATTTACAGTGGAAGTCTCCACTAGATGTGTTAAGCTGTATTTCCCCAGCAGTTGCAGAGGATCTGTTCCTCTGGTCGGCAAGCTGTAGTGCCCAGCGAAGCTGTGTATCAGCGGTTGTTGGCCAAGCTGTAGTGCCCAGCAGACGCAAGCTGTACTGCGCAGCAGTAAGCCATACTCGGTTGAGTGTGGGGTGGACATAGGTCCTTGACCGAACCACCTAAAAATCGTGGGTGTCTTGTGTTTGTGTGATTGTCTATGAATTGTGTGCGACTGGTTGTCTTGTTTACTTTAAGAGCTTGATTCGCTTCTGTTGAATCTAGTATCAGGGTTAGTGATTTAGCAGATTTGCCTATATTCCGCATTTGAACCTTACATTGGTTTTTAAATAGGTATTAGATCTATTCACCCCCTCTAGATCCACATTTTGTGGAGATAGACTGCGTCCATCTAACTCAACAGACTCAAACTTCCGCTATGATATCAATTTGATGCGGGACGGATAGCGAGCCTGGGACTCTAGCTCGCGGGCGTCCCTAAGCGAGGGAAACGTGGGATCGTGCGCGGTTGAGAAACCGGCAATAAGCCTTGGGTATCGGCTTTTCCGCGTATACTCGGATTGAGTCACGGGACGGGTTCATTCACTCACTCTCGCAGCGGTGATAAAAATAAATATTGAGCTAGTAATCCTATCACTCTAGCAGCGACATTCTAATAATATACGAATTGAGCAAATATGATAAAGAGGGAGGCAAGTTTACCTCCATGCTCTGGGCATGGGGAAGACGACCCAGGCCGAAGCTCGTACTTTCGGTGTACAAATATTAACAATAATTACAGAAATGATTTTAAGGCCCACTCCACGCAGGGAGGTAAAGGGCAACAATGTGGGACCCGGGAGTAGCGAACTCGGGTTGGCGGGCTGCACGTTGATGGTCCCGGGTGGTTGTAGGCGGCGGCTCCGATTCGGTGATTTGCTGGTCGGCAGGACAGCAAACACGGATGTCCAAAGGGACGTCATCCTCCGGAAGGCTTCTAAGGGCGGCGCTTCACCGGGACGAAGGAAGCAGGTCCCTAGTCGACCTCCGGGAGCGGCGGACGTTGATTATGCACCGGCGTATTTTTTGGAAGATTTATCTTTGGCTCTTTTTCTACTATCCCGTTTCAGGAATTGGCCTGCGCGGTCTGGCAAGAATGGCTGCTGCGATCTACTCCGACGCCAGATCGACGTGAGACTCGCCCCGTTGGAAAGCTCTTTCGACGAGCTACGATCCTTGGCTAGGGCAGGAATTTCTCTACTCATGTACCTTCCGTGGCAGAATTTTAAATGGACTGGCTCCCAGACCCAGATCGGACAGGGCAGAAAATGGATCTACCTGAGAACAAGAGTTGACCGGAGGGGAGACGGTGGATCTGGGTGTAGGAATTTTTATGGCTGAGAAAGGGGGCTGTGAGGGACGTGCTCAAATTTTATGGGAATTTCCAAAGGTGGTTTTCGTGGGGAAGTGGATTTTTGGGTGGTCAGGGGTCGGATATGGACTGCAGAGGATAGAACAGATTCTGGTCTGAGAACTAATTTTTTCAGAGGGGAAGAAGAACTCTTAAATTCGTGAAAAAATTTGTGGAGGTGGGTATTGGTGGATAGAAGTCCCAGTTCAAGTTTCAGCTCATTTTGAAATGGGAAAGGGGTGAAAGTGGCGAAGAGGTAGCTTGCTGGCTGGTGGATCTGCACAGGAGGCAGATTACAAGGGATGGGAAGAACAGATTGGGAAAAATGGTAAATGAGGGGGAAATAACCTAAATGTTTTTGTGGAGGATGGGGTGGACGTGGGGAACTTACCCTCCAAATTTCAACACGATCTGAGCTCTTGATTGAGAGCTAAAAATTGCGCACTAGGCTTCTGTCCAAAGTGGACAGAACTCCGATGAAGCGGTGGTGGCGTTGCGATGGCGGCTCGATGGGGGCGGCGGCAGAGCTTCGCACTCCGGGGAGGAGAGATCACTTGGAATCCACCAAGTTTGTAGGGAATCCACCCTAGAAACATAACAAATCCATGCTGCAAAGGAGGGGAGCGAGAGGGGTGCACCCAAGGCTTCCTCTTGGCATAAAATGCAATAACCTTCCATTAATTCTTCATTAGCTCCACAAATGACACTATACATGTGATTATATAGGGAATGGCAAGGGGTAGGGGGGCTGGGAATCTCGGGGGAGAGAGGGGAGGGAGAGGGGGTGCGCACTTGCCAAGTGGGAGAGGGAGGGGGACCAAGGGGGGACAAGGACTTGCCTAACTTTGAAAATTCAAGGGAGGGAGTCAAGGGTGGTAGGTTGCCTACCTCTTGGACCAAGAAGGGGGGGGGGGCGCCCTCTTCCACTAGCCACCTAGCCTCCATCCCATTTCCCCTTTCATACCTAGCATGCTAACCCATTGGCATGTTCACATTGAAGCCCCTTTTGGCCCAATTAAGGCCCAAAGTCCCATTAACTCTAGCCCAATACCTAGCCTAGCCCATTTGCCATATTTAATACAATTGTCCAACATGGACTACAATAGGGCCCAACGTGGCCTAAAAATGTGAAATAAAGGTGATGGCTTAGCCAATGTGTCCACGTCCTCCGCGAGCTAAGCGGGCCCCGGCGTATCCTCGGCCACCAATGCGTATTGCAGGGTGTGTCGGCACCATGCATGCCTAGAAACAGAAAACTGTAATCTGAAAAATTCTCTTGCTGAATGTGATAATTTCAAAATTGTCTTGAATGATATGAGGCATGAAAATGAACAACTGAAAAACACCTTTGATGAATTAAAAATCAAAATGCAAAAATTTGAGGAAGAAACCAGAATTACAAAAGAAAAATATGATGCTGTCAATGGTGTGAATATAGAATTGAAAAAGACTATTGAGAACATAGAAAAAGAAATTAAGGACAAACAACATTCCTTGAAGGCATGACATAGGGAACTGAAAATTTGAATGCCATTCTGGGAACAAAGGTTAATTTCAGAAGGGAAGGATTGGGCTTTAACCCAACAAATAAGAAAAGGTTTGATCTAAAGACCATTTCCTTTGTTGCTGAAAAAGGAACATGCACACCTTTGATAAAGATGAACTGTGAAGAAAACTTCAAATCTGTGAAAAATAATAAGCTCAGTGCCAAGGATAAGGGCAAAGGAAAAGTAGATGTGTTAAAAGAATCCAATACTTACACCACTGCCTCTCAGGCTAAGGGACAGGTTAGGGGTCAGCCATCTAAATCCAAAGTCCAAGGAATCCCCAAAACCAAGGTAACCCAGTCTCAACAGACATGTCGATGCAACAAGCAACCTGCACCGACGCATACTCCTTCTGGGTTCAGGTCCTTTAGAAACCAAAGTCAGAGCATGGGCACCTTAGGTCGATGCTACTATTATAGTGCACCGACTTATCCATCATACCATAATTCCTATCGTTACACTGCTGGTAGGAAAGGTCGAGGTAGCCTCTATATGAGGTCGGTGCAGTAGAATGATCTTAACTCATACACTAGTCAGGCGCATCGATACCACTGGACTGCATCTATGCAACCTAGGTTCAGAACCTTCATGAACCAGAACTCATATGGCCTTGTCCATCCTATGTCTGGTCAGCCTAGGGTCTACAGTACACACACTTCTTCCAATGCCAAATGGACATAACCAGCACAAGAATTTTCATTATGTTAAGAACAAGAATGCCACACCAAAGAAAATGAAAACAAAAACTCAAGGTGGCAAGAAAAGACAGGAAGATCTGAAAGCTAATAAATCCACAATTCAAGTCAAATCACATAAACAAGTGTGGATACCAAAACATTTACTATCTTGTCTGCAGGATTTAACTGCAGTTGTGGGGACCAAATAGTCTTGGGTTCCAAAATCTTCTACAGCCAGGCACATGATCGGGGACAAAGGAAAGTTTTGTATGCTGATAGAGAAGGATGCTGGTCATGTTACCTTCGGAGGTAATACAAAAGGTAAAATAATTGGAATAGGTAAGATAGGTAAGTGCTCTTCTTGCTGTATTGAAGAAGTTTTACTAGTTGAAGGGCTTGCCTACAATTTACTTAGTATTAGTAAGTTGTGTGATAAAGGCCATAAAGTAATTTTTAACTCCATTGCATGTACTATCTTTGAACCAAATTCTAAAAATGTGAAGTTTATAGGTAAAAGAGTCAACAACATCTTTATAGTATATTTAGATGATGCAACACATACTAATTTGTGTCTCACTATCAACTAGGTTAGGTCATGCCAGCTATAATGTGTTGCATAAATTGAATAAACACAACATGGTGAGAGGTCTTCCTGAAATATCTTTCAAAAATAACAATAGAATATGTGAGGCCTGTACCCAATGTAAACAAACTAGAAAGTCATTTAAGTCTAGAACTGAAAACATGTCTTCAAAACTTTTTGAGCTGATTCACATGGATTTATTTGGACCCACTAGATCAGCTAGCCTATCTGGAAGAAGGTATGGATATGTTTTAGTAGATGACTTCTCTAGATTTACCTAGGTATTCTTTTTATCTCAAAAATGATGCATCTAATGAATTTCAAGAATTCTATCATAAAATAAAACAGACTGGTGAGCAATCAATCTCTAATATTTTGTCTGACCATGGTGGTGAGTTTGAAAACTCATAGTTTGATGAATTATGCAGGGAAAATGGAATCAACCATAGATTCTCTTCACCAAGGACTCCAGAGCAGAATGGAGTAGTTGAAAGGGGAAACCGAACCTTGGTGGAGATGGCTCAGACTATGCTAGATGAAGGGAACTTACCTAGAAGGTTCTGGGCTGAGGCAGTGAACACTTCGTGTTATATCATTAACAGAGCCCTGGTAAGACCTTCTACTCAAAAGACTCCCTTTGAGATGTTTAAAGGTAGGAAACCTTCTCTAGCACACTTCAAGATTTTTGGTTACAAATGTTTCATTCATGTTAACTCTAAAAGAGACCTTGATAAATTTGAACCCAAAAGTGAACCTGGAATTTTTTTTAGGTTATTCTGAAAACTCTAGAGCCTATAGGATCTACAATATTAATTCTCAAACTGTTGAGGAATCACCCCACATTGTTTTTGATGAAAATTCTAATAAATCTGAAACTGGTTTCTGCAGAGACAAGATTGATGCTGAAATTCTTGAGAATAAAGAAGAGCAGAATACAGAACCTGCAGATGAAGGTGAGACTGATGAATCTAGAGCTCAGGGGGAGGTAAATGCAGATATAGGTAATCAGCTTACCAACATTAGAATTCTTAGAGATCATCCTTTAGATAATGTAATTGGTAATCTGAATGAATCCCCTAGGACTAGATCACACTTCAAGATAGAAATTGAACTGAACTCATTTGCACTTGTTTAACAAGTTGAACCGAAGAACATTGAATGTGCCTTAAAAGATGTGCATTGGATAAATGCCATGTATGATGAATTGAATCAATTTGAAAGGAATAAGGTATGGCACCTAGTTCCTAAACCCTCACATGGCTCAATTATAGGCACTGAATGTGTTTTTAGAAATAAAATTGATGAGTAGGGAAAGGTAGTCAGAAATAAGGCTAGGCTTGTAGTATAAGGGTATAATCAGGAATTTGGGGTAGACTTTGAGGAATCTTTTGCCCTTGTAGCTAGATTAGAAGCCATTAGGATTCTTCTGGCTTTTGCTTGCAGCCTAGGAATAAAGCTTCAGCAGATGGATGTGAAATCTGCTTTCTTAAATGGTTTAATAAAAGAGGATATTTTTGTTAAACAACCTCCTAGATTTGAATGCAATGACCTTCTTGATCATGTGTATAAGTTAGATAAGGTGGATTGAAGCAAGCTCCCAGGGCCTGGCATGACAAGCTGAGCTCATTCCTCATAGGTAAAGGATATTCAAGAGGTGAGGTTGACCAAACTCTATTTACCAAGGTAAACAACAAAAATATCCTTGTTGTTCAAATCTATGTAGATGACATAGTGTCTGGGTCAACTAATCTTTCTATGTGTGAGGAATTCCCTAAATTAATGACTGATGAATTTGAAATGAGCTTAATGGGAGAACTGAAATTTTTCCTTGGATTGCAGGTTAATCAAACTTCAGAAGGAAGGTACATCACCAGTCCAAATATATCCAGGATCTACTGAAGAAATACCAACTGGAAAACCTCAAAAAGATCACTGCACCTATGGACACATCAACTAGTCTTGATGCTGACCCAAAAGGTAAATTGGTTGATACCAAACAATACAGAGTTATGATCGGATCCCTTTTATATCTTACTGCATCTAACCCAGATATACAATTTTTAGTATGTTTATGTGCTAGATTTCAGGCTAGTCCTAAAGAGTCTCACATTTGTGCTGTGAAGAGGATTTTTTTAGGTATCTGTTAGGCACCCTTGACTTAGGACTGTGGTATCCTGCTAGGTGTGAGTTTGAACTTGTAGCTTACACTGATGCAGACTATGCAGGGTGTAAGATAGATAGAAAGAGCACTAGTGGGTATTGTCAATATCTTGGTGGTTGTCTAGTGTCTTGGGCATCTAATGTTAGAGATGTATGCCCTTCAAGCAAATCACACGTGTTGTGATGGCAACATTTCTTGTATGATTTCATTCAATTATAATAATAATGGCATTTCTTCGTTACGTTCTTAGCACGTTATAGTGTATGTGTTGTAATGTGATGAAGTCCCTGAATACAAGCTATGACGACTGGATCATAATGACATTGTGATAATGAGATCAGTTGTAATGCCCTGGATCCTTGGTAGGTCTTGCTGGATCTTCATTGGATCTTTCAGATCTGTTTCGGTGAGTTTCGGTTCGCTTTTGTGGCTTCCGAGTTGAGCTTTACGAGCCATGTGGGTTTTTCTCTCGTACTAGTTACGGAACCCTACGGTGAGTTTAGTTGTCAGTTTCTTGACTCGTGAATACTGCAGCGCCGATGTACTCTTCGAGCCGGTCGTTTCGACTATTTTTGCGTATTTTTCGGAGATAGGGCCAAAAATCGGATTTTTCAAAAATTAGGAAAACTCCTAATTTCTTTTCCTTTTTCTTTTCCTTCCTCTCTCCTCCCTTCTCATTTCACCGCCGCCGTCTCTCTCTCCCGTTTTCTCTCCTCTTGAGCTTCCTCGACTCCGGCTGCAGACGGAGGACCTAGGAGCGAGTGTTGGGGATGTTGTGGAGCTGACTGGGTGCGCGATAGGGCGAGGATGGAGTGGTTTTGGCGCGATCCTGAACGGTGGATTCAAAGCCGGTGTTTGAGCTCGCGGCGCAATATTCGACGCAGTTTAGTCCCTTCGGGGCACGATTTCTTCGATGGAGGTAGGGAGACGGATCGCCACTTCCTTCTGCACGTTTTCCCTGCTTCTGTTCGTAGTTTGGTGCTCGATCGGGGGAGATCGGGCCAGTTTTGTGAAAACCGTTGTTTTTGGGGTTTTCAGGGTTTGCCGAAAAAGGGCAACCATTCGTGGCGTGGTTAGTGTCTAACTGACCGCTGGGATGTTTGGATCCCATCCATGCTAGTCTCGTGTTGATCGGTCGTCATTCGAGACTGGTAGGAGTCCGGGAACCTCGGTGACTCGTTTAGGGTCGATTTGTCCAAATCGCCCCGATCTCTCGTTTTAGTGCTTGCATGTGAGCTTTTTAGCCTCCTAGTGTTGTTGTTCATCGTCTAGTCTTGTTTCCCCAACGCTTCGGCGTGAATGGGGCGTGGAACGGATCGATTTGGCAAATCCACTATTTTCCCGCTGTGACTGGTGTAGCGGTCGTTTCAGTGACCGCCAGAGGTCCCTGACGGCCCTACGATAGACTGTCACAGCGTCTGGGCATTTTTGGTTATTCATGGTCTTGGGAGTGTGACGGCCCAGGGGAGGCACGTCACAGCTCTCTAACGCGTCCGGGGTGATGCGTCACGCCTGTTTTATCGTTTAGCGTTTTGGTTAAGGCGGTTCCTCTGACGCGCCTGCCCTAGTGCGTTAGAGTAGCTTGTAACGCGCCTGGTGTAGGCCGTTACGTTGCGTTTGACTTCGAGTTTGTCCGTTGAGACGATTTATGTAACGGTGGTGTCCCCGTGCGTCACAGCGTTGTAACGCGCCTGCCCCCGGCCGTTACATGCTGTTTTGGTCGAGTTGGGTGGTTGTGCCGTTGGCTCTAACGGCCACGTGCTTGTGCGACAGCCTTGTGTAACGCGTCCGTGATGTACCGTTACGTGCCTTTCGGCCATTGTTTCCTTGACTTGAGCCAGTTGGCCCTGGTGCGTTAGGCTGTGTAACGCACTTGGTCTCGTGCGTTACGTGGTTCGAGTTATCGTTTTAAGCTTGAGGTCTGTTGGCCCTGACGTCCCGGGTCGGGTGCGTCAGAGCGGTGTAACGTGCCTGGTATAGGCCGTTACGTGCCTTGTGCGTTTTAGATGTTGGTTAGGGCGGTGTGTGTGACGGCTCTCCTCCTGACCGTCATGTTGCTGTAGCGTGTCTGTTGTAGACCGCCACAGTTGGAGTGTAACGGCCTAGCGGTAGACCATCATATTCATGTAACGGTCTAAGAGTGGTGCGTTACAGTCCTTCCGCTCCGATTTCCTGTCGTTTTGGTTTCTGACTACCTTGGCTTATCCTTGTGGTCTGCCCAGTTTCCCGTGGATGTCTCCTGACAC
The DNA here is from genome assembly GCA_022559845.1 of Amorphophallus konjac. Lineage (NCBI taxonomy): Eukaryota > Viridiplantae > Streptophyta > Magnoliopsida > Alismatales > Araceae > Amorphophallus > Amorphophallus konjac. Next base: position 49,783,267 of record CM040124.1, on the reverse strand, counting down.
CCTATGAGGGCTAAGACTACGTCGTAAGGTGGCCAGGAGTCTTCTTGCTTGTGGTAGGATTCTCTTTCCTACTGTTGTATCGTCGTTGTTTGGTTCCTGTCAACCTGGGGTGACCCAGGGGTTGACAGGCGACCTTGTGTGGGTGTCTTGGCGGTTCTGTCCAGTCCAAGACACTGGTTTTGGATGCCACGAGGTACTGCTTTACCTTGTTTTGCGTGTCCAGGCGTGTCTGAGGGTCTCCGATGTTCCCTCAGGTCTCCGTGAGTCATGTTCTGCGGAGCGTTGTTTCCCGTGGCTTAGGATTAGACCGATTGGCGGCTTGGTCCGCTGTTGTAACGATCTTACCTCCGAGTCATCCGACTCAAGGATCGTTACGTGGTAGGTCTAGTTGCCTAGTCCTGAGTCTGTTGGTAAATGTCTTGCTGCCTTGGTGCTTCGTAGTACGTGCGATAGTGCTTCCTTGCCTATTTGTACTACAGCCCTTGTTTCGGAGTCTTGTGTTTTGTGCGCCTCCGATTGTTGTTGCCCTAAGGCCTGTGAGTTGCCGACCCGCCTTGGATGGCGGAGGGGTGTTCTCGAGATACGGTTTGTAAGCTAGTTCCGTGGGCTCCCAGCCAACGGTAGCATCCTACCGAGGGAGAAAACTAGCTGGAGTACCTTGCTTAGGCTAGAGCCAGTGTGTGCACACGTGGTCAGGGGCTTTGGACTTACGTCGACGGGCATGACCCTGACTGGTTACTTGATGCTGTTGTTCCTGTTTGGTTCAGTGCGGGGGTCTGTGACTCTACCGTGGCTTCAGCGGTATTGTAGGCGAGACACTCATGGCGCAGCATAAGAGGTCTTTGGACGCAGCTGGTCGTTGCTCTGGTGGGGAGGTGCGTCCGTCTGTGACGCGTGGCTCTCCACTACTCTTTGCGTTTCTTACGCGTCGTGACCTTTCCGAGTTAGCCCTCTCATGGCCCTACTTGAGGTCAGCGTGGTGTGCACGACTTGCTAGTCGTGGGTGTGTCGTCGAGTCTGTCGGTCATCTGCGTGGGTCTTGTCTAGACCTTTTGTCGGTCCTTGCAGGTCTTCGTCTTAGGCCTGGTGCCGAGTTGGCAGATTGATAACTTCTAACTTTGTTAGATCAGAGTCGCCCTTCTGTCACTATTTGGAGTAGTTTGGGGTGCCGAGGTTTGTTCGGTCGTCACTTGTCTGGCACGGGTTCTTCCCCTTTCTTACTTGTTCCCTACTCCTACTCCCCATCTGTTCTCTACTACTTCTAGAGTAGCTTTACAACTTTTTAGTGTAGTTTTCCCGCTTTGCTACACCTGCTGTTCTTCCTGTTGTTTTGTTGTTCCGTGTTACTACATGTTTTTCAGTGGGGATCCGCGTGACCCCTACTGAGCCAGTGACACGAGGCTCACCCCTGCTTTTCAGGTGGGGTGACATCTTTCGTTCTGCTTTCGCGTGGTTCCTGGAGCGCTTGCTCGTTGCTTGTCGTTGTGGCCAGCTGGTACCTGCGTCGGGCTTCCCCCGACTTCTCGGTACGTCTTTCCCTTCTGTCGACTGTACTGTGCTAGACTTGCTGTCTTTAGCTTTGGACTTGACTCTGGTGTATAATTGTTAAAATGAACTGTTAATTAAAAAGTAATTTTATTTCTTCTACTTTAGCAAACCGATCTAATGAAATTTAATTGCTTCTGTTATATCTCTGTGGCTTCAATGTACTCTACACATGCCTTTATCCCTTCGGAGCTTTCCCGATCTTGGGAGGACTCGCGGGTTCCATGTGGTATCACGTGTATTTGGTAGTCCTACCAGGTATACCTAGTATCCGGGATCCGGGTCGCTACAGCTGGTATCAGAGCCAGGTTCTGAGATGTTCGGAGTTCTTTTCTGAGCTATCAGAGCATTGTTGTGTGAAGTACATGGGAATCCGAGATATACAATATCCGGAGTCGTGAAAGTCCAGTACAGTCTTCAGCTGGCTTTGGTGTTGCGATGATTTATCGCGTTGTTTTCTTCGTATGCTGTCTTGTGCGTGCTACTCTAGCACTATACGAGATGGTCCTGCTCTCATCAGGATGCGACGAAGTGTTTCTTTTTTTTCGTCGTTGTGTTTGTTTCGATCATGGTGTACTTGGCAGTGTTCGCTGAAAGGCTTGAATCTGCAGTACGTTGCGAGATTTTCTCCGTGTGTTGTTCAGGTTGCTGTTGACCTTTATCCTTGGTCTGATGACCGTACACGTTCTCACGTTGTCTTGGTGATCCCGGCTTGAGTCTGTTAGCTTCTGATGTGTCTTGCTTCTGTTGAAGTGCTCGATTAGATTCCGTGTTAGAGAAGTTGCTCAGGCAAGCTAGGATTTCCCTTTCCTGGTGAGCTTTCGTGGTTGAGCTTGTTGCTTCTCGTCCCTTCTGGTGAAATATTTTTGAGATTTGCCTTGGAATTGTTGTCTTAGTGATGCCTTTGTCCTGTGTCTGCTTAAGTGTGGACAGCTTTGTTCTGAGCCTGATCTACTTTTTGCTATATGGTTGCTTGGCTTTGGACTCCATAATGGTGTTAAGAGCTGTTGTGTACCGTATTTGTCGTGCCGTGTCCAGCGGCCGATGTATTGTGAAGGCTCATTTATCGTTTTCAAGATGTGAAGGTAAGCTGAGATTAACGCTTTTCCTTGTGCTTTGTGCTGAAGCTGGTACTCTTCTCTTGTTGCACTTGGGCTCCTGGTGATCGGTTGCTCGCGAGATCGGTACTCGTGGCGTGTTATTTGCGATCTTCATTGGTTGTGATGGCGCCTGGTGTGTGCTGAGATGCGACTAGCGAGGTTGTTCTGATGCCTGTGTGCGTCGTTGAGTGTGCAGCTAAAGCCTGTGAGTTAGCTACTCACTGGTCGAGGGGTTTGTTCTTCTCGATGTGATTTCATCTTGGCTTCCTGTGCCTTGATGTTGCCTGTTGCCGTGCTGTTGCTGGAGTTATTCTGGTATTAGTATTGGCAATTGCAAGTTTTGGGGAAGTTGTCGGTGTCCCTTGCTAATTGAGTACCCTCTGCTTCGCATGTGTTTTCTTGGGTGTTGTGCTCTCGAGGCGTGTTGGTAGTCCTTGAGTTGCGTTCCCCGAGATTGTTGTTCTTTTCTCGTTGTCGAGGGTCTTTTCTTGGTGAGCAGTCTGATGCGTGACCCGTCCCTTGTGGTCATGCGCTCAACTATTCCTGTGCCTTGTTGTGACCCCGCTTGCAATTGTGTTCCACGGTTCTGAGTTCGGTGCGCAGCCGAAATTCTGCAAGTGTTGTTGTTGTCGTTTGATCGCTGTTTCTCTATGATTTTGTGCTTCTGTTTTGGACCAGGTCTGGTCGGTTAACCTTGCTGTACCCTTTCTCCCTAGAGTTAGCTTGCGACTCGATCAGATATGATATCTGAGTGAGGACTGACTTGGTTGTGCCTGTGGTCCAGTGTTGTCATTGGTGTCCTGTGTGCCAGGTGTTCCCTGTTGCCTTTGGCACTGGAGCCGATGATGTGGTCGAGCGGTCAGCTGTGAGGAATGTGTCTCCTTGTGTAAGCTGCTGCTTGCCGTGATGTGGTTATGGCAGTCGTGTCTCTTTCCCTGCGAGACGTGAGCGACGTTGCCTTGTTTTGGAGGTGTTGGACTTGTGTTCACTTGGGTGCCGTGCTTGATCCAGAGCATGTGCTCGTGATTATAGTCTGACGATATTCCTCTGAGCTGTGCTTCTCAAGATTGGTGTTGTTTCCGTGGTTGTGCTGTTGGGTTGTTCTTCCCTGCTTTTCCTTTGCAAGTCCTTAAATTTCGAGGGTGAAATTTATTAAAGGAGGGGAGGATGTAATGCCCTGGATCCTTGGTAGGTCTTGCTGGATCTTTCGGATCTGTTTCGGTGAGTTTCGGTTCGCTTTTGTGGCTTCCGAGTTGAGCTTTACGAGCCGTGTGGGTTTTTCTCTCGTACTAGTTACGGAACCCTACGGTGAGTTTAGTTGTCAGTTCCTCGACTCGTGAATGCTGCAGCGACGATGTACTCTTCGAGCCGGTCGTTTCGATTATTTTTGCGTATTTTTCAGAGATAGGGCCAAAAATCAGATTTTTTAGAAATTAGGAAAATTCCTAATTTCTTTTCCATTTTCTTTTCCTTCCTCTCTCCTCCCTTCTCATTTCGCCGCCGCCGCCCCTCTCTCCCATTTTCTCTCCTCTCGAGCTTCCTCAGCTCCAGCTGCAGACGGAGGACCTAGGAGCGAGTGTTGGGGATGCTGTGGAGCTAACTGGGTGCGCGACAGGGCGAAGATGGAGTGGTTTTGGCGCGATCCCGAACGGTGGATTCAAAGCCGATGTTTGAGCTCATGGCGTGGTTTTCGGCTCGGTTTAGTCCCTTCCGGGCACGGTTTCTTCGGTGGAGGTAGGGAGACGGATCGCCACTTCCTTCTGCACGTTTTCCCTGCTTCTGTGCGTAGTTTGGTGCTCGATCGGGGGAGATCAGGCCGGTTTTATGAAAACCATGGTTTTTGGGGTTTTCATGGTTTGCTGGAAAATGGCAACCATTCGTGGCGTGGTTAGTGTCTAACTGACCGCTGGGATGTTTGGATCCCATCCATGCTACTCTCGTGTTGATCGGTCATCTGCGTGGGTCTTTTCTAGACCTTTTGTCAGTCCTTGCAGGTCTTCATCTTAGGCCTGGTGCCGAGTTGGCAGATTGGTAACTTCTGACTTTGTTATATCAGAGTCGCCCTTCTGTCACTATTTGGAGTAGTTTGGGGTGCCGAGGTTAGTTCGGCCGCCACTTGTGTGGCACGGGTTCTTCCCCTTTCTTACTTGTTCCCTACTCCTACTCCCCATCTGTTCTCTACTACTTCTAGAGTAGTTTTACAGCTTTGTAGTGTAGTTTTCCCGCTTTGCTACACCTACTGTTCTTCCTGTTGTTTTGTTGTTCCGTGTTACTGCGTGTTTTTCAGTGGGGATCTGCGTGACCCCTACTGAGCCAGTGACACGAGGCTCACCCCTGCTTTTCAGGTGGGGTGACGTCTTTCTTTCTACTTCCGCGTGGTTCCCGGAGCGCTTGCTCGTTGCTTGTCGTTGTGGCCAGCTGGTACCTACGTCGGGCTTCCCCCGACTTCTCGGTATGTCTTTCCTTTCTGTCGACTGTACTGTGCTAGACTTGCTGTCTTTAGCTTTGGACTTGACTCTGGTGTATAATTGTTAAAATGAACTGTTAATGAAAAAGTAATTTTATTTCTTCTACTTTAGCAAACCGATCTAATGAAATTTAATTGCTTCTGTTATATCTCCGTGGCTTCAATGTACTCTACACATGCCTTTATCCCTTCGGAGCTTTCCCGCTCTTGGGAGGCCTCGCGGGTTCCAAGTGGTATCACGTGTATTCGGTAGTCCTACTGGGTATACCTGGTATCCGGGATCCGGGTCGCTACATCAGTCATCTAGAGGTTTGTGTTCTAAATGTTCCTGGTTGTGGGATCTTCAGTAAGGGACATTGAAGATCCGGATAGACCGGTGCACGTGGTACTCACTCATGTGACGAGGGTGGTCGATCTCATAACCACCGGTGTGGTGACATCAAGGTACATGTGCAGGTGCTCGTTATTAGAATGAGTTCACTGAATTGACCCGATCTAGAATTCCTGAATGGTAATCTTGCTGACTGTCAATCAGGAGATTCTAGTGTCACTATAGCACAATTGGATCTTAGACCTGAGTCACAAAAGAGGTTTTGCATGGACTCCACTGAGCGTTTGATTGCTAACTTATGAACTTTAGCATTGTGGTTCTGGATAGTTGGTTATTCGGACTCAGTGGGATTCATGTGAAGACACTTTGGTGGACAACAAGGGATCATTCACTCTCTGCATGGATTAAGAGAGAGAATGCTCTATGGACATGTACTTAGAAATCCTTGGCCAGGGTATGGGAGTTCACTGAGAAAAGGAGTTTTCCAGTGATCTGTACTTAAGAGTACAAGGGTCCATAAGATCAGGATGCTTTAGGGTTTGACAGTTTGATCGTACCCTAATTCTGATTGGTGCATTGTATGAATGAGGATCTATAACTGTGTGGAATCAGATGACGGAAAGGTTCGATATGGGTTGCATCCCTCCCAAAGTCATTTGGGATCACGAGGTGTTGCTTGGTGCCGTTCGTGGTCGAAAAGCCCGTTAATTCCATTAAGAGTTAATGGATTATAATTAATTAAGTTAAGAAGGGTTCTTAGCTTAATGGGCCTGAAAACCAAACAGACTATTGGGCCTAGAGGGTCACACACAATAGAGTAGTGGATAAGGCGGATAAGGACGGTAATTATAGATAGTTTCTAGGTTTTTGTGAAAAATGCCAAAGTCTATAAATATACGCTGAGGAGAGAAACCCTGGCCCAGGCATTAGGGTTTCTCCTCTGGCCACCCCTCTCTCTCTCCTCCCTGACCTGGGCGCACCCCTCTCTCTATCCTCCCCCTGCGGTGGTGGATGGTGGTGCTGAGGAGTGGCCGACGTGTGGAGACCGAGAAGGAGACTCCATCTGTTCTCGCAAAGGTATAGAAATATATAGAAATGTTCTTCTTCGGGCATCTGGGAATTAATTAATCTCGCAAAGGTATAGAAATGTTCTTCCTAAGCGGGTTTTCCTTAGATAGTTTTTGATTTTGATCGCCAGCAACGATCCACATCCTAGGGTTTCGTTGTTTCCACTGCATCTCTGATCGAAACCTTACATCTAAGAAGTAACACATTGTTGCTCTATCCACTGCTGAGGCTGAATATGTTGCAGCAGGGAATTGTGCAGCCTAAGTACTTTGGATAAAACACCAGCTCATAGACTATCACATAAATTTAGGATGCATTCCCATTCTTTGTGATAACACCAGTGATATTTCATTAACACAAAATCATGTTCATCACTTTAGGACTAAGCAAATTGAAATAAAACACCACTTCTTGAGAGATGAAGTAAGTAAGAATGAAATTGAGCTGAATTATGTAGAAACAGAAAATCAAATTGCTGATATTTTTACTAAACCTCTTGGGAATGAAAGATTTAAATTCTTAAGGAGAGAACTAGGTTTATATAAATTTCAGCATGATGATTGATTCCTTAAGTTCATTCTTGTCTGGAATAAATGCTTTATCTATGATGGTTCATATGCTTGTGATTCTGTCTAACACATGGTATCAGTAGTTGTAATTGCAGAAATATCTTGCATTATATCCATCTTGATCTTATGGGTATATCAAATGGGTTGCTGGGATAAGGGCAGATATCTTCTGTCTGAAAATCCACACCATGTGTAGATGTCACGCCCCGAGCGCGGAAGATTACCCGGAGGCGTGACACGTCTATATAGATCGTGTCAATCATGTAAATATCAGAGTGCGCAAATAACTAAGATTTAACTCTAAATTAATACAAATAGTACGAGCTGACAATTGTCACAACTAATCAAAGGATAAATACATATGTTCCCAGAGTCCAACGACTAGGCTTCAAATCTTAAGCAGTTCTAATCAAGTTGACTAATACAAATGACATAGATGAATTGATACAACTGACATAAGTGAACTAATACAATAACACAAAGGACATGACAATTTGATAACTTCACTCTAACACTCAATCACTCAGTCTCATTCCCTTCCGAGTGTTGGTTGGCATCCAAATTACCTGAAAATATTAGAAAATAACTAGATGAGCGAATCGCTCAGTAGGAATTACATCTCAAGATTTAATATGCTTTAAGTGGTTTATAAGTTCAATTAATGTCAGTAAAGCTATGCATGTAGATGAGTAGATATCAAGGATTGTAAAAATCAACAAGAGCAGTGAAGGAATAACAAGTGAGAGTATAAGGATTCCAACTTCAATGCAGCAATAGCAAGAGATTCAAGCAAGTAATAACTGGAATTAACAAAATCTTTCCAAGAGAGTAAGAACTCATGTCTAGCAAGTAATAGAAAGTAATATAAATTCAAGAATGTAAAACTGGAATTGGCTATTTATCAATTTCATTCAAGTAAAAACTTTACCCTTCTGCGGGTCTCAAGTCAAATCAATCAAGTAATATCACGAGAATGAGTGGAATGTCTAAAGCCTAGAAAGTAAGTACTTCGGTGCAATGACAAACACCGTGGTCAATAAACTCCCATGGGCACAAGTACCTTCGGGTGCTCCTCCCAGGACCAGATCGGGCCCTATATGCACAACATTAATCATACCTGTCGACATCCACTCTCATTTATAGCCAATATAGAATTTCAAAGTTTGACCAGTATGATATATAGGGTAGAATTATGGAATGGAATCCAAGGGCGCATTAATGTGTAGGGAAGAACTAGGAGTGGAAACCAGTAACGTTTGATATACGAAAAAAAAACTAGATAAGAGAGGTGCCTTATGGGCCACCTGACAATTTTAGAAACGACACCCTCACTGTGGGATGCCCTTCCTGGGAATTATACAGGGTTTAGAGGACCCTGTCAGGAGTTAAATATCACCTCTCAGGCTGCCATCTATCAGTGGAGATGGCAAAAGTGAAAGCCTAACGATCAGGTTAACGCAATGAGCCAGCTGTAGTTCATCGCGTCAACCCTGCAGTTCATCGCGTCAACCCTACGAACAGGCTGGGTTGACTCATCAGTTCATCGCGTCAACCCTGCGAACAGGCAGGGTCGACTCATCAGTTCATCGCGTCAACCATGTGAACAGGCAGGGTCGACTCATCAGTTCATCGCGTCAACCCTGTGAACAGGCAGGGTCGACTCATCGGTTCATCGCGTCAACCCTGTGAACTGGCAGGGTCGACTCATCAGTTCATCGCGTCAACCCTGTGAACTGGCAGGGTCGACCCTGTGAGCAGGCAGGGTCGACTCATCAGTTCATCGCGTCAACGCGATGAACTGGCAGGGTCGACTCTGCAGTTCATATTTGCTCAAAATGGCTTAAGGTATTAATCTTTGATTAAACTAGGGTATTAACCTTTGATTTAAGTTTATTTAGGTAAAACTGATGACATGGATAGATAGAGAAAACTATAAGGATTATAGATCTTTATTCATGCATTCGTTTCATGCTTTAGTTGCTTAAATATCAGATTTTTAACATGACGTATCATACAAGTTTTCATTTTTAAAGGAACTAAATGGAGACAAGGTTTCTAGATAGGCTACCTAACAGATTAATTAGGTATGCTAGTTTGTTAGTAGATCAACTAACATGTTAATTAGTTATGTTCACAGGTTAGTTAAACTAATAAGTTACGTAAAAACACGATAAAACTTACGTTAAACGGATATATCGTATGGATATGAAGCTAATACATGCCAACTACCCTAGATTGAAGCTAATACATGCTAATCAATGCTAATCATCTTGGGTATAAGGCTACTACATGCTAATTATCTTGGTACGAGGCTAATACATGCTAATCATCCTAGATTTAAGCTAACACATGCTAATTATTCTAGGTATGAGACTAATACTTGCTAATTATCTTGTGTATGAAGCTAATACACGCTAATCATCCTAGATTTAAGCCAACACATGCTAATTATTCTAGGTATGAGACTAATACTTGCTAATTATCTTGGGTATGAAACTAATACACGCTAATCATCCTAGATTTAAGCCAACACATGCTAATTATTCTAGGTATGAGACTAATACTTACTAATATTTGCTAATACATGCTAATTATTCTGGGTATAATGTTAATACATGCTAATTATCTTAGGTATGAAGCTAATACATGCTAATCATCCTAGATTTAAGCTAACACATGCTTTATGAACACTAAATATCGCATGGAAATGAGCCTAATACTAAATGCCTAGACTAATCATCCTAGATTAGCTACTAGTTTAGTTAAAAGTTGAGAACACCTACTTGTTGGAAGATCGTAGCAGCAGAACCCTTCTTTGTAATCCCTGCAGAGCTTTGCCCCAACCTTAGCTAGCCTAGAATGGGGGTAGCAAAAGGGGTATGTTTATAGGGTTGTCATGGCCGAATGGGAGGCAAGATCTGAAATAATGGGGCTTTACAGCTTGTACAGGCTGGAGAGATAAGGGATAATGTTTGGACAGCCAATCCATAGCCCAGATCGTAAAGTCTGTCTCCCACATTCATACACGATCCCTCTTCAATGTGCACACTTTCAAAGTCTGTACATGCTCAAAGTCTATACATTGGCTTCACAAAGTCTGCACATCACAAAGTCTGTACATTGCTATTGCTAGCCTAATCACAAAGTCTGTAAATCACAAGTCTGTACATCCTCTCCCTCTCAAAGTCTATACATTGACTTCCTCTCAAAGTCTGTACATCACAAAGTCTATACATTGGCTATTGCTAGCCTATTCACAAAGTCTGTACATCACAAGTCTGTATATCCTCTCCCTCTCAAAGTCTATACATTAGCTTCCCTCTCAAAGTCTATACATTGCCTGAGCATAGTCATGAAGTCTGTACATTGCTGCTTTGCCAAAGTCTGTACATTGGCATCTTTTCCTACGTTGCACTTCCAAGTCTGTACGTTGCTAGCTTATAATGTATAATTAATTAGCACAAAAGGTAAATGGTGGATGCTAGGATTTGAACCCTGGTCATTGGGTTGAAAGGCAAGTTACTTAACCAACTACACTAGGAAGCCACTTGTTAAGTGAATACTCTTTACATATGATAACTACGTGTTCCAACTTCTTACTTAATCTAGAGTTTATCTAATATATTTTTTTTGGAGAAATATTATTAATAAATATATATATATACATTTTTTTATACGGGATGCTACAGTAGAGGCTTGTCCTCTGCCAAGTACCATGAGTCAAGATCTTGTCTGTGTCTTGCATTTCACTATTTGCTCATAAGTCACAAATATTGTGTCTAATAATTATGCACATGGACAGGGGGAGTAAGTGTTCATATTTTCTTCTTGTGCATGCTGTCAGGGGGAGTTCAAAATAAGTTGATGTTCGATCTTGTCCAGGTGGTTACATACACCAAAGTCATCACCCTGTTGCAACCTTGACTCTATCCTTCTGATCAACAGATTTTGTCATCTTAAAATCTCAGATGTTCACATCATTTCTGAAAGTTCAGTATCTATTGCATGATATCAGATTCTCCTATCATACTTATTGATTTCCATTTTCTTGATATCAATCTCTTAAAATAGTCTCTGAAATAATGACAAACTAATAATTAGTTCATTACTCTAAGCTACTATTGTACCCGGACAATTTCCCCAGCAAAATACCAAAGAACAAACGGTTCAGGAATTTCTCCAAACACCTTCAAGGCATGGGCTATCCAACCCCTCCAGCAACCCAGTGGGACCGACCAACGGCCCCAACCTGCTAACCAGGATATACCGCGGCATTAGCAATCAGTCGGGACCACTCCCGACCCCTCAGTTGCAGACTTTGTCTGCATTCTATACAACCACCCGGGCCAACCCGGGGGGCGCCCCGACTACAAGCCACGCCACGTGGCACTCAGCGAAGAGGCCAGGGGGCTACCCCCGAGACGCCTTCTTTCAACCTTCCAAGGTCAAAGGGAGACCCAAATAAGTCAACCACAGGCTTTAGAGGCCCGCAGCATGTACATACGGCTCACGCACGGGTGCCGGGCTTTTCCCCGAACACCTTGTGGGCGCATATGTACTAGCCCTCCTACAACAAACTGTGGGTCAACCCACGGCTCCAGCACACCAATCGGGTTCCACAACAACCCCCCAGCATGTCGGGGCCATCCTCGACCCTCAGACACACGGCGATGAGCCGTTTAGACTTAGCTCTCGGGCCAACCCGAGGTCACTCTGCCAACCCACCTTGCATTGTGTAGCATGCATTCATAGCATCTGCATGTCAATCTGAATAACAAATCATGTTTTTCATCAAAATACATAAAAATACATCTGTTTGACAGGATGTTGCTATTCTATTTAATAAGGGGTTACCATCATCAAAAAGGGGGAGATTGTTGTGACTCCTCTGTGTTGATGATGTTGACATTTGCTTCATTTCTTTGGCAACACCTTATCTTGATTAATTGTTTGCTTTGATTGATTGGCAACAGTTCCTATTTTGATGAAATTACTTTTATCAGGTTGTCTGTGTACATAATGTAGTCAGAGTCTATAATGTGTTCTGCACACACTCACAAGTCTTCACAGTGCTTTGTAGCATGAAACTCTATACATTGGCATACATTTCAGCGTCAACGCATTGCATCATCTTTACATGTGTGTACATTGCATCACATCGTTAAAGTCTGCACATCGGCTAAGTGTGCACATTGTTCACCTTAGTTAAAGTCCATTCATTGGACTGTGCATAGTCTATACATTGCCCGTCGTTGCAAGTCCATACATCCACAGTGCATTGCATAGTCTATACACTGCACGTTCAAGTTCAAAGTATATACATTGCTGCATTACCTGCTAGAGTGAAGTCTGTACAGCCGAAGCACACATATCAAGTCTATACATTGAACTACTGTGCAAGTCCACACATTGGCCTTCAGGCTTGAAAGTCTATACAATGGACTGTGCTTCGCAAAGTCTATACATTTGTCGGTGGTAAGTATATACAGTGAGTGTGGCGACCCGGATTCCGGATACCCCGTGTACCCGGTATAAATACCCAATACACGTGACACCACATGGGAGCCGCGAGACCTCCCAAGCGCGGGAAAGCGCCGAAGGGAAAAAGGATTGTGTGGGAAATACATTGAAGCCAGCAGATATAACAGAAGCAATTAAATTTCATTACAATGGATTGCTAAAGTAGCAGAAATAAAATTACATTTTATTAATAGTTTCAAAAATTATAATTATACACCAGAGTCTAGCCCAAGGAAAGACAACAAGTCTAACACAGTACAGTCTGACAGAATGAAACGTACACTGAAGTCGGGGGAAACCCGACGCAGGCACAGCTGGCAGCTACAGAAAACGCGCTCCACCAGGAACAGTAGAGGCAGACGGCGAAACCCACCTGAAAAGCAGCAGGGGTGAGTCTCAACAGAAACTCAGTAGGGGTCACGCGGATCCCCACTGGAAAACGCACGAAGCAACGGAAGCAACAACAAAGCAGCAGGAACAGCAGGTGTAGCAAAGCAGGGAAAAGCTACACTACAAAGCTGTAAAACTACTGCTAAAAAAAATAACAAAGGAACAGACGGGAAGCAGGAGTAGGGAACAAGCAAGAGAGGGGAGGAACCCGCGCCAACCAAGCGGCTACCGAACTAACCTCGGCACCCCAAACTACTCCAAACAAAAAGGCAACAGATGGTTGAACCCTAAACTCACACAGAAGGGTACACCAGTCTGTCAACCAGCCCAAACAATCAAGGTCTAGACAAGACCTAGACAGACGCCAAACAAACATGTACACGAGCGGAAACGTCATGCACAATGCCCCACGCACGATCGGAACATCGTGCGGACGACAAAACACTGACCCCGAGTGCAGCCACGAACGGGCAACTCGCAAAGGTCACAGCGTACAGGAAAACGCCGAGAGCTACGCGTCACGTGACGGAAGCACCTCCTCACAAGGCCAGCCGCGTCCACTGACGTCTTACACCGCACCTCAAGTGTCTCACCTACAGTACTGCTGCAACAACATCAGAGATGTAGACACGAGCTGAACCAAACAGGAACAACCGAACAAGTAACTAGTCAGGGTCACGCCCGTCGACGTAAGTCCTCAGTCCCTGACCACGTGTGCACACACTGGCTATAGCCTAAGCTAGGTCCTCTAGCTAGTATTCCCCCTAGGTAGGACGCTACCGTTGGCTAGGAGCCCGCGGAACCAGCTACAAACCGCTCATTGGGAACACCCCTCCGCCATCCGCTAGCGGGTCGGCACCTCTCGGCCTTAGAGCAACAACAAGTGGAGGCTTCACACGACACAGAAACTCAAAACACAAGTGCCGACGTACAAACGGGCAACTATGCCCCTCAACACGTACTTCGAGGCACCAACTGGCAGCATCGCCACTGCCGACAACTCAGGACAGTCAATCAGACCTACAACGTAACGATCCTGAGTCGAACGACTCAAAGGCAAGATCGTCACAAACAGCGGAGCAAGCCGCCAATCGGTCTAATCCTAAGCCAGTAAAACCACGCTCCGCAGAAAACGACACACGGAGACCTGAGGGAAACACCAAAAACCCTCAGATGCGCCTGGACACGCAAACTGAGGTAGAACGACACCTCGAGGCATCCAAAAGCAGTGTCTCGGACAGGACAGAACCGCCAAGACACGCCCAAACAAGGTCCTACGTCAACCACTAGGTCAAACCGGGTTGACCAGAACCAAAACAACAGCTTACAAAAGTAGGATCAAGAATCCTACCACAAGTAAAAAGACTCCTGGCTACCTTACGACGCAGTCTTAACCCTCATAGGATGTCGAGAGACATCCACGGGACAACGGGCAGACCACAAGGCCAAGCCAAGATAGACAGGAAATCAACGGGCAGAAAACCAAGGCACAAGGAATGTAACGCACGAGCCCTAGACCGCTACAAGCAAGCGACGGTCTAGGCGGGGCCGTTATTTCCCAAACGACGGACGGGCAACAAGCCGTCACTCACCACCCTGACAATCTACAAAACCACACTAAAGCCAAGTAACGCACAGCTCCAGGCGCGTTACAACCAAACGACACACGGAGGTTCCACCGTTACTTCCAACGGGACAACCACCAAGACCAAAACGAAGTAACGCGCAAAGCCAGGCGCGTTACTCACGAAACAACGCGGCAGGAGAGGGCCGTCAGAGACAAACGACGCGCAGGGGCATATCCGTTACTTCCAACGGCATAGCCACCCTCAACCCAGCACGACAACAAACGACGGACGGAGGTGAGCGCGTTACTTACAAACGACGCACGGGGACTCCACCGTCATTTCCAACGGGACAGCCACCCTACCTCGTCCACACATAATATAACGGCCAGGGGCAGGCACGTTATACTCGAAATAACGGACGGAAACCCATCCGTCGGGGAAATCGCCTCAACAGGTCAAGGTCAGTCAACGGAAAGTAACGGCCTGGGCAAGGCGCGTTAATTCCATCTAACGCACTGGGTCAAGCGCGTTAGACCAACTGACTTAACCTCAGAACAAAATGACAAAAGCGAAGTGACGGCCAGGCACTGGCGCGTCACACGGGAACGACGCTCCACTCTTGGGCCGTCGCTTACCCATAAGCTAAAGGGCTCAAAACCTCAGACTAAGTAACGGTCTGTCGTAGGACCGTCAGAAACAAGTAACGGTCGCTGGCTCGACCGCTACTTCGGATACGGCGGGAAAATAGAGGAATGGCCGGATCGGCCCGTTCCACGCCCCATTCACGCCGAAACACAGGGGAAACACACCTAATCGACGAATAACAACATTCAAGGGCCAAAACGCCCACATGCAAGCTCAAAAACACAAGATCCGGGCGATTTTATCAAATCCACCCAAAGTGGGTCACCGAGGTTCCCGGGCTTCTACCGGCCTCAAATGAACACCAAACGACTCGAAATCAACGTGGATGGGATCCTAACATCCCAGCGGTCAGTTAGAAACTAACTACGCCGCAAACGGTCACCGTTTACCGGCCGACCCTAAAAACCACGAAAATCACGGTTTAGGCAAAACAAGCCCAAACTCGATCGTTTCCTTGCCGGACGCCGTGCAATGGCAGGGAAAACGAAGAGGACAAAGTGAGGATCAGTCACCCTACCTCCACCGAAGAAACTGTGCCCCGAAGGGACTAAACCACGCCGAAAATCACTCGCGAACCAATTTCACCAGCTTTGAATCCACCGTTCGGGATCGTGCCAGAATCGATCCGATCCTTGCTCCATCGCGCACCTCGACAGCTCCACGGCCTCGCCACCTCGCCCACGATCGCCTCCGTCTGCAGCCGGAGCCGGAAAGGGGAGAGAACGAGAGAGAACGGGAGAGAGAGAGGCGAACGCGCGAATGAGAAGGAAGAGAGAGGAAAGGAAAAGAAAAAGGAAAGAAATTAGGAAATTTTCCTAATTTCTGAAAATTCCAAAAATGCGCCGAAAAAGCACAAATTCAGAAAAATACGTAAAAATAGTCGAAACGACCGGCTCGAAGAGTACATCGTCGCTGCAGCATCCGCGAGTTCGAGAATTGACAAACAAACTCACCGTAGGATTCCGTAACTAGTACGTGAGAAAAACCCACACGACTCGTCAAACTCAACTCGGAAGCCACAAAAGCGAACCGAAACTCAACGAAACTAATCCGAAATAGATCCGAAAGATCCAACAAGACCTGCAAAAGATCCAGCAAAGATCTACCAAGGATCCAGGGCATTACAGTGAGCGTCTCATGAAGTCCATACAGTGCACTATGCATCCTTCGTTGAACTTCCAAGTCTATACATTGAAGCAAAGTATGTACAGCCATCAGTGATCTTCCAAGTATGTACATCTAACTGTTCATCTTCGAAGTCTGTACATTGGAAGTTTTACCTACGTTTTCCTTCAAGTCTATACATCGGTAATTTTACCATCGTTTCCCTTGAAGTCTATACATTGATCGCTTTACCGTCGTTTCCATTGGAAGTCCATACATTCGATGCTTCTTTGTTCAAGCCTATACAACCTTTCATTTTGAAAGTCTATACATCGAGAAGTCTTCACATTGGCTGTTGAATGATATTTAAGTCTACACATCGGCACTGTAGCATGCATTTCGTAAAGTCTATACATTGCATGCTTCACTCTAAGTCTATACACTCATGAGTGTTTCATCAAGTCTATACATTGGATGTTGTTCTTCAAAGTCTGTACATCGCATCATATTGTTCATGCAGTGTCTTGGTGAAGTCTATACATCGTTTCACTGTACAGGTCCATACATTGCATTGGCTAAGTGTGTACATCAGTCTGTCTCTGTTGCGTCTAAGGCTTTGGGCAAAGTCTATACAGACTCCACCGTCTCTTCCAGCGTCTCACGCTATCCAAGTCTGTACAGTGTCTGTCTTCATGCATCAGTCAAAGTCTGTACAGCCAGGTATGTCTCATTTAGAGTCTAAGGCAAGTCTGCACATTGGAGCTTCATTCAAAGTATGTACAGCGTCTCATTCATGCATTGTTCATGAAGTCTGTACATTGGACTGTGTCTTCGTGCATCATGTGAAGTCCATACATTGGTCTTCATATTCAAAGTCTGTACATCCGATCGTCTCACCTTGGGTCTATTCAAAGTCTGTACATCCGATCATCTCACCTTGGGTCTATTCAAGTCTATACATCCACTGTTGATCGGCAAGTCTGTACAGCGTACAGTGTAGCGTCTCTTGTATTAGTCTTCGAAGTCTATACATTCATTCACTATAGCATGACTTCCACCAAGTCTATACATTGGTCGGTGGCAAGTCATTACATTGGCTTCAAGACTCCGAAGTCTATACATCCACAGTGGATCTTTAAAGTCTGAACATCCGTTCACTTCACTCAAAGTCTATACATCGGCCTTAATCTAAAGTCCATACATTGGGTGAGGTTCTTCATAGTCTGCACATTGCTTTACAATTCAGCAAGTATGTACAGCCCTTCATATAAACTGAAGTCTATACATCGTGATGTCTTACACATTGGCTGTTTGAATGATCTCAAAGTCTATACATCCGATTGTTCAGCTTGTGGCCAAGTCTGTACATTGGCCTTCATGCCTCAAGTATATCCATTGTTTTTTCGTTCAAACAAGTCCATACACTGAGCAAGTATACACATTGTGTTTGTCTTGTAAAGTCCATACATTGATGTCTGTACGTCGGCTATAAACCGAAGTCTATACACTGCAATGTATATACTTACAGTTGATGATCCGATACTCTGTCTGACAGGGATTCTCTACAGGGATTGCTGACATGGCTCGTGATCCCAGGAGGACGAGGTGATCAGATGATGACACGTGGATAAAGTTGCCTCGGATCTGGTGAATTCCTTGGGCGGGAAAACGTGGAAACCACGCCCCCTTATCCACCTGCTGCCAGTATATATTGAAGCCTTGGTGTTCAGATGGAGGCTGATCGAAAACTGAAGAGATCAAAGTCTATACAGCCAGTCTGAAAGCAGCAGAGCGCCATCGATCCACTGTGAGAAGAGAAACATAGAAGAAGAAAAAGAGAGAAGAGAAGATCAAGAGAGATGAGTTGAGAGAGCTTGATCGAGAGAGTGAGATTGTGAGAGTTTTTGTTTGAGAGGTTGTATCTCAGTCTCTTGGTTCAGAAACCAGAGCTGAGCATTGCTCATTCGAGCTACATTCCCATTTGGGTTTTCATTTTCGTTTTGCTTCTGTCTTTCATTTCCGAATTCCTGTTTCTTCAAGCTGTGAGTCATCGGATTTGCAGTGGAAGTCTCCACTGGATGTGTTAAGCTGTATTTCCCTAGCAGTTGCAGAGGATCTGTTCCTCTGGTCGGCAAGCTGTAGTGCCCAGCGAAGCTGTGTATCAGCGGTTGTTGGCCAAGCTGTAGTGCCCAGCAGACGCAAGCTGTACTGCGCAGCAATAAGCCATACTCGGTTGAGTGTGGGGTGGACGTAGGTCCTTGACCGAACCACCTAAAAATCGTGGGTGTCTTGTGTTTGTGTGATTGTCTATGAATTGTGTGCGACTGGTTGTCTTATTTACTTTAAGAGCTTGATTCGCTTCTGTTGAAATCTAGTATCAGGGTTAGTGATTTAGCAGATTTGCCTATATTCCGCATTTGAACCTTACATTGGTTTTTAAATAGGTATTAGATCTATTCACCCCCCTCTAGATCCACATTTTGTGGAGATAGACTGCGTCCATCTAACTCAACAGACTCAAACTTCCGCTCTGATATCAATTTGATGCGGGACGGATAGCGAGCCTGGGACTCTAGCTCGCGGGCGTCCCTAAGCGAGGGAAACGCGGGATCGTGCGCGGTTGAGAAACCGGCAATGAGCCTTGGGTATCGGCTTTTCCGCGTATACTCGGATTGAGTCACGGGACGGGTTCATTCACTCACTCTCGCAGCGGTGATAAAAATAAATATTGAGCTAGTAATCCTATCACTCTAGCAGCGACATTCTAATAATATACGAATTGAGCAAATATGATAAAGAGGGAGGCAAGTTTGCCTCCATGCTCCGGGCATGGGGAAGACGACTCAGGCCGAAGCTCGTACTTTCGGTGTACAAATATTAACAATAATTACAGAAATGATTTTAAGGCCCACTCCACGCAGGGAGGTAAAGGGCAACAATGTGGGACCCGGGAGTAGCGAACTCGGGTTGGCGGGCTGCACGTTGATGGTCCCGGGTGGTTGCAGGCGGCGGCTCCGGTTCGGTGATTTGCTGGTCGGCAGGACAGCAAACACGGATGTCCAAAGGGATGTCGTCCTCCGGAAGGCTTCTAAGGGCGGCGCTTCACCGGGACGAAGGCAGCAGGTCTCTGGTCGACCTCCGGGAGCGGCGGACGTTGATTCTGCACCGGCGTATTTTTGGAAGATTTATCTTTGGCTCCTTTTCTACTGTCCCGTTTCAGGAATTGGCCTGCGCGGTCTGGCAAGAATGGCTGCTGCGATCTACTCCAACGCCGGATCGACGTGAGACTCGCCCCGTTGGAAAGCTCTTTCGATGAGCTACGATCCTCGGCTAGGGCAGGAATTTCTCTACTCATGTACCTTCCGTGGCAGAATTTTAAATGGACTGGCTCCCAGACCCAGATCGGACAGGGCAGAAAATGGATCTACCTGAGAACAAGAGTTGACCGGAGGGGAGACGGTGGATCTGGGTGTAGGAATTTTTATGGCTGAGAAAGGGGGCTGTGAGGGACGTGCTCAAATTTTATGGGAATTTCCAAAGGTGGTTTTCGTGGGGAAGTGGATTTTTGGGTGGTCAGGGGTCGGATATGGACTGCAGAGGATAGAACAGATTCTGGTCTGAGAACTAATTTTTCAGAGGGGAAGAAGAACTCTTAAATTCGTGAAAAAAATTTTGGAGGTGGATATTGGTGGATAGAAGTCCCAGTTCAAGTTTCAGCTCATTTTGAAATGGGAAAGGGGTGAAAGTGGCGAAGAGGTAGCTTGCTGGCTGGTGGATCTGCACAGGAGGCAGATTACAAGGGATGGGAAGAACAGATTAGGAAAAATGGTAAATGAGTGGGAAATAACCTAAATGTTTTTGTGGAGGATGGGGTTGACGTGGGGAACTTACCCTCCAAATTTCAACAAGATCTGAGCTCTTGATTGAGAGCTAAAAATTGTGCACTAGGCTTCTGTCCAAAGTGGACAGAACTCCGATGAAGCGGTGGTGGCGTTGTGATGGCGGCTCGATGGGGGCGGCGGCGGAGCTTCGCACTCCGGGGAGGAGAGATCACTTGGAATCCACCAAGTTTGCAGGGAATCCACCCTAGAAACATAACAAATCCATGCTGCAAAGGAGGGGAGAGAGAGGGGTGCACCCAAGGCTTCCTCTTGGCATAAAATGCAATAACCTTCCATTAATTCTTCATTAGCTCCACAAATGACACTATACATGTGATTATATAGGGAATGGCAAGGGGTAGGGGGGCTGGGAATCTCGGGGGAGAGAGGGGAGGGAGAGGGGGTGCGCACTTGCCAAGTGGGAGAGGGAGGGGGACCAAGGGGGGACAAGGACTTGCCTAACTTTGAAAATTCAAGGGAGGGAAGTCAAGGGTGGTAGGTTGCCTACCTCTTGGACCAAGAAGGGGGGGGGGGCGCCCTCTTCCACTAGCCACCTAGCCTCCATCCCATTTCCCCTTTCATACCTAGCATGCTAACCCATTGGCATGTTCACATTGAAGCCCCTTTTGGCCCAATTAAGGCCCAAAGGCCCATTAACTCTAGCCCAATACCTAGCCTAGCACATTTGCCATATTTAATACAATTGTCCAACATGGACTACAATAGGGCCCAACGTGGCCTAAAAATGTGAAATAAAGGTGATGGCTTAGCCAATGTGTCCACGTCCTCCGCGAGCTAAGCGGGCCCCGGCGTATCCTCGGCCTACAATGCGTATTGCAGGGTGTGTCGGCACCATGCATGCCTAGAAACAGAAAACTGTAATCTGAAAAATTCTCTTGCTGAATGTGATAATTTCAAAACTGTCTTGAATGATATGAGGCATGAAAATGAACAACTGAAAAACACCTTTGATGAATTAAAAATCAAAATGCAAAAATTTGAGGAAGAAACCAGAATTACAAAAGAAAAATATGATGCTGTCAATGGTGTGAATATAGAATTGAAAAAGACTATTGAGAACATAGAAAAAGAAATTAAGGACAAACAACATTCCCTTGAAGGCATGACATAGGGAACTGAAAATTTGAATGCCATTCTGGGAACAAAGGTTAATTTCAGAAGGGAAGGATTGAGCTTTAACCCAACAAATAAGAAAAGGTTTGATCTAAAGACTAATTCCTTTGTTGCTGAAAAAGGAACATGCACACCTTTGATAAAGATGAACTGTGAAGAAAACTTCAAATCCGTGAAAAACAATAAGCTCAGTGCCAAGGATAAGGGCAAAGGAAAAGTAGATGTGTTAAAAGAATCCAATACTTACACCACTGCCTCTCAGGCTAAGGGACAGGTTAGGGGTCAGCCATCTAAATCCAAAGTCCAAGGAATCCCCAAAACCAAGGTAACCCAGTCTCAACAGACATGTCGATGCAACAAGCAACCTGCACCGACGCATACTCCTTCTGGGTTCAGGTCCTTTAGAAACCAAAGTCAGAGCATGGGCACCTTAGGTCGATGCTACTATTATAGTGCACCGACTTATCCATCATACCATAATTCCTATCGTTACACTGCTGGTAGGAAAGGTCGAGGTAGCCTCCATATGAGGTCGGTGCAGTAGAATGATCTTAACACATACACTAGTCAGGCGCATCGATACCACTGGACTGCATCTATGCAACCTAGGTTCAGAACCTTCATGAACCAGAACTCATATGGCCTTGTCCATCCTATGTCTGGTCAGCCTAGGGTCTACAGTACACACACTTCTTCCAATGCCAAATGGACAAATAACCGGCACAAGAATTTTCATTATGTTAAGAACAAGAATGCCACACCAAAGAAAATGAAAACAAAAACTCAAGGTGGCAAGAAAAGACAGGAAGATCTGAAAGCTAATAAATCCACAATTCAAGTCAAATCACATAAACAAGTGTGGATACCAAAACATTTACTATCTTGTCTGCAGGATTTAACTGCAGTTGTGGGGACCAAATAGTCTTGGGTTCCAAAATCTTCTACAGCCAGGCACATGATCGGGGACAAAGGAAAGTTTTGTATGCTGATAGAGAAGGATGCTGGTCATGTTACCTTCGGAGGTAATACAAAAGGTAAAATAATTGGAATAGGTAAGATATGTAAGTGCTCTTCTTGCTGTATTGAAGAAGTTTTACTAGTTGAAGGGCTTGCCTACAATTTGCTTAGTATTAGTAAGTTGTGTGATAAAGGCCATAAAGTAATTTTTGACTCCATTGCATGTACTATCTTTGAACCAAATTCTAAAAATGTGAAGTTTACAGGTAAAAGAGTCAACAACATCTTTATAGTATATTTAGATGATGCAACACATACTAATTTGTGTCTCACTATCAACTAGGTTAGCTCATGCCAGCTATAATGTGTTGCATAAATTGAATAAACACAACATGGTGAGAGGTCTTCTTGAAATATCTTTCAAAAAGAACAATAGAATATGTGAGGCCTGTACCCAATGTAAACAAACTAGAAAGTCATTTAAGTCTAGAACTGAAAACATGTCTTCAAAACTTTTTGAGCTGATTCACATGGATTTATTTGGACCCACTAGATCAGCTAGCATATCTGGAAGAAGGTATGGATATGTTTTAGTAGATGACTTCTCTAGATTTACCTGGGTATTCTCTTTATCTCAAAAATGATGCATCTAATGAATTTCAAGAATTCTATCATAAAATAAAACAGACTGGTGAGCAATCAATCTCTAATATTTTGTCTGACCATGGTGGTTAGTTTGAAAACTCATAGTTTGATGAATTATGCAGGGAAAATGGAATCAACCATAGATTCTCTTCACCAAGGACTCCAGAGCAGAATGGAGTAGTTGAAAGGAGAAACCGAACCTTGGTGGAGATGGCTCAGACTATGCTAGATGAAGGGAACTTACCTAGAAGGTTCTGGGCTGAGGTAGTGAACACTTCGTGTTATATCATTAACAGAGCCCTGGTAAGACCTTCTACTCAAAAGACTCCCTTTGAGATGTTTAAAGGTAGGAAACCTTCTCTAGCACACTTCAAGATTTTTGGTTACAAATGTTTCATTCATGTTAACTCTAAAAGAGACCTTGATAAATTTGAACCCAAAAGTGAACCTGGAATTTTTTTTAGGTTATTCTGAAAACTCTAGAGCCTATAGGATCTACAATATTAATTCTCAAACTGTTGAGGAATCACCCCACATTGTTTTTGATGAAAATTCTAATAAATCTGAAACTGGTTTCTGCAGAGACAAGATTGATGCTGAAATTCTTGAGAATAAAGAAGAGCAGAATACAGAACTTGCAGATGAAGGTGAGACTGATGAATCTAGAGCTTACGGGGAGGTAAATGCAGATATAGGTAATCAGCTTACCAACATTAGAATTCTTAGAGATCATCCTTTAGATAATGTAATTGGTAATCTGAATGAATCCCCTAGGACTAGATCACACTTCAAGATAGAAATTGAACTGTACTCATTTGCACTTGTTTAACAAGTTGAACCGAAGAACATTTAATGTGCCTTAAAAGATGTGCATTGGATAAATGCCATGTATGATGAATTGAATCAATTTGAAAGGAATAAGGTATGGCACCTAGTTCCTAAACCCTCACATGGCTCAATTATAGGCACTGAATGTGTTTTTAGAAATAAAACTGATGAGCAGGGAAAGGTAGTCAGAAATAAGGCTAGGCTTGTAGTATAGGGGTATAATCAGGAATTTGGGGTAGACTTTGAGGAATCTTTTGCCCTTGTAGCTAGATTAGAAGCCATTAGGATTCTTCTGGCTTTTGCTTGCAGCCTAGGAATAAAGCTTCAACAGATGGATGTGAAATCTGCTTTCTTAAATGGTTTAATAAAAGAGGATATTTTTGTTAAACAACCTCCTAGATTTGAATGCAATGACCTTCTTGATCATGTGTATAAGTTAGATAAGGTGGATTGAAGCAAGCTCCCAGGGCCTGGCATGACAGGCTGAGCTCCTTCCTCATAGGTAAAGGATATTCAAGAGGTGAGGTTGACCAAACTCTATTTACCAAGGTAAACAACAAAAATATCCTTCTTGTTCAAATCTATGTAGATGACATAGTGTCTGGGTCAACTAATCTTTCTATGTGTGAGGAATTCCCTAAATTAATGACTGATGAATTTGAAATGAGCTTAATGGGAGAACTGAAATTTTTCCTTGGATTGCAGGTTAATCAAACTTCAGAAGGAAGGTACATCACCAGTCCAAATATATCCAGGATCTACTGAAGAAATACCAGCTGGAAAACCTCAAAAAGATCACTGCACCTATGGACACATCAACTAGTCTTGATGCTGACCCAAAAGGTAAATTGGTTGATACCAAACAATACAGAGTTATGATCGGATCCCTTTTATATCTTACTGCATCTAACCCAGATATACAATTTTTAGTATGTTTATGTGCTAGATTTCAGGCTAGTCCTAAAGAGTCTCACATGTGTGCTGTGAAGAGGATTTTTTTAGGTATTTGTTAGGCACCCTTGACTTAGGACTGTGGTATCCTGCTAGGTGTGAGTTTGAACTTGTAGCTTACACTGATGCAGACTATGCAGGGTGTAAGATAGATAGAAAGAGCACTAGTGGGTATTGTCAATATCTTGGTGGTTGTCTAGTGTCTTGGGCATCTAATGTTAGAGATGTATGCCCTTCAAGCAAATCACACGTGTTGTGATGGCAACATTTCTTGTATGATTTCATTCAATTATAATAATAATGGCATTTCTTCGTTATGTTCTTAGCACGTTATAGTGTATGTGTTGTAATGTGATGAAGTCCCTGAATACAAGCTATGATGACTGGATCATAATGACATTATGATAATGAGATCAGTTGTAATACCCTGGATCCTTGGTAGGTCTTGCTGGATCTTCATTGGATCTTTCAGATCTATTTCGGTGAGTTTCGGTTCGCTTTTGTGGCTTCCGAGTTGAGCTTTACGAGCCGTGTGGGTTTTTCTCTTGTACTAGTTACGGAACCCTACGGTGAGTTTAGTTGTCTGTTTCTCGATTCGTGAATGCTGCAGCGATGATGTACTCTTCGAGCCGGTCGTTTCGACTATTTTTGCGTATTTTTCAGAGATAGGGCCAAAAATCGGATTTTTCAAAAATTAGGAAAACTCCTAATTTCTTTTCCTTTTTATTTTCCTTCCTCTCTCCTCCCTTCTCATTTCACCGCCGCCGTCTCTCTCTCTCCCGTTTTATCTCCTCTTGAGCTTCCTCGGCTCCGGCTATAGACGGAGGACCTAGGAGCGAGTGTTGGGGATGCTGTGGAGCTGACTGGGTGCGCGATAGGGCGAGGATGGAGTGGTTTTGGCGCGATCCCGAACGGTGGATTCAAAGCCGGTGTTTGAGCTCGCGGCGCAGTTTTCGGCGTAGTTTAGTCCCTTCGGGGCACGATTTCTTCGATGGAGGTAGGGAGACGTATCGCCACTTCCTTCTGCACGTTTTCCCTGCTTCTGTGCGTAGTTTGGTGCTCGATCGGGGGAGATCGGGCCGGTTTTGTGAAAACCGTGGTTTTTGGGGTTTTCAGGGTTTGCCGAAAAACGGCAACCATTCATGGCGTGGTTAGTGTCTAACTGACCGCTGGGATGTTTGGATCCCATCCATGCTAGTCTCGTGTTGATCGGTCGTCATTCGAGACTGGTAGGAGTCTGGGAACCTCGGTGACTCGTTTAGGGTCGATTTGTCGAAATCACCCCAATCTCTCGTTTTAGTGCTTGCATGTGGGCTTTTTAGCCTCCTAGTGTTGTTGTTCATCATCTAGTCTTGTTTCCCCTGCGCTTCGGCGTGAATGGGGCGTGGAACGGCTCGATTTGGCCAATCCACTGTTTTCCCGCTGTGATTGGTGTAGCGGTCGTTTCAGTGCCCGCCAGAGGTCCCTGATGGCCCTACGATAGACTGTCACAGCGTCTGGGCGTTTTTAGTTATTTGTGGTCTTGGGAGTGTGACGGCCCAGGGGAGGTGCGTCACAGCTCTCTAACGCGTCCGGGGTGATGCGTCACGCCTGTTTTATCGTTTAGCGTTTTGGTTAAGGCGGTTCCTCTGACGCGCCTGCCCTAGTGCGTTAGAGTAGCTTGTAACGCGCCTGGTGTAGGCCGTTACGTTGCGTTTGACTTCGAGTTTGTCCGTTGAGACGATTTATGTAACGGTGGTGTCCCCGTGCGTCACAGCATTGTAACGCGCCTGCCCCCGGCCGTTACATGCTGTTTTGGTCGAGTTGGGTGGTTGTGCCGTTGGCTCTAACGGCCACGCGCTCGTGCGATAGCCTTGTGTAACGCATCCGTGATGTACCGTTACGTGCCTTTCGGCCATTGTTTCCTTGACTTGAGCCAGTTGGCCCTGACGCGCCTGCCCTGGTGCGTTAGGCTGTGTAACGCGCTTGGTCTCGTGCGTTACGTGGTTCGAGTTATTGTTTTAAGCTTGAGGTCTGTTGGCCCTGACGGCCCGGGTCGGGTGCGTCAGAGCGGTGTAACGTGCCTGGTATAGGCCATTACGTGCCTTGTGCGTTTTAGATGTTGGTTAGGGCGGTGTATGTGACGGCTCTCCTCCTGACCGTCATGTTGCTGTAGCGCGTCTGTTGTAGACCGCCATAGTTGGAGTGTAACGGCCTAGCGTTAGACCGTCATATTCATGTAACGGTCTAAGGGTGGTGCGTTACAGTCCTTCTGCTCCGATTTCTGTCGTTTTGGTTTCTGACTGCCTTGGCTTATCCTTGTGGTCTGCCCAGTTTCCCGTGGATGTCTCCTGACACCCTATGAGGGCTAAGACTACGTCGTAAGGTGGCCAGGAGTCTTCTTGCTTGTGGTAGGATTCTCTTTCCTACTGTTGTATCGTCGTTGTTTGGTTCCTGTCAACCCGGGGTGACCCAGGGGTTGACAGGCAACCTTGTGTGGGTGTCTTGGCAGTTCTGTCCAGTCCAAGACACTGGTTTTGGATGCCACGAGGTACTACTTTACCTTGTTTTGCGTGTCCAGGCGTGTCTGAGGGTCTCCGGTGTTCCCTCAGGTCTCCATGAGTCATGTTCTGCGGAGCGTTGCTTCCCGTGGCTTAGGATTAGACCGATTGGCGGCTTGGTCCGCTGTCTGTAACGATCTTGCCTCTGAGTCGTCCGACTCAAGGATCGTTACGTGGTAGGTCTAGTTGCCTAGTCCTGAGTCTGTTGGTAATTGTCTTGCTGCCTTGGTGCTTCGTAGTACGTGCGACAGTGCTTCCTTGCCTATTGGTACTACAGCCCTTGTTTCGGAGTCTTGTGTTTTGTGCGCCTCCGATTGTTGTTGCCCTAAGGCCTGTGAGTTGCCGACCCGCCTTGGATGGCGGAGGGGTGTTCCCGAGATACGGTTTGTAAGCTAGTTCCGTGGGCTCCCAGCCAACGGTAGCATCCTACCGAGGGAGAAAACTAGCTGGAGTACCTGGCTTAGGCTAGAGCCAGTGTGTGCACACATGGTTAGGGGCTTTGGACTTACGTCGACGGGCGTGACCCTGACTGGTTACTTGATGCTGCTGTTCCTGTTTGGTTCAGTGCGGAGGTCTGTGACTCTACCGTGGCTTCAGCGGTATTGTAGGCGAGACACTCGTGGCGCAACATAAGACGTCTGTGGACGCAGCTGGTCGTTGCTCTGGTGGGGAGGTGCGTCCGTCTGTGACGCGTGGCTCTCCACTGCTCTTTGCGTTTCTTGCGCGTCGTGACCTTTCCGAGTTAGCCTTCTCGTGGCCCTACTTGAGGTCAGCGTGGTGTGCACGACTTGCTAGTCGTGGGTGTGTCGTCGAGTCTGTCGGTCGTCTGCGTGGGTCTTGTCTAGACCTTTTGTCGGTCCTTGCAGGTCTTCGTCTTAGGCCTGGTGCCGAGTTGGCAGATCGGTAACTTCTAATTTTGTTAGATCAGAGTCGCCCTTCTGTCACTATTTGGAGTAGTTTGGGGTGCCGAGGTTAGTTCGGTCCGCCACTTGTCTGGCACGGGTTCTTCCCCTTTCTTACTTGTTCCCTACTCCT
The DNA here is from genome assembly GCA_022559845.1 of Amorphophallus konjac. Classification (NCBI taxonomy): domain Eukaryota; kingdom Viridiplantae; phylum Streptophyta; class Magnoliopsida; order Alismatales; family Araceae; genus Amorphophallus; species Amorphophallus konjac. Next base: position 49,754,989 of record CM040124.1, on the reverse strand, counting down.
ACTCCCCATCTGTTCTCTACTGCTTCTAGAGTAGCTTTACAACTTTTTAGTGTAGTTTTCCCGCTTTGCTACACCTGCTGTTCTTCCTATTGTTTTGTTGTTCCGTGTTACTGCATGTTTTTCAGTGGGGATCCGCGTGACCCCTACTGAGCCAGTGACACAAGGCTCACCCCTGCTTTTCAGGTGGGGTGACATCTTTCGTTCTGCTGCCGCGTGGTTCCTGGAGCGCTTGCTCGTTGCTTGTCGTTGTGGCCAGCTGGTACCTGCGTCGGGCTTCCCCCGACTTCTCGGTACGTCTTTCCCTTCTGTCGACTGTACTGTGCTAGACTTACTGTCTTTAGCTTTGGACTTGACTCTGGTGTATAATTGTTAAAATGAACTGTTAATTAAAAAGTAATTTTATTTCTGCTACTTTAACAAACCGATCTAATGAAATTTAATTGCTTCTGTTATATCTCTGTGGCTTCAATGTACTCTACACATGCCTTTATCCCTTTGGAGCTTTCCCGATCTTGGGAGGACTCGCGGGTTCCATGTGGTATCACGTGTATTCGGTAGTCCTACCGGGTATACCTAGTATCCGGGATCCGGGTCGCTACAGCTGGTATCAGAGCCAGGTTCTGAGATGTTCGGAGTTCTTTTCTGAGCTATCAGAGCATTGTTGTGTGAAGTACATGGGAATCCGAGATATACAATATCCGGAGTCGTGAAAGTCTAGTAGAGTCTTCAGCTGGCTTTGGTGTTACGATGATTTATCGCGTTGTTTTCTTCGTATGCTGTCTTATGCGTGCTACTCTAGCACTATACGAGATGGTCCTGCTCTCGTCAGGATGCGACGAAGTGTTTCTTTTTTTTCGTCGTTGTGTTTGTTTCGATCATGTTGTACTTGGCAGTGTTCGCCGAAAGGCTTGAATCTGCAGTACGTTGCGAGATTTTCTCCGTGTGTTGTTCAGGTTGCTATTGACCTTTATCCTTGGTCTGATGACCGTACACGTTCTCACGTTGTCTTGGTGATCCCGGCTTGAGTCTGTTCAGCTTCTGATGTGTCTTGCTTCTGTTGAAGTGCTCGATTAGATTCCGTGTTAGAGAAGTTGCTCAGGCAAGCTAGGATTTCCCTTTCCTGGTGAGCTTTCGTGGTTGAGCTTGTTGCTTCTCGTCCCTTCTGGTGAAATATTTTTGAGATTTGCCTTGGAATTGCTGTCTTAGTGATGCCTTTGTCCTGTGTCTGCTTAAGTGTGGACAGCTTTGTTCTGAGCCTGATCTACTTTTTGCTATATGGTTGCTTGGCTTTGGACTCCATAATGGTGTTAAGAGCTGTTGTGTACCGTATTTGTCGTGCCGTGTCCAGCGGCCGATGTATTGTGAAGGCTCATTTATCGTTTTCAAGATGTGAAGGTAAGCTGAGATTAACACTTTTCCTTGTGCTTTGTGCTGAAGCTGGTACTCTTCTCTTGTTGCACTTGGGCTCCTGGTGATCGGTTGCTCGCGAGATCGGTACTCGTGGCGTGTTATTTGCGATCTTCATTGGTTGCGATGGCGCCTGGTGTGTGCTGAGATGCGACTAGCGAGGTTGTTCTGATGCCTGTGTGCGTCGTTGAGTGTGCAGCTGAAGCCTGTGAGTTAGCTACTCACTGGTCGAGGGGTTTGTTCTTCTCGATGTGATTTCATCTTGGCTTCCTGTGCCTTGATGTTGCCTGTTGCCGTGCTGTTGCTGGAGTTATCTGGTATTAGTATTGGCAATTGCAAGTTTTGGGGAAGTTGTCGGTGTCCCTTGCTAATTGAGTACCCTCTGCTTCGCATGTGTTTTCTTGGGTGTTGTGCTCTCGAGGCGTGTTGGTAGTCCTTGAGTTGCGTTCCCTGAGATTGTTATTGTTTTCTCGTTGTCGAGGGTCTTTTCTTGGTGAGCAGTCTGATGCGTGACCCGTCCCTTGTGGTCATGCGCTCAACTATTCCTGTGCCTTGTTGTGACCCCGCTTGCAATTGTGTTCCACGGTTCTGAGTTCGGTGCGGAGCCGGAATTCTGCAAGCGTTGTTGTTGTCGTTTGATCACTGTTTCTCTATGATTTTATGCTTCTGTTTTGGACCAGGTCTTGTCGGTTAACCTTGCTGTACTCTTTCTCCCTAGAGTTAGCTTGCGACTCGATCAGATATGATATCTGAGTGAGGACTGACTTGGTTGTGCCTGTGGTCAGTGTTGTCATTGGTGTCCTGTGTGCCAGGTGTTCCCTGTTGCCTTTGGCACTGGAGCCGATGATGTGGTCGAGCAGTCAGCTGTGAGGACTGTGTCTCCTTGTGTAAGCTGCTGCTTGCCGTGATGTGGTTATGGCAGTTGTGTCTCTTTCCCTGCGAGACGTGAGCGACGTTGCCTTGTTTTGGAGGTGTTGGACTTGTGTTCACTTGGGTGCCGTGCTTGATCCAGAGCATGTGCTCGTGATTATAGTCTGACGATATTCCTCTGAGCTGTGCTTCTCAAGATTGGTGTTGTTTCCGTGGTTGTGCTGTTGGGTTGTTCTTCCCTGCTTTTCCTTTGCTAGTCCTTAAATTTCGAGGGCGAAATTTCTTAAAGGAGGGGAGGATGTAATGCCCTGGATCCTTGGTAGGTATTGCTGGATCTTCATTGGATCTTTCGGATCTGTTTCGGTGAGTTTCGGTTCGCTTTTGTGGCTTCCGAGTTGAGCTTTACGAGCCGTGTGGGTTTTTCTCTCGTACTAGTTACGGAATCCTACGGTGAGTTTAGTTGTCAGTTCCTCGACTCGTGAATGCTGCAGCGACGATGTACTCTTCGAGCCGGTCGTTTCGACTATTTTTGCGTATTTTTCGGAGATAGGGCCAAAAATCAGATTTTTCAGAAATTAGGAAAATTCCTAATTTCTTTTCCTTTTTCTTTTCCTTCCTCTCTCCTCCCTTCTCATTTCGCCGCCGCCGCCTCTCTCTCCCATTTTCTCTCCTCTCGAGCTTCCTCGGCTCCGGCTGCAGACGGAGGACCTAGGAGCGAGTGTTGGGGATGCTGTGGAGCTAACTGGGTGCGCGACAGGGCGAGGATGGAGTGGTTTTGGCGCGATCCCGAACGGTGGATTCAAAGCCGATGTTTGAGCTCATGGCGTGGTTTTCGGCTCGGTTTAGTCCCTTCCGGGCACGGTTTCTTCGATGGAGGTAGGGAGACGGATCGCCACTTCCTTCTGCACGTTTTCCCTGCTTCTGTGCGTAGTTTGGTGCTCGATCGGGGAGATCAGGCCGTTTTGTGAAAACCGTGGTTTTTGGGGTTTTCAGGGTTTGCTGAAAATGGCAACCATTCGTGGCGTGGTTAGTGTCTAACTGACCGCTGGGATGTTTGGATCCCATCCATGCTACTCTCGTGTTGATCGGTCATCTGCGTGGGTCTTTTCTAGACCTTTTGTCGGTCCTTGCAGGTCTTCATCTTAGGCCTGGTGCCGAGTTGGCAGATTGGTAACTTCTGACTTTGTTATATCAGAGTCGCCCTTCTGTCACTATTTGGAGTAGTTTGGGGTGCCGAGGTTAGTTCGGCCGCCACTTGTCTGGCGCGGGTTCTTCCCCTTTCTTACTTGTTCCCTACTCCTACTCCCCATCTGTTCTCTACTACTTCTAGAGTAGCTTTACAGCTTTGTAGTGTAGTTTTCCCGCTTTGCTACACCTGCTGTTCTTCCTGTTGTTTTGTTGTTCCGTGTTACTGCGTGTTTTTCAGTGGGGATCCGCGTGACCCCTACTGAGCCAGTGACACGAGGCTCACCCCTGCTTTTCAGGTGGGGTGACGTCTTTCTTTCTACTTCCGCGTGGTTCCTGGAGCGCTTGCTCGTTGCTTGTCGTTGTGGCCAGCTGGTACCTACGTCGGGCTTCCCCCGACTTCTCGGTACGTCTTTCCTTTCTGTCGACTGTACTGTGCTAGACTTGCTGTCTTTAGCTTTGGACTTGACTCTGGTGTATAATTGTTAAAATGAACTGTTAATTAAACAGTAATTTTATTTCTTCTACTTTAGCAAACCGATCTAATGAAATTTAATTGCTTCTGTTATATCTCTGTGGCTTCAATGTACTCTACACATGCCTTTATCCCTTCGGAGATTTCCCGCTCTTGGGAGGCCTCGCGGGTTCCAAGTGGTATCACGTGTATTCGGTAGTCCTACCGGGTATACCTGGTATCCGGGATCCGGGTCGCTACATCAGTCATCTAGAGGTTTGTGTTCTAAATGTTCCTGGTTGTGGGATCTTCAATAAGGGACATTGAAGATCCGGATAGACCGGTGCACGTGGTACTCACTCATGTGACGAGGGTGGTCGATCTCATAACCACCGGTGTGGTGACATCAAGGTACATGTGCAGGTGCTCGTTATTAGAATGAGTTCACTGAATTGACCCGATCTAGAATTCCTGAATGGTAATCATGCTGACTGTCAATCAGGAGATTCTAGTGTCACTATAGCACAATTGGATCTTAGACCTGAGTCACAAAAGAGGTTTTGCATGGACTCCACTGAGCGTTTGATTGCTAACTTATGAACTTTAGCATTGTGGTTCTGGATAGTTGGTTATTCGGACTCAGTGGGATTCATGTGAAGACACTTTGGTGGACAACAAGGGATCATTCACTCTCTGCATGGATTAAGAGAGAGAATGCTCTATGGACATGTACTTAGAAATCCTTGGCCAGGGTATGGGAGTTCACTGAGAAAAGGAGTTTTCCAGTGATCTGTACTTAAGAGTACAAGGGTCCATAAGATCAGGATGCTTTAGGGTTTGACAGTTTGATCGTACCCTAATTCTGATTGGTGCATTGTATGAATGAGGATCTATAACTGTGTGGAATCAGATGACGGAAAGGTTCGATATGGGTTGCATCCCTCCCAAAGTCATTTGGGATCACGAGGTGTTGCTTGGTGCCGTTCGTGGTCGAAAAGCCCGTTAATTCCATTAAGAGTTAATGGATTATAATTAATTAAGTTAAGAAGGGTTCTTAGCTTAATGGGCCTGAAAACCAAACAGACTATTGGGCCTAGAGGGTCACACACAATAGAGTAGTGGATAAGGTGGATAAGGACGGTAATTATAGATAGTTTCTAAGTTTTTATGAAAAATGCCAAAGTCTATAAATATACGCTGAGGAGAGAAACCCTTGGCCCAGGCATTAGGGTTTCTCCTCTGGCCACCCCTCTCTCTCTCCTCCCTGACCTGGCGCACCCCTCTCTCTATCCTCCCCCTGCGGTGGTGGATGGTGGTGCTGAGGAGTGGCCGACGTGTGGAGACCGAGAAGGAGACTCCGTCTGTTCTCGCAAAGGTATAGAAATATATAGAAATGTTCTTCTTCGGGCATCTGGGAATTAATTAATCCCGCAAAGGTATAGAAATGTTCTTCCTAAGCGGGTTTTCCTTAGATAGTTTTTGATTTTGATCGCCAGCAACGATCCACATCCTAGGGTTTCGTTGTTTCCACTGCATCTCTGATCGAAACCTTACATCTAAGAAGTAACACATTGTTGCTCTATACACTGCTGAGGCTGAATATGTTGCAGCAGGGAATTGTGCAGCCTAAGTACTTTGGATAAAACACCAGCTCATAGACTATCACATAAATTTAGGATGCATTCCCATTCTTTGTGATAACACCAGTGATATTTCATTAACACAAAATCATGTTCATCACTTTAGGACTAAGCAAATTGAAATAAAACACCACTTCTTGAGAGATGAAGTAAGTAAGAATGAAATTGAGCTGAATTATGTAGAAATAGAAAATCAAATTGCTGATATTTTTACTAAACCTCTTGGGAATGAAAGATTTAAATTCTTAAGGAGAGAACTAGGTTTATATAAATTTCAGCATGATGATTGATTCCTTAAGTTCATTCTTGTCTGGAATAAATGCTTTATCTATGATGGTTCATATGCTTGTGATTCTGTCTAACACATGGTATCAATAGTGTAATTACAGAAATATCTTGCATTATATCCATCTTGATCTTATGGGTATATCAAATGGGTTGCTGGGATAAGGGCAGATATCTTCTGTCTGAAAATCCACACCATGTGTAGATGTCACGCCCCGAGCGCGGAAGATTACCCGGAGGCGTGACACGTTTATATAGATCGTGTCAATCATGTAAATATCAGAGTGCGCAAATAACTAAGATTTAACTCGAAATTAATACAAATAGTACGAGCTGACAATTGTCACAACTAATCAAAGGACAAATACATATGTTCCCAGAGTCCAACGACTAGGCTTCAAATCTTAAGCAGTTCTAATCAAGTTGACTAATACAAATGACATAGATGAATTGATACAACTGACATAAGTGAACTAATACAATAACACAAAGGACATGACAATTTGATAACTTCACTCTAACACTCATCACTCAGTCTCATTCCCTTCCGAGTGTTGGTTGGCATCCAAATTACCTGAAAATATTAGAAAACAACTAGATGAGCGAATCGCTCAGTAGGAATTACATCTCAAGATTTAACATGCTTTAAGTGGTTTATAAGTTCAATTAATGTCAGTAAAGCTATGCATGTAGATGAGTAGATATCAAGGATTGTAAAAATCAACAAGAGCAGTGAAGGAATAACAAGTGAGAGTATAAGGATTCCAACTTCAATGCAGCAATAGCAAGAGATTCAAGCAAGTAATAACTGGAATTAACAAAATCTTTCCAAGAGAGTAAGAACTCATGTCTAGAAAGTAATAGAAAGTAATATAAATTCAAGCATGTAAAACTGGAATTGGCTATTTATCAATTTCATTCAAGTAAAAACTTTACCCTTCTGCGGGTCTCAAGTCAAATCAATCAAGTAATATCACGAGAATGAGTGGAATGTCTAAAGCCTAGAAAGTAAGTACTTCGGTGCAATGACAAACACCGTGGTCAATAAACTCCCATGGGCACAAGTACCTTCGGGTGCTCCTCCCAGGACCAGATCGGGCCCTATATGCACAACATTAATCATACCTGTCGACATCCACTCTCATTTATAGCCAATATAGAATTTCAAAGTTTGACCAGTATGATATATAGGGTAGAGTTATGGAATGGAATCCAAGGGCGCATTAATGTGTAGGGAAGAACTAGGAGTGGAAACCAGTAACGTTTGATATACGAAAAAAAAACTAGATAAGAGAGGTGCCTTATGAGCCACCTGACAATTTTAGAAACGACACCCTCACTGTGGGATGCTCTTCCTGGGAATTATACAGGGTTTAGAGGACCCTGTCAGGAGTTAAATATCACCTCTCAGGCTGCCATCTATCAGTGGAGATGGCAAAAGTGAAAGCCTAACGATCAGGTTAACGCAATGAACCAGCTGTAGTTCATCGCGTCAACCCTGCAGTTCATCACGTCAACCCTACGAACAGGCTGGGTTGACTCATCAGTTCATCGCGTCAACCCTGCGAACAGGCAGGGTCGACTCATCAGTTCATCGCGTCAACCATGTGAACAGGCAGGGTCGACTCATCAGTTCATCGCGTCAACCCTGTGAACAGGCAGGGTCGACTCATCGGTTCATCGCGTCAACCCTGTGAACTGGCAGCGTCGACTCATCAGTTCATCGCGTCAACCCTGTGAACTGGCAGGGTCGACCCTGTGAGCAGGCAGGGTCGACTCATCAGTTCATCGCGTCAACGCGATGAACTGGCAGGGTCGACTCTGCAGTTCATATTTGCTCAAAATGGCTTAAGGTATTAATCTTTGATTAAACTAGGGTATTAACCTTTGATTTAAGTTTATTTAGGTAAAACTGATGACATGGATAGATAGAGAAAACTGTAAGGATTATAGATCTTTATTCATGCATTCGTTTCATGCTTTAGTTGCTTAAATATCAGATTTTTAACATGACGTATCATACAAGTTTTCATTTTTAAAGGAACTAAATGGAGACAAGGTTTCTAGATAGGCTACCTAACAGATTAATTAGGTATGCTAGTTTGTTAGTAGATCAACTAACATGTTAATTAGCTATGTTCACAGGTTAGTTAAACTAATAAGTTACGTAAAAACATGATAAAACTTACGTTAAACGGATATATCGTATGGATATGAAGCTAATACATGCCAACTACCCTAGATTGAAGCTAATACATGCTAATCAATGCTAATCATCTTGGGTATAAGGCTACTACATGCTAATTATCTTGGTACGAGGCTAATACATGCTAATCATCCTAGATTTAAGCTAACACATGCTAATTATTCTAGGTATGAGACTAATACTTGCTAATTATCTTGTGTATGAAGCTAATACATGCTAATCATCATAGATTTAAGCCAACACATGCTAATTATTCTAGGTATGAGACTAATACTTGCTAATTATCTTGGGTATGAAACTAATACACGCTAATCATCCTAGATTTAAGCCAACACATGCTAATTATTCTAGGTATGAGACTAATACTTGCTAATATTTGCTAATACATGCTAATTATTCTGGGTATAATGTTAATACATGCTAATTATCTTAGGTATGAAGCTAATACATGCTAATCATCCTAGATTTAAGCTAACACATGCTTTATGAACACTAAATATTGCATGGAAATGAGCCTAATACTAAATGCCTAGACTAATCATCCTAGATTAGCTACTAGTTTAGTTAAAAGTTGAGAACACCTACTTGTTGGAAGATCGTAGCAGCAGAACCCTTCTTTGTAATCCCTGCAGAGCTTTGCCCCAACCTTAGCTAGCCTAGAATGGGGGTAGCAAAAGGGGTATGTTTATAAGGTTGTCATGGCCGAATGGGAGGCAAGATCTGAAATAATGGGGCTTTACAGCTTGTACAGGCTGGAGAGATAAGGGATAATGTTTGGACAGCCAATCCATAGCCCAGATCGTAAAGTCTGTCTCCCACATTCATACACGATCCCTCTTCAATGTGCACACTTTCAAAGTCTGTACATGCTGAAAGTCTATACATTGGCTTCACAAAGTCTGCACATCACAAAGTCTGTACATTGCTATTGCTAGCCTAATCACAAAGTCTGTAAATCACAAGTCTGTACATCCTCTCCCTCTCAAAGTCTATACATTGACTTCCTCTCAAAGTCTGTACATCACAAAGTCTATACATTGGCTACTGCTAGCCTATTCACAAAGTCTGTACATCACAAGTCTGTATATCCTCTCCCTCTCAAAGTCTATACATTAGCTTCCCTCTCAAAGTCTATACATTGCCTGAGCATAGTCATGAAGTCTGTACATTGCTGCTTTGCCAAAGTCTGTACATTGGCATCTTTTCCTATGTTGCACTTCCAAGTCAGTACGTTGCTAGCTTATAATGTATAATTAATTAGCACAAAAGGTAAATGGTGGATGCTAGGATTTGAACCCTGGTCATTGGGTTGAAAGGCAAGTTACTTAACCAACTACACTAGGAAGCCACTTGTTAAGTGAATACTCTTTACATATGATAACTACGTGTTCCAACTTCTTACTTAATCTAGAGTTTAACTAATATATTTTTTTTGGGGAAATATTATTAATAAATATATATATATACATTTTTTTATACGGGATGCTACAGTAGAGGCTTGTCCTCTGCCAAGTACCATGAGTCAAGATCTTGTCTGTGTCTTGCATTTCACTATTTGCTCATAAGTCACAAATATTGTGTCTAATAATTATGCACATGGACAGGGGGAGTAAGTGTTCATATTTTCTTCTTGTGCATGCTGTCAGGGGGAGTTCAGAATAAGTTGATGTTCGATCTTGTCCAGGTGGTTACATACACCAAAGTCATCACCCTGTTGCAACCTTGACTCTATCCTTCTGATCAACAGATTTTGTCATCTTAAAATCTCAGATGTTCACATCATTTCTGAAAGTTCAGTATCTATTGCATGATATCAGATTCTCCTATCATACTTATTGATTTCCATTTTCTTGATATCAATCTCTTAAAATAGTCTCTGAAATAATGACAAACTAATAATTAGTTCATTACTCTAAGCTACTATTGTACCCGGACAATTTCCCTAGCAAAATACCAAAGAACAAACGGTTCAGGAATTTCTCCGAACACCTTCAAGGCATGGGCTATCCAACCCCTCCAGCAACCCAGTGGGACCGACCAACGGCCCCAACCTGCTAACCAGGATATACGGCGGCATTAGCAATCAGTCGGGACCACTCCCGACCCCTCAGTTGCGGACTTTGTCTGCATTCTATACAACCACCCGGGCCAACCCGGGGGGCGCCCCGACTACAAGCCACGCCACGTGGCACTCAGCGAAGAGGCCAGGGGGCTACCCCCGAGACGCCTTCTTTCAACCTTCCAAGGTCAAAGGGAGACCCAAATAAGTCAACCACAGGCTTTAGAGGCCCGCAGCATGTACATACGGCTCACGCACGGGTGTCGGGCTTTTCCCCGAACACCTTGTGGGCGCATATGTACTAGCCCTCCTACAACAAACTGTGGGTCAACCCACGGCTCCAGCACACCAATCGGGTTCCACAACAACCCCCCAGCAAGTCGGGGCCATCCCTGACCCTCAGACACACGGCGATGAGCCGTTTAGACTTAGCTCTCGAGCCAACCCGAGGTCACTCTGCCAACCCACCTTGCATTGTGTAGCATGCATTCATAGCATCTGCATGTCAATCTGAATAACAAATCATGTTTTTCATCAAAATACATAAAAATACATCTGTTTGACAGGATGTTGCTATTCTATTTAATAAGGGGTTACCATCATCAAAAAGGGGGAGATTGTTGTGACTCCTCTGTGTTGATGATGTTGACATTTGCTTCATTTCTTTGGCAACACCTTATCTTGATTAATTGTTTGTTTTGATTGATTGGCAACAGTTCCTATTTTGATGAAATTACTTTTATCAGGTTGTCTGTGTACATAATGTAGTCAGAGTCTATAATGTGTTCTGCACACACTCACAAGTCTTCACAGTGCTTTGTAGCATGAAACTTTATACATTGGCATACATTTCAGCGTCAACGCATTGCATCATCTTTACATGTGTGTACATTGCATCACATCGTTAAAGTCTGCACATCGGCTAAGTGTGCACATTGTTCACCTTAGTTAAAGTCCATTCATTGGACTGTGCATAGTCTATACATTGCCCGTCGTTGCAAGTCCATACATCCACAGTGCATTGCATAGTCTATACACTGCACGTTCAAGTTCAAAGTATATACATTGCTGCATTACCTGCTAGAGTGAAGTCTGTACAGCCGAAGCACACATATCAAGTCTATACATTGAACTACTGTGCAAGTCCACACATTGGCCTTCAGGCTTGAAAGTCTATACAATGGACTGTGCTTCGCAAAGTCTATACATTTGTCGGTGGTAAGTATATACAGTGAGTGTGGCGACCCGGATTTCGGATACCCCGTGTACCCGGTATAAATACCCAATACACGTGACACCACATGGGACCCGCGAGACCTCCCAAGCGCGGGAAAGCGCCGAAGGGAAAAAGGATTGTGTGGGAAATACATTGAAGCCAGCAGATATAACAGAAGTAATTAAATTTCATTACAATGGATTGCTAAAGTAGCAGAAATAAAATTACATTTTATTAATAGTTTCAAAAATTATAATTATACACCAGAGTCTAGCCCAAGGAAAGACAACAAGTCTAACACAGTACAGTCTGACAGAAAGAAACGTACACTGAAGTCGGGGGAAACCCGACGCAGGCACAACTGGCAGCTACAGAAAACGCGCTCCACCAGGAACAGTAGAGGCAGACGGCGAAACCCACCTGAAAAGCAGCAGGGGTGAGTCTCAACAGAAACTCAGTAGGGGTCACGCGGATCCCCACTGGAAAACGCACGAAGCAACGGAAGCAACAACAAAGCAGCAGGAACAGCAGGTGTAGCAAAGCAGGGAAAAGCTACACTACAAAGCTGTAAAACTACTGCTAAAAAAAACAACAAAGGAACAGACGGGAAGCAGGAGTAGGGAACAAGCAAGAGAGGGGAGGAACCCGCGCCAACCAAGCGGCTACCGAACTAACCTCGGCACCCCAAACTACTCCAAACAAAAAGGCAACAGATGGTTGAACCCTAAACTCACACAGAAGGGTACACCAGTCTGTCAACCAGCCCAAACAATCAAGGTCTAGACAAGACCTAGACAGACGCCAAACAAACATGTACACGAGCGGAAACGTCATGCACAACGCCCCACGCACGATCGGAACATCGTGCGGACGACAAAACACTGACCCCGAGTGCAGCCACGAACGGGCAACTCGCAAAGGTCACAGCGTACAGGAAAATTCCGAGAGCTACGCGTCACGTGACGGAAGCACCTCCTCACAAGGCCAGCCGCGTCCACTGACGTCTTACACCGCACCTCAAGTGTCTCACCTACAGAACTGCTGCAACAACAGCAGAGATGTAGACACGAGCTGAACCAAACAGGAACAACCGAACAAGTAACTAGTCAGGGTCACGCCCATCGACGTAAGTCCTCAGTCCCTGACCACGTGTGCACACACTGGCTATAGCCTAAGCTAGGTCCTCTAGCTAGTATTCCCCCTCGGTAGGACGCTGCCGTTGGCTAGGAGCCCACGGAACCAGCTACAAACCGCTCATTGGGAACACCCCTCCGCCATCCGCTAGCGGGTCGGCACCTCTCGGCCACAGAGCAACAACAAGTGGAGGCTTCACACGACACAGAAACTCAAAACACAAGTGCCGACGTACAAACGGGCAACTATGCCCCTCAACACGTACTTCGAGGCACCAACTGGCAGCATCGCCACTACCGACAACTCAGGACAGTCAATCAGACCTACAACGTAACGATCCTGAGTCGAACGACTCAAAGGCAAGATCGTCACAAACAGCGGAGCAAGCCGCCAATCGGTCTAATCCTAAGCCAGTAAAACCACGCTCCGCAGAAAACGACACACGGAGACCTGAGGGAAACACCAAAAACCCTCAGATGCGCCTGGACACGCAAACTGAGGTAGAACGACACCTCGAGGCATCCAAAAGCAGTGTCTCGGACAGGACAGAACCGCCAAGACACGCCCAAACAAGGTCCCACGTCAACCACTAGGTCAAACCGGGTTGACCAGAACCAAAACAACAGCTTACAAAAGTAGGATCAAGAATCCTACCACAAGTAAAAAGACTCCTGGCTACCTTACAACGCAGTCTTAACCCTCATAGGACGTCGAGAGACATCCACGGGACAACGGGCAGACCACAAGGCCAAGCCAAGATAGACAGGAAATCAACGGGCAGAAAACCAAGGCACAAGGAATGTAACGCACGAGCCCTAGACCGCTACAAGCAAGCGACGGTCTAGGCGGGGCCGTTATTTCCCAAACGACGGACGGGCAACAAGCCGTCACTCACCACCCTGTCAATCTACAAAACCACACTAAAGCCAAGTAACGCACAGCTCCAGGCGCGTTACAACCAAACGACACACGGAGGTTCCACCATTACTTCCAACGGGACAACCACCAAGACCAAAACGAAGTAACGCGCAAAGCCAGGCGCGTTACTCACGAAACAACGCGGCAGGAGAGGGCCGTCAGAGACAAACGACGCGCAGGGGCATATCCGTTACTTCCAACGGCATAGCCACCCTCAACCCAGCACGACAACAAACGACGGACGGAGGTGAGCGCGTTACTTACAAACGACGCACGGGGACTCCACCGTCATTTCCAACGGGACAGCCACCCTACCTCGTCCACACATAATATAACGGCCAGGGGCAGGCACGCTATACTCGAAATAACGGACGGAAACCCATCCGTCGGGGAAACCGCCTCAACAGGTCAAGGTCAGTCAACGGAAAGTAACGGCCTGGGCAAGGCGCGTTAATTCCATCTAACGCACTGGGTCAAGCGCGTTAGACCAACCGACTTAACCTCAGAACAAAACGACAAAAGCGAAGTGACGGCCAGGCACTGGCGCGTCACACGGGAACGACGCTCCACTCTTGGGCCGTCACTTACCCATAAGCTAAAGGGCTCAAAACCTCAGACTAAGTAACGGTCTGTCGTAGGACCGTCAGAAACAAGTAACGGTCGCTGGCTCGACTGCTACTTCGGATACGGCGGGAAAACAGAGGAATGGCCGGATCGGCCCGTTCCACGCCCCATTCACGCCGAAACACAGGGGAAACACACCTAATCGACGAATAACAACATTCAAGGGCCAAAACGCCCACATGCAAGCTCAAAAACACAAGATCCGGGCGATTTTATCAAATCCACCCAAAGTGGGTCACCGAGGTTCCCGGGCTTCTACCGGCCTCAAATGAACACCAAACGACTCGAAATCAACGTGGATGGGATCCTAACATCCCAGCGGTCAGTTAGAAACTAACTACGCCGCAAACGGTCACCGTTTACCGGCCGACCCTAAAAACCACGAAAATCACGGTTTAGGCAAAACAAGCCCAAACTCGATCGTTTCCTTGCCGGACGCCGTGCAATGGCAGGGAAAACGAAGAGGACAAAGTGAGGATCAGTCACCCTACCTCCACCGAAGAAACCGTGCCCCGAAGGGACTAAACCACGCCGAAAACCACTCGCGAACCAATTTCACCGGCTTTGAATCCACCGTTCGGGATCGTGCCAGAATCGATCCGATCCTTGCTCCATCGCGCACCTCGACAGCTCCACGGCCTCGCCACCTCGCCCACGATCGCCTCCGTCTGCAGCCGGAGCCGGAAAGGGGAGAGAACGAGAGAGAACGGGAGAGAGAGAGGCGAACGCGCGAATGAGAAGGAAGAGAGAGGAAAGGAAAAGAAAAAGGAAAGAAATTAGGAAATTTTCCTAATTTCTGAAAATTCCAAAAATGCGCCGAAAAAGCACAAATTCAGAAAAATACGTAAAAATAGTCGAAACGACCGGCTCGAAGAGTACATCGTCGCTGCAGCATCCGCGAGTTCGAGAATTGACAAACAAACTCACCGTAGGATTCCGTAACTAGTACGTGAGAAAAACCCACACGGCTCGTCAAACTCAACTCGGAAGCCACAAAAGCGAACCGAAACTGAACGACACCAATCCGAAACAGATCCGAAAGATCCAACAAGAGCTGCAAAAGATCCAGCAAAGATCTACCAAGGATCCAGGGCATTACAGTGAGCGTCTCATGAAGTCCATACAGTGCACTATGCATCCTTCGTTGAACTTCCAAGTCTATACATTGAAGCAAAGTATGTACAGCCATCAGTGATCTTCCAAGTATGTACATCTAACTGTTCATCTTCGAAGTCTGTACATTGGAAGTTTTACCTACGTTTTCCTTCAAGTCTATACATCGGTAATTTTACCATCGTTTCCCTTGAAGTCTATACATTGATCGCTTTACCGTCGTTTCCATTGGAAGTCCATACATTCGCTGCTTCTTTGTTCAAGCCTATACAACCATTCATTTTGAAAGTCTATACATCGAGAAGTCTTCACATTGGCTGTTGAATGATATTTAAGTCTACACATCGGCACTGTAGCATGCATTTCGTAAAGTCTATACATTGCATGCTTCACTCTAAGTCTATACACTCATGAGTGTTTCATCAAGTCTATACATTGGATGTTGTTCTTCAAAGTCTGTACATCGCATCATATTGTTCATGCAGTGTCTTGGTGAAGTCTATACATCGTTTCACTGTACAGGTCCATACATTGCATTGGCTAAGTGTGTACATCAGTTTGTCTCTGTTGCGTCTAAGGCTTTGGGCAAAGTCTATACAGACTCCACCGTCTCTTCTAGCGTCTCACGCTATCCAAGTCTGTACAGTGTCTATCTTCATGCATCAGTCAAAGTCTGTACAGCCAGGTATGTCTCATTTAGAGTCTAAGGCAAGTCTGCACATTGGAGCTTCATTCAAAGTATGTACAGCGTCTCATTCATGCATTGTTCATGAAGTCTGTACATTGGACTGTGTCTTCGTGCATCATGTGAAGTCCATACATTGGTCTTCATATTCAAAGTCTGTACATCCGATCGTCTCACC
This sequence comes from Amorphophallus konjac, assembly GCA_022559845.1. NCBI lineage: Eukaryota > Viridiplantae > Streptophyta > Magnoliopsida > Alismatales > Araceae > Amorphophallus > Amorphophallus konjac. The sequence goes on along the minus strand of CM040124.1, from coordinate 49,739,015 downwards.
TTGGGTCTATTCAAAGTCTGTACATCCGATCGTCTCACCTTGGGTCTATTCAAGTCTATACATCCACTGTTGATTGGCAAGTCTGTACAGCGTACAGTGTAGCGTCTCTTGTATTAGTCTTCGAAGTCTATACATTCATTCACTATAGCATGACTTCCACCAAGTCTATACATTGGTCGGTGGCAAGTCATTACATTGGCTTCAAGACTCCGAAGTCTATACATCCACAGTGGATCTTCAAAGTCTGAACATCCGTTCACTTCACTCAAAGTCTATACATCGGCCTTAATCTAAAGTCCATACATTGGGTGAGGTTCTTCATAGTCTGCACATTGCTTTACAATTCAGCAAGTATGTACAGCCCTTCATATAAACTGAAGTCTATACATCGTGATGTCTTACACATTGGCTGTTTGAATGATCTCAAAGTCTATACATCCGATTGTTCAGCTTGTGGCCAAGTCTGTACATTGGCCTTCATGCCTCAAGTATATCCATTGTTTTTTCGTTCAAACAAGTCCATACACTGAGCAAGTATACACATTGTGTTTGTCTTGTAAAGTCTATACATTGATGTCTGTACGTCGGCTATAAACCGAAGTCTATACACTGCAATCTATATACTTACAGTTGATGATCCGATACTCTGTCTGACAGGGATTCTCTACAGGGATTGCTGACATGGCTCGTGATCCCAGGAGGACGAGGTGATCAGATGATGACACGTGGATAAAGTTGCCTCGGATCTGGTGAATTCCTTGGGCGGGAAAACGTGGAAACCACGCCCCCTTATCCACCTGCTGCCAGTATATATTGAAGCCTTGGTGTTCAGATGGAGGCTGATCGAAAACTGAAGAGATCAAAGTCTATACAGCCAGTCTGAAAGTAGCAGAGCGCCATCGATCCACTGTGAGAAGAGAAACAGAGAAGAAGAAAAAGAGAGAAGAGAAGATCAAGAGAGATGAGTTGAGAGAGCTTGATCGAGAGAGTGAGATTGTGAGAGTTTTTGTTTGAGAGGTTGTATCTCAGTCTCTTGGTTCAGAAACCAGAGCTGAGCATTGCTCATTCGAGCTACATTCCCATTTGGGTTTTCATTTTCGTTTTGCTTCTGTCTTTCATTTCCGAATTCCTGTTTCTTCAAGCTGTGAGTCATCGGATTTGCAGTGGAAGTCTCCACTGGATGTGTTAAGCTGTATTTCCCTAGCAGTTGCAGAGGATCTGTTCCTCTGGTCGGCAAGCTGTAGTGCCCAACGAAGCTGTGTATCAGCGGTTGTTGGCCAAGCTGTAGTGCCCAGCAGACGCAAGCTGTACTGCGCAGCAATAAGCCATACTCGGTTGAGTGTGGGGTGGATGTAGGTCCTTGACCGAACCACCTAAAAATCGTGGGTGTCTTGTGTTTGTGTGATTGTCTATGAATTGTGTGCGACTGGTTGTCTTATTTACTTTAAGAGCTTGATTCGCTTCTGTTGAAATCTAGTATCAGGGTTAGTGATTTAGCAGATTTGCCTATATTCCGCATTTGAACCTTACATTGGTTTTTAAATAGGTATTAGATCTATTCACCCCCCTCTAGATCCACATTTTGTGGAGATAGACTGCGTCCATCTAACTCAACAGACTCAAACTTCCGCTCTGATATCAATTTGATGCGGGACGGATAGCGAGCCTGGGACTCTAGCTCGCGGGCGTCCCTAAGTGAGGGAAACGCGAGATCGTGCGCGGTTGAGAAACCGGCAATGAGCCTTGGGTATCGGCTTTTCCGCGTATACTCGGATTGAGTCACGGGACGGGTTCATTCACTCACTCTCGCAGCGGTGATAAAAATAAATATTGAGCTAGTAATCCTATCACTCTAGCAGCGACATTCTAATAATATACGAATTGAGCAAATATGATAAAGAGGGAGGCAAGTTTGCCTCCATGCTCCGGGCATGGGGAAGACGACCCAGGCCGAAGCTCGTACTTTCGGTGTACAAATATTAACAATAATTACAGAAATGATTTTAAGGCCCACTCCACGCAGGGAGGTAAAGGACAACAATGTGGGACCCGGGAGTAGCGAACTCGGGTTGGCGGGCTGCACGTTGATGGTCCCGGGTGGTTGCAGGCGGCGGCTCCGGTTCGGTGATTTGCTGGTCGGCAGGACATCAAACACGGATGTCCAAAGGGATGTCGTCCTCCGGAAGGCTTCTAAGGGCGGCGCTTCACCGGGACGAAGGCAGCAGGTCTCTGGTCGACCTCCGGGAGCGGCGGACGTTGATTCTGCACCGGCGTATTTTTGGATGATTTATCTTTGGCTCTTTTTCTACTGTCCCGTTTCAGGAATTGGCCTGCGCGGTCTGGCAAGAATGGCTGCTGCGATCTACTCCGACGCCGGATCGACGTGAGACTCGCCCCGTTGGAAAGCTCTTTCGACGAGCTATGATCCTCGGCTAGGGCAGGAATTTCTCTACTCATGTACCTTCCGTGGCGGAATTTTAAATGGACTGGCTCCCAGACCCAGATCGGACAGGGCAGAAAATGGATCTACCTGAGAACAAGAGTTGACCGGAGGGGAGACGGTGGATCTGGGTGTAGGAATTTTTATGGCTGAGAAAGGGGGCTGTGAGGGACGTGCTCAAATTTTATGGGAATTTCCAAAGGTGGTTTTCGTGGGGAAGTGGATTTTTGGGTGGTCAGGGGTCGGATATGGACTGCAGAGGATAGAACAGATTCTGGTCTGAGAACTAATTTTTCAGAGAGGAAGAAGAACTCTTAAATTCGTGAAAAAAAATTTGGAGGTGGATATTGTTGGATAGAAGTCCCAGTTCAAGTTTCAGCTCATTTTGAAATGGGAAAGGGGTGAAAGTGGCGAAGAGGTAGCTTGCTGGCTGGTGGATCTGCACAGGAGGCAGATTACAAGGGATGGGAAGAACAGATTAGGAAAAATGGTAAATGAGTGGGAAATAACCTAAATGTTTTTGTGGAGGATGGGGTTGACGTGGGGAACTTACCCTCCAAATTTCAACAAGATCTGAGCTCTTGATTGAGAGCTAAAAATTGTGCACTAGGCTTCTGTCCAAAGTGGACAGAACTCCGATGAAGCGGTGGTGGCGTTGTGATGGCGGCTCGATGGGGGCGGCGGCGGAGCTTCGCACTCCGGGGAGGAGAGATCACTTGGAATCCACCAAGTTTGTAGGGAATCCACCCTAGAAACATAACAAATCCATGCTGCAAAGGAGGGGAGAGAGAGGGGTGCACCCAAGGCTTCCTCTTGGCATAAAATGCAATAACCTTCCATTAATTCTTCATTAGCTCCACAAATGACACTATACATGTGATTATATAGGGAATGGCAAGGGGTAGGGGGGCTGGGAATCTCGGGGGAGAGAGGGGAGGGAGAGGGGGTGCGCACTTGCCAAGTGGGAGAGGGAGGGGGACCAAGGGGGGACAAGGACTTGCCTAACTTTGAAAATTCAAGGGAGGGAAGTCAAGGGTGGTAGGTTGCCTACCTCTTGGACCAAGAAGGGGGGGGGGGCGCCCTCTTCCACTAGCCACCTAGCCTCCATCCCATTTCCCCTTTCATACCTAGCATGCTAACCCATTGGCATGTTCACATTGAAGCCCCTTTTGGCCCAATTAAGGCCCAAAGGCCCATTAACTCTAGCCCAATACCTAGCCTAGCACATTTGCCATATTTAATACAATTGTCCAACATGGACTACAATAGGGCCCAACGTGGCCTAAAAATGTGAAATAAAGGTGATGGCTTAGCCAATGTGTCCACGTCCTCCGCGAGCTAAGCGGGCCCCGGCGTATCCTCGGCCTACAATGCGTATTGCAGGGTGTGTCGGCACCATGCATGCCTAGAAACAGAAAACTGTAATCTGAAAAATTCTCTTGCTGAATGTGATAATTTCAAAACTGTCTTGAATGATATGAGGCATGAAAATGAACAACTGAAAAACACCTTTGATGAATTAAAAATCAAAATGCAAAAATTTGAGGAAGAAACCAGAATTACAAAAGAAAAATATGATGCTGTCAATGGTGTGAATATAGAATTGAAAAAGACTATTGAGAACATAGAAAAAGAAATTAAGGACAAACAACATTCCCTTGAAGGCATGACATAGGGAACTGAAAATTTGAATGCCATTCTGGGAACAAAGGTTAATTTCAGAAGGGAAGGATTGAGCTTTAACCCAACAAATAAGAAAAGGTTTGATCTAAAGACTATTTCCTTTGTTGCTGAAAAAGGAACATGCACACCTTTGATAAAGATGAACTGTGAAGAAAACTTCAAATCCGTGAAAAACAATAAGCTCAGTGCCAAGGATAAGGGCAAAGGAAAAGTAGATGTGTTAAAAGAATCCAATACTTACACCACTGCCTCTCAGGCTAAGGGACAGGTTAGGGGTCAGCCATCTAAATCCAAAGTCCAAGGAATCCCCAAAACCAAGGTAACCCAGTCTCAACAGACATGTTGATGCAACAAGCAACCTGCACCGACGCATACTCCTTCTGGGTTCAGGTCCTTTAGAAACCAAAGTCAGAGCATGGGCACCTTAGGTCGATGCTACTATTATAGTGCACCGACTTATCCATCATACCATAATTCCTATCGTTACACTGCTGGTAGGAAAGGTCGAGGTAGCCTCCATATGAGGTCGGTGCAGTAGAATGATCTTAACTCATACACTAGTCAGGCGCATCGATACCACTGGACTGCATCTATGCAACCTAGGTTCAGAACCTTCATGAACCAGAACTCATATGGCCTTGTCCATCCTATGTCTGGTCAGCCTAGGGTCTACAGTACACACACTTCTTCCAATGCCAAATGGACAAATAACCGGCACAAGAATTTTCATTATGTTAAGAACAAGAATGCCACACCAAAGAAAATGAAAACAAAAACTCAAGGTGGCAAGAAAAGACAGGAAGATCTGAAAGCTAATAAATCCACAATTCAAGTCAAATCACATAAACAAGTGTGGATACCAAAACATTTACTATCTTGTCTGCAGGATTTAACTGCAGTTGTGGGGACCAAATAGTCTTGGGTTCCAAAATCTTCTACAGCCAGGCACATGATCGGGGACAAAGGAAAGTTTTGTATGCTGATAGAGAAGGATGCTGGTCATGTTACCTTCGGAGGTAATACAAAAGGTAAAATAATTGGAATAGGTAAGATATGTAAGTGCTCTTCTTGCTGTATTGAAGAAGTTTTACTAGTTGAAGGGCTTGCCTACAATTTGCTTAGTATTAGTAAGTTGTGTGATAAAGGCCATAAAGTAATTTTTGACTCCATTGCATGTACTATCTTTGAACCAAATTCTAAAAATGTGAAGTTTACAGGTAAAAGAGTCAACAACATCTTTATAGTATATTTAGATGATGCAACACATACTAATTTGTGTCTCACTATCAACTAGGTTAGCTCATGCCAGCTATAATGTGTTGCATAAATTGAATAAACACAACATGGTGAGAGGACTTCTTGAAATATCTTTTAAAAAGAACAATAGAATATGTGAGGCCTGTACCCAATGTAAACAAACTAGAAAGTCATTTAAGTCTAGAACTGAAAACATGTCTTCAAAACTTTTTGAGCTGATTCACATGGATTTATTTGGACCCACTAGATCAGCTAGCATATCTGGAAGAAGGTATGGATATGTTTTAGTAGATGACTTCTCTAGATTTACCTGGGTATTCTCTTTATCTCAAAAATGATGCATCTAATGAATTTCAAGAATTCTATCATAAAATAAAACAGACTGGTGAGCAATCAATCTCTAATATTTTGTCTGACCATGGTGGTGAGTTTGAAAACTCATAGTTTGACGAATTATACAGGGAAAATGGAATCAACCATAGATTCTCTTCACCAAGGACTCCAGAGCAGAATGGAGTAGTTGAAAGGAGAAACCGAACCTTGGTGGAGATGGCTCAGACTATGCTAGATGAAGGGAACTTACCTAGAAGGTTCTGGGCTGAGGTAGTGAACACTTCGTGTTATATCATTAACAGAGCCCTGGTAAGACCTTCTACTCAAAAGACTCCCTTTGAGATGTTTAAAGGTAGGAAACCTTCTCTAGCACACTTCAAGATTTTTGGTTACAAATGTTTCATTCATGTTAACTCTAAAAGAGACCTTGATAAATTTGAACCCAAAAGTGAACCTGGAATTTTTTTTAGGTTATTCTGAAAACTCTAGAGCCTATAGGATCTACAATATTAATTCTCAAACTGTTGAGGAATCACCCCACATTGTTTTTGATGAAAATTCTAATAAATCTGAAACTGGTTTCTGCAGAGACAAGATTGATGCTGAAATTCTTGAGAATAAAGAAGAGCAGAATACAGAACCTGCAGATGAAGGTGAGACTGATGAATCTAGAGCTTAGGGGGAGGTAAATGCAGATATAGGTAATCAGCTTACCAACATTAGAATTCTTAGAGATCATCCTTTAGATAATGTAATTGGTAATCTGAATGAATCCCCTAGGACTATATCACACTTCAAGATAGAAATTGAACTGTACTCATTTGCACTTGTTTAACAAGTTGAACCGAAGAACATTTAATGTGCCTTAAAAGATGTGCATTGGATAAATGCCATGTATGATGAATTGAATCAATTTGAAAGGAATAAGGTATGGCACCTAGTTCCTAAACCCTCACATGGCTCAATTATAGGCACTGAATGTGTTTTTAGAAATAAAACTGATGAGCAGGGAAAGGTAGTCAGAAATAAGGCTAGGCTTGTAGTATAGGGGTATAATCAGGAATTTGGGGTAGACTTTGACGAATCTTTTGCCCTTGTAGCTAGATTAGAAGCCATTAGGATTCTTCTGGCTTTTGCTTGCAGCCTAGGAATAAAGCTTCAACAGATGGATGTGAAATCTGCTTTCTTAAATGGTTTAATAAAAGAGGATATTTTTGTTAAACAACCTCCTAGATTTGAATGCAATGACCTTCTTGATCATGTGTATAAGTTAGATAAGGTGGATTGAAGCAAGCTCCCAGGGCCTGGCATGACAGGCTGAGCTCCTTCCTCATAGGTAAAGGATATTCAAGAGGTGAGGTTGACCAAACTCTATTTACCAAGGTAAACAACAAAAATATCCTTGTTGTTCAAATCTATGTAGATGACATAGTGTCTGGGTCAACTAATCTTTCTATGTGTGAGGAATTCCCTAAATTAATGACTGATGAATTTGAAATGAGCTTAATGGGAGAACTGAAATTTTTCCTTGGATTGCAGGTTAATCAAACTTCAGAAGGAAGGTACATCACCAGTCCAAATATATCCAGGATCTACTGAAGAAATACCAGCTGGAAAACCTCAAAAAGATCACTGCACCTATGGACACATCAACTAGTCTTGATGCTGACCCAAAAGGTAAATTGGTTGATACCAAACAATACAGAGTTATGATCGGATCCCTTTTATATCTTACTGCATCTAACCCAGATATACAATTTTTAGTATGTTTATGTGCTAGATTTCAGGCTAGTCCTAAAGAGTCTCACATGTGTGCTGTGAAGAGGATTTTTTTAGGTATTTGTTAGGCACCCTTGACTTAGGACTGTGGTATCCTGCTAGGTGTGAGTTTGAACTTGTAGCTTACACTGATGCAGACTATGCAGGGTGTAAGATAGATAGAAAGAGCACTAGTGGGTATTGTCAATATCTTGGTGGTTGTCTAGTGTCTTGGGCATCTAATGTTAGAGATGTATGCCCTTCAAGCAAATCACACGTGTTGTGATGGCAACATTTCTTGTATGATTTCATTCAATTATAATAATAATGGCATTTCTTCGTTACGTTCTTAGCACGTTATAGTGTATGTGTTGTAATGTGATGAAGTCCCTGAATACAAGCTATGATGACTGGATCATAATGACATTGTGATAATGAGATCAGTTGTAATACACTGGATCCTTGGTAGGTCTTGCTGGATCTTCATTGGATCTTTCAGATCTGTTTCGGTGAGTTTCGGTTCGCTTTTGTGGCTTCCGAGTTGAGCTTTACGAGCCGTGTGGGTTTTTCTCTCGTACTAGTTACGGAACCCTACGGTGAGTTTAGTTGTCAGTTTCTCGATTCGTGAATGCTGCAGCGATGATGTACTCTTCGAGCCGGTCGTTTCGACTATTTTTGCGTATTTTTCAGAGATAGGGCCAAAAATCAAATTTTTCAAAAATTAGGAAAACTCCTAATTTCTTTTCCTTTTTATTTTCCTTCCTCTCTCCTCCCTTCTCATTTCACCGCCGCCGTCTCTCTCTCCCGTTTTATCTCCTCTTGAGCTTCCTCGGCTCCGGCTGCAGACGGAGGACCTAGGAGCGAGTGTTGGGGATGCTGTGGAGCTGACTGGGTGCGCGATAGGGCGAGGATGGAGTGGTTTTGGCGCGATCCCGAACGGTGGATTCAAAGCTGGTGTTTGAGCTTGCGGCGCAGTTTTCGGCGTAGTTTAGTCCCTTCGGGGCATGATTTCTTCGATGGAGGTAGGGAGACAGATCGCCACTTCCTTCTGCACGTTTTCCCTGCTTCTGTGCGTAGTTTGGTGCTCCATCGGGGGAGATCGGGCCGGTTTTGTGAAAACCGTGATTTTTGGGGTTTTCAGGGTTTGCCGAAAAATGGCAACCATTCATGGCGTGGTTAGTGTCTAACTGACCGCTGGGATGTTTGGATCCCATCCATGCTAGTCTCGTGTTGATCGGTCGTCATTCGAGACTGGTAGGAGTCCGGGAACCTCGGTGACTCGTTTAGGGTCGATTTGTCCAAATCGCCCCAATCTCTCGTTTTAGTGCTTGCATGTGGGCTTTTTAGCCTCCTAGTGTTGTTGTTCATCGTCTAGTCTTGTTTCCCCTGCGCTTCAGCGTGAATGGGGCGTGGAACGGCTCGATTTGGCCAATCCACTGTTTTCCCGCTGTGACTGGTGTAGCGGTCGTTTCAGTGACCGCCAGAGGTCCCTGACGGCCCTACGATAGACTGTCACAACGTCTGGGCGTTTTTAGTTATTTGTGGTCTTGGGAGTGTGACGGCCCAGGGGAGGTGCGTCACAGCTCTCTAACGCGTCCGGGGTGATGCGTCACGCCTGTTTTATCGTTTAGCATTTTGGTTAAGGCGGTTCCTCTGACGCGCCTGCCCTAGTGCGTTAGAGTAGCTTGTAACGCGCCTGGTGTAGGCCGTTACGTTGCGTTTGACTTCGAGTTTGTCCGTTGAGACGATTTATGTAACGGTGGTGTCCCCGTGCGTCACAGCGTTGTAACGCGCCTGCCCCCGGCCGTTACATGCTGTTTTGGTCGAGTTGGGTGGTTGTGCCGTTGGCTCTAACGGCCACGCGCTCGTGCGATAGCCTTGTGTAACGCATCCGTGATGTACCGTTACGTGCCTTTCGGCCATTGTTTCCTTGACTTGAGCCAGTTGGCCCTGACGCGCCTGCCCTGGTGCATTAGGCTGTGTAACGCACTTGGTCTCGTGCGTTACGTGGTTCGAGTTATTGTTTTAAGCTTGAGGTATGTTGGCCCTGACGGCCCGGGTCGGGTGCGTCAGAGCGGTGTAACGTGCCTGGTATAGGCCGTTACGTGCCTTGTGCGCTTTAGATGTTGGTTAGGGCGGTGTATGTGACGGCTCTCCTCCTAACCGTCATGTTGCTGTAGCGCGTCTGTTGTAGACCGCCACAGTTGGAGTGTAACGGCCTAGCGTTAGACCGTCATATTCATGTAACGGTCTAAGGGTGGTGCGTTACAGTCCTTCTGCTCCGATTTCTGTCGTTTTGGTTTCTGACTGCCTTGGCTTATCCTTGTGGTCTGCCCAGTTTCCCGTGGATGTCTCCTGACACCCTATGAGGGCTAAGACTACGTCGTAAGGTGGCCAGGAGTCTTCTTGCTTGTGGTAGGATTCTCTTTCCTACTGTTGTATCGTCGTTGTTTGGTTCCTGTCAACCCGGGGTGACCCAGGGGTTGACAGGCGACCTTGTGTGGGTGTCTTGGCGGTTCTGTCCAGTCCAAGACACTGGTTTTGGATGCCACGAGGTACTGCTTTACCTTGTTTTGCGTGTCCAGGCGTGTCTGAGGGTTTTCGGTGTTCCCTCAGGTCTCCATGAGTCATGTTCTGCGGAGCGTTGCTTCCCGTGGCTTAGGATTAGACCGATTGGCGGCTTGGTCCGCTGTCTGTAACGATCTTGCCTCTGAGTCGTCTGACTCAAGGATCGTAACGTGGTAGGTCTAGTTCCCTAGTCCTGAGTCTGTTGGTAATTGTCTTGCTGCCTTGGTGCTTCGTAGTACGTGCGACAGTGCTTCCTTGCCTATTTGTACTACAGCCCTTGTTTCGGAGTCTTGTGTTTTGTGCGCCTCCGATTGTTGTTGCCCTAAGGCCTGTGAGTTGCCGACCCACCTTGGATGGCGGAGGGGTGTTCCCGAGATATGGTTTGTAAGCTAGTTCCGTGGGCTCCCAGCCAACGGTAGCATCCTACCGAGGGAGAAAACTAGCTGGAGTACCTGGCTTAGGCTAGAGCCAGTGTGTGCACACATGGTCAGGGGCTTTGGACTTACGTCGACGGGCGTGACCCTGACTGGTTACTTGATGCTGCTGTTCCTATTTGGTTCAGTGCAGAGGTCTTTGACTCTACCGTGGCTTCAGCGGTATTGTAGGCGAGACACTCGTGGCGCAGCATAAGACGTCTGTGGACGCAGCTGGTCGTTGCTCTGGTGGGGAGGTGCGTCCGTCTGTGACGCGTGGCTCTTCACTGCTCTTTGCGTTTCTTGCGCGTCGTGACCTTTCCGAGTTAGCCCTCTCGTGGCCCTACTTGAGGTCAGCGTGGTGTGCACGACTTGCTAGTCGTGGGTGTGTCGTCGAGTCTGTCGGTCGTCTGCGTGGGTCTTGTCTAGACCTTTTGTCGGTCCTTGCAGGTCTTCGTCTTAGGCCTGGTGCCGAGTTGGCAGATCGGTAACTTCTAATTTTGTTAGATCAGAGTCGCCCTTCTGTCACTATTTGGAGTAGTTTGGGGTGCCGAGGTTAGTTCGGCCGCCACTTGTCTGGCACGGGTTCTTCCCCTTTCTTACTTGTTCCCTACTCCTACTCCCCATCTGTTCTCTACTGCTTCTAGAGTAGCTTTACAGCTTTTTAGTGTAGTTTTCCCGCTTTGCTACACCTGCTGTTCTTCCTATTGTTTTGTTGTTCCGTGTTACTGCATGTTTTTCAGTGGGGATCCGCATGACCCCTACTGAGCCAGTGACACGAGGCTCACCCCTGCTTTTCAGGTGGGGTGACATCTTTCGTTCTGCTTCCGCGTGGTTCCTGGAGCGCTTGCTCGTTGCTTGTCGTTGTGGCCAGCTGGTACCTGCGTCGGGCTTCCCTCGACTTCTCGGTACGTCTTTCCCTTCTGTCGACTGTACTGTGCTAGACTTACTGTCTTTAGCTTTGGACTTGACTCTGGTGTATAATTGTTAAAATGAACTATTAATTAAAAAGTAATTTTATTTCTGCTACTTTAGCAAACCGATCTAATGAAATTTAATTGCTTCTGTTATATCTCTGTGGCTTCAATGTACTCTACACATGCCTTTATCCCTTTGGAGCTTTCCCGATCTATGGAGGACTCGCGGGTTCCATATGGTATCACGTGTATTTGGTAGTCCTACCGGGTATACCTAGTATCCGGGATCCGGGTCGCTACAGCTGGTATCAGAGCCAGGTTCTGAGATGTTCGGAGTTCTTTTCTGAGCTATCAGAGCATTGTTGTGTGAAGTACATGGGAATCCGAGATATACAATATCCGGAGTCGTGAAAGTCTAGTACAGTCTTCAGCTGGCTTTGGTGTTGCGATGATTTATCGCGTTGTTTTCTTCGTATGCTGTCTTGTGCGTGCTACTCTAGCACTATACGAGATGGTCCTGCTCTCGTCAGGATGTGACGAAGTGTTTCTTTTTTTTCGTCGTTGTGTTTGTTTCGATCATGTTGTACTTGGCAGTGTTCGCCGAAAGGCTTGAATCTGCAGTACGTTGCGAGATTTTCTCCGTGTGTTGTTCAGGTTGCTATTGACCTTTATCCTTGGTCTGATGACCGTACACGTTCTCACATTGTCTTGGTGATCCCGGCTTGAGTCTGTTCAGCTTTTGATGTGTCTTGCTTCTGTTGAAGTGCTCGATTAGATTCCGTGTTAGAGAAGTTGCTCAAGCAAGCTAGGATTTCCCTTTCCTGGTGAGCTTTCGTGGTTGAGCTTGTTGCTTCTCGTCCCTTCTGGTGAAATATTTTTGAGATTTGCCTTGGAATTGCTGTCTTAGTGATGCCTTTGTCCTGTGTCTGCTTAAGTGTGGACAGCTTTGTTCTGAGCCTGATCTACTTTTTGCTATATGGTTGCTTGTCTTTGGACTCCATAATGGTGTTAAGAGCTGTTGTGTACCGTATTTGTCGTGACGTGTCCAGCGGCCGATGTATTGTGAAGGCTCATTTATCGTTTTCAAGATGTGAAGGTAAGCTGAGATTAACACTTTTCCTTGTGCTTTGTGCTGAAGCTGGTACTCTTCTCTTGTTGCACTTGGGCTCCTGGTGATCGGTTGCTCGCGAGATCAGTACTCGTGGCGTGTTATTTGCGATCTTCATTGGTTGCGATGGCGCCTGGTGTGTGCTGAGATGCGACTAGCGAGGTTGTTCTGATGCCTGTGTGCGTCGTTGAGTGTGCAGCTGAAGCCTGTGAGTTAGCTACTCACTGGTCGAGGGGTTTGTTCTTCTCGATGTGATTTCATCTTGGCTTCCTGTGCCTTGATGTTGCCTATTGCCGTGCTGTTGCTGGAGTTATTCTGGTATTAGTATTGGCAATTGCAAGTTTTGGGGAAGTTGTCGGTGTCCCTTGCTAATTGAGTACCCTCTGCTTCGCATGTGTTTTCTTGGGTGTTGTGCTCTCGAGGCGTGTTCGTAGTCCTTGAGTTGTGTTCCCCGAGATTGTTGTTGTTTTCTCGTTGTCGAGGGTCTTTTCTTGGTGAGCAGTCTGATGCGTGACCCATCCCATGTGGTCATGCGCTCAGCTATTCCTGTGCCTTGTTGTGACCCCGCTTGCAATTGTGTTCCACGGTTCTGAGTTCGATGCGGAGCCGGAATTCTGCAAGCGTTGTTGTTGTCGTTTGATCGCTGTTTCTCTATGATTTTGTGCTTCTGTTTTGGACCAGGTCTTGTCGGTTAACCTTGCTGTACTATTTCTCCCTAGAGTTAGCTTGCGACTCGATCAGATATGATATCTGAGTGAGGACTGACTTGGTTGTGCCTGTGGTTCAGTGTTGTCATTGGTGTCCTGTGTGCCAGGTGTTCCCTGTTGCCTTTGGCACTGGAGCCGATGATGTGGTCGAGCAGTCAGCTGTGAGGACTGTGTCTCCTTGTGTAAGCTGCTGCTTGCCGTGATGTGGTTATGGTAGTTGTGTCTCTTTCCCTGCGAGACGTGAGCGACGTTGCCTTATTTTGGAGTTGTTGGACTTGTGTTCACTCGGGTGCCGTGCTTGATCCAGAGCATGTGCTCGTGATTATAGTCTGACGATATTCCTCTGAGCTGTGCTTCTCAAGATTGGTGTTGTTTCCGTGGTTGTGCTGTTGGGTTGTTCTTCCCTGCTTTTCCTTTGCTAGTCCTTAAATTTCGAGGGCAAAATTTCTTAAAGGAGGGGAGGATGTAATGCCCTGGATCCTTGGTAGGTCTTGCTGGATCTTCATTGGATCTTTCAGATCTGTTTCGGTGAGTTTCGGTTCGCTTTTGTGGCTTCCGAGTTGAGCTTTACGAGCCGTGTGGGTTTTTCTCTCGTACTAGTTACGAAATCCTACGGTGAGTTTAGTTGTCAGTTCCTCGACTCGTGAATGCTGCAGCGACGATGTACTCTTTGAGCCGGTCGTTTCGACTATTTTTGCGTATTTTTCAGAGATAGGGCCAAAAATCAGATTTTTCAGAAATTAGGAAAATTCCTAATTTCTTTTCCTTTTTCTTTTCCTTCCTCTCTCCTCCCTTCTCATTTCGCCGCCGCCGCCTCTCTCTCCCATTTTCTCTCCTCTCGAGCCTCCCCGGCTCCGGCTGCAGACGGAGGACCTAGGAGCGAGTGTTGGGGATGCTGTGGAGCTAACTGGGTGCGCGACAGGGCGAGGATGGAGTGGTTTTGGCGCTATCCTGAACGGTGGATTCAAAGCCGATGTTTGAGCTCATGGCGTGGTTTTCGGCTCGGTTTAGTCCCTTCCGGGCATGGTTTCTTCGATGGAGGTAGGGAGACGGATCGCCACTTCCTTCTGCACGTTTTCCCTGCTTCTGTGCGTAGTTTGGTGCTCGATCGGGGGAGATCAGGCCGGTTTTGTGAAAATCGTGGTTTTTGGGGTTTTCAGGGTTTGCTGAAAATGGCAACCATTCGTGGCGTGGTTAGTGTCTAACTGACCGCTGGGATGTTTGGATCCCATCCATGCTACTCTCGTGTTGATCGGTCATCTGCATGGGTCTTTTCTAGACCTTTTGTTGGTCCTTGCAGGTCTTCATCTTAGGCCTGGTGCCGAGTTGGTAGATTGGTAACTTCTGACGTTGTTATATCAGAGTCGCCCTTATGTCACTATTTGGAGTAGTTTGGGGTGCCGAGGTTAGTTCGGTCGCCACTTGTCTGGCGCGGGTTCTTCCCCTTTCTTACTTGTTCCCTACTCCTACTCCCCGTCTGTTCTCTACTACTAGAGTAGCTTTACAGCTTTGTAGTGTAGTTTTCCCGCTTTGCTACACCTGCCTGTTCTTCCTGTTGTTTTGTTGTTCCGTGTTACTGCGTGTTTTTCAGTGGGGATCCGCGTGACCCCTACTGAGCCAGTGACACGAGGCTCACCCATGCTTTTCAGGGGGGGTGACGTCTTTCTTTCTACTTCCGCGTGGTTCCTGGAGCGCTTGCTCGTTGCTTGTCGTTGTGGCCAGCTGGTACCTATGTCGGGCTTCCCCCGACTTCTCGGTACGTCTTTCCTTTCTGTCGACTGTACTGTGCTATACTTGCTGTCTTTAGCTTTGGACTTGACTCTGGTGTATAATTGTTAAAATGAACTGTTAATTAAAAAGTAATTTTATTTCTTCTACTTTAGCAAACCGATCTAATGAAATTTAATTTCTTCTGTTATATCTCTGTGGCTTCAATGTACTCTACACATGCCTTTATCACTTCGGAGCTTTCCCGCTCTTGGGAGGCCTCGCGGGTTCCAAGTGGTATCACGTGTATTCGGTAGTCCTACCGGGTATACCTGGTATCCGGGATCCGGGTCGCTACATCAGTCATCTAGAGGTTTGTGTTCTAAATGTTCCTGGTTGTGGGATCTTCAATAAGGGACATTGAAGATCCGGATAGACCGGTGCATGTGGTACTCACTCATGTGACGAGGGTGGTCGATCTCATAACCACCGGTGTGGTGACATCAATGTACATGTGCAGGTGCTCGTTATTAGAATGAGTTCACTGAATTGACCCGATCTAGAATTCCTGAATGGTAATCATGCTGACTGTCAATCAGGAGATTCTAGTGTCACTATAGCACAATTGGATCTTAGACCTGAGTCACAAAAGAGGTTTTGCATGGACTCCACTGAGCGTTTGATTGCTAACTTATGAACTTTAGCATTGTGGTTCTGGATAGTTGGTTATTCGGACTCAGTGGGATTCATGTGAAGACACTTTGGTGGACAACAAGGGATCATTCACTCTCTGCATGGATTAAGAGAGAGAATGCTCTATGGACATGTACTTAGAAATCCTTGGCCAGGGTATGGGAGTTCACTGAGAAAAGGAGTTTTCCAGTGATCTGTACTTAAGAGTACAAGGGTCCATAAGATCAGGATGCTTTAGGGTTTGACAGTTTGATCGTACCCTAATTCTGATTGGTGCATTGTATGAATGAGGATCTATAACTGTGTGGAATCTGATGACGGAAAGGTTCAATATGGGTTGCATCCCTCCCAAAGTCATTTGGGATCACGAGGTGTTGCTTGGTGCCGTTCGTGGTCGAAAAGCCCGTTAATTCCATTAAGAGTTAATGGATTATAATTAATTAAGTTAAGAAGGGTTCTTAGCTTAATGGGCCTGAAAACCAAACAGACTATTGTGCCTAGAGGGTCACACACAATAGAGTAGTGGATAAGGCGGATAAGGACGGTAATTATAGATAGTTTATAGGTTTTTGTGAAAAATGCCAAAGTCTATAAATATACGCTAAGGAGAGAAACCCTGGCCCAGGCATTAGGGTTTCTCCTCTGGCCACCCCTCTCTCTCTCCTCCCTGACCTAGGCGCACCCCTCTCTCTATCCTCCCCCTGCGGTGGTGGATGGTGGTGCTGAGGAGTGGCCGACGTGTGGAGACCGAGAAGGAGACTCCGTCTGTTCTCGCAATGGTATAGAAATATATAGAAATGTTCTTCTTCGGGCATCTGGGAATTAATTAATCCCGCAAAGGTATAGAAATGTTCTTCCTAAGCGGGTTTTCCTTAGATAGTTTTTGATTTTGATCGCCAGCAACGATCCACATCCTAGGGTTTCGTTGTTTCCATTGCATCTCTGATCGAAACCTTACATCTAAGAAGTAACACATTGTTGCTCTATCCACTGCTGAGGCTGAATATGTTGCAGCAGGGAATTGTGCAGCCTAAGTACTCTGGATAAAACACCAGCTCATAGACTATCACATAAATTTAGGATGCATTCCCATTCTTTGTGATAACACCAGTGATATTTCATTAACACAAAATCATGTTCATCACTTTAGGACTAAGCAAATTGAAATAAAACACCACTTCTTGAGAGATGAAGTAAGTAAGAATGAAATTGAGCTGAATTATGTAGAAACAGAAAATCAAATTGCTGATATTTTTACTAAACCTCTTGGGAATGAAAAATTTAAATTCTTAAGGAGAGAACTAGGTTTATATAAATTTCAGCATGATGATTGATTCCTTAAGTTCATTCTTGTCTGGAATAAATGCTTTATCTATGATGGTTCATATGCCTGTGATTCTGTCTAACACATGGTATCAGTAGTTGTAATTGCAGAAATATCTTGCATTGTATCCATCTTGATCTTATGGGTATATCAAATGGGTTGCTGGGATAAGGGCAGATATCTTCTTTCTGAAAATCCACACCATGTGTAGATGTCACGCCCCGAGCGCGGAAGATTACCCGGAGGCGTGACACGTCTATATAGATCGTGTCAATCATGTAAATATCAGAGTGCGCAAATAACTAAGATTTAACTCGAAATTAATACAAATAGTACGAGCTGACAATTGTCACAACTAATCAAAAGACAAATACATATGTTCCCAAAGTCCAACGACTAGGCTTCAAATCTTAAGCAGTTCTAATCAAGTTGACTAATACAAATGACATAGATGAATTGATACAACTGACATAAGTGAACTAATACAATAACACAAAGGACATGACAATTTGATAACTTCACTCTAACACTCATCACTCAGTCTCATTCCCTTCCGAGTGTTGGTTGGCATCCAAATTACCTGAAAATATTAGAAAACAACTAGATGAGCGAATCGCTCAGTAGGAATTACATCTCAAGATTTAACATGCTTTAAGTGGTTTACAAGTTCAATTAATGTCAGTAAAGCTATGCATGTAGATGAGTAGATATCAAGGATTGTAAAAATCAACAAGAGCAGTGAAGGAATAACAAGTGAGAGTATAAGGATTACAACTTCAATGCAGCAATAGCAAGAGATTCAAGCAAGTAATAACTGGAATTAACAAAATCTTTCCAAGAGAGTAAGAACTCATGTCTAGCAAGTAATAGAAAGTAATATAAATTCAAGCATGTAAAACTGGAATTGGCTATTTATCAATTTCATTCAAGTAAAAACTTTACCCTTCTGCGGGTCTCAAGTCAAATCAATCAAGTAATATCACGAGAATGAGTGGAATGTCTAAAGCCTAGCAAGCAAGTACTTCGGTGCAATGCCAAACACCGTGGTCAATAAACTCCCATGGGCACAAGTACCTTCGGGTGCTCCTCCCAGGACCAGATCGGGCCCTATATGCACAACATTAATCATGCCTGTCGACATCCACTCTCATTTATAGCCAATATAAAATTTCAAAGTTTGACCAGTATGATGTATAAGGTAGAATTATGGAATGGAATTCAAGGGCGCATTAATGTGTAGGGATGAACTAGGAGTGGAAACCAGTAACGTTTGATACACGAAAAAAAACTAGATAAGAGAGGTGCCTTATGGGCCACCTGACAATTTTAGAAACGACACCCTCACTGTGGGATGCCCTTCCTGGGAATTATACAGGGTTTAGAGGACCCTGTCAGGAGTTAAATATCACCTCTCAGGCTGCCATCTATCAGTGGAGATGGCAAAAGCGAAAGCCTAACGATCAGGTTAACGCAATGAGCCAGCTGTAGTTCATCGCGTCAACCCTACAGTTCATCGCGCCAACCCTGCGAACAGGCTGGGTCGACTCATCAGTTCATCGCGTCAACCCTGCGAACAGGCAGGGTCGACTCATCAGTTCATCGCGTCAACCCTGTGAACAGGCAGGGTCGACTCATCAGTTCATCCTGTCAACCCTGTGAACTGGCAGGGTCGACTCATCAGTTCATCGCGTCAACCCTGTGAACTGGCAGGGTCGACCCTGTGAGCAGGCAAGGTCGACTCATCAGTTCATCGCGTCAACGCGATGAACTGGCAGGGTCGACTCTGTAGTTCATATTTGCTCAAAATGGCTTAAGGTATTAATCTTTGATTAAACTAGGGTATTAACCTTTGATTTAAGTTTATTTAGGTAAAACTGATGACATGGATAGATAGAGAAAACTGTAAGGATTATAGATCTTTATTCATGCATTCGTTTCATGCTTTAGTTGCTTAAATATCAGATTTTTAACATGACGTATCATACAAGTTTTCATTTTTAAAGGAACTAAATGGAGACAAGGTTTCTAGATAGGCTACCTAACATATTAATTAGGTATGCTAGTTTGTTAGTAGATCAACTAACATGTTAATTAGTTATGTTAACAGGTTAGTTAAACTAATAAGTTACGTAAAAACACGATAAAACTTACGTTAAACGGATATATCGTATGGATATGAAGCTAATACATGCCAACTACCCTAGATTGAAGCTAATACATGCTAATCAATGCTAATCATCTTGGGTATAAGGCTACTACATGCTAATTATCTTGGTACGAGGCTAATACATGCTAATCATCCTAGATTTAAGCTAACACATGCTAATTATTCTAGGTATGAGACTAATACTTACTAATTATCTTGTGTATGAAGCTAATACACGCTAATCATCCTAGATTTAAGCCAACACATGCTAATTATTCTACGTATGAGACTAATACTTGCTAATTATCTTGGGTATGAAGCTAATACACGCTAATCATCCTAGATTTAAGCCAACACATGCTAATTATTCTAGGTATGAGACTAATACTTGCTAATATTTGCTAATACATGCTAATTATTCTGGGTATAATGCTAATACATGCTAATTATCTTAGGTATGAAGCTAATACATGCTAATCATCCTAGATTTAAGCTAACACATGCTTTATGAACACTAAATATCGCATGGAAATGAGCCTAATACTAAATGCCTAGACTAATCATCCTAGATTAGCTACTAGTTTAGTTAAAAGTTGAGAACACCTACTTGTTGGAAGATCGTAGCAGCAGAACCCTTCTTTGTAATCCCTGCAGAGCTTTGCCCCAACCTTAGCTAGCCTAGAATGGGGGTAGCAAAAGGGGTATGTTTATAGGGTTGTCATGGCCGAATGGGAGGCAAGATATGAAATAATGGGGCTTTACAGCTTGTACAGGCTGGAGAGATAAGGGATAATGTTTGGACAGCCAATCCATAGCCCAGATCGTAAAGTCTGTCTCCCACATTCATACACGATCCATCTTCAATGTGCACACTTTCAAAGTCTGTACATGCTCAAAGTCTATACATTGGCTTCACAAAGTCTGCACATCACAAAGTCTGTACATTGCTATTGCTAGCCTATTCACAAAGTCTGTAAATCACAAGTCTGTACATCCTCTCCCTCTCAAAGTCTATACATTGACTTCCTCTCAAAGTCTGTACATCACTTCCTCTCAAAGTCTGTACATCACAAAGTCTATACATTGGCTATTGCTAGCCTATTCACAAAGTCTATACATTGGCTATTGCTAGCCTATTCACAAAGTCTGTACATCACAAGTCTGTATATCCTCTCCCTCTCAAAGTCTATACATTAGCTTCCCTCTCAAAGTCTATACATTGCCTTAGCATAGTTATGAAGTCTGTATATTGCTGCTTTGCCAAATTCTGTACATTGGCATCTTTTCCTACGTTGCACTTCCAAGTCTGTACGTTGCTAGCTTATAATGTATAATTAATTGGCACAAAAGGTAAATGGTGGATGCTAGGATTTGAACCCTGGTCATTGGGTTGAAAGGCAAGTTACTTAACCAACTACACTAGGAAGCCACTTGTTAAGTGAATACTCTTTACATATGATAACTACGTGTTCCAACTTCTTACTTAATCTAGAGTTTATCTAATATATTTTTTTTGGGAAATATTATTAATAAATATATATATATATATTTTTTTATACGGGATGCTACAGTAGAGGCTTGTCCTCTGCCAAGTACCATGAGTCAAGATCTTGTCTGTGTCTTGCATTTCACTATTTGCTCATAAGTCACAAATATTGTGTCTAATAATTATGCACATAGACAGGGGGAGTAAGTGTTCATATTTTCTTCTTGTGCATGCTGTCAGGGGGAGTTCAGAATAAGTTGATGTTCGATCTGTCCAGGTGGTTACATACACCAAAGTCATCACCCTGTTGCAACCTTGACTCTATCCTTCTGATCAACAGATTTTGTCATCTTAAAATCTCAGATGTTCACATCATTTCTGAAAGTTCAGTATCTATTGCATGATATCAGATTCTCCTATCATACTTATTGATTTCCATTTTCTTGATATCAATCTCTTAAAATAGTCTCTGAAATAATGACAAACTAATAATTAGTTCATTACTCTAAGCTACTATTGTACCCGGACAATTTCCCCAGCAAAATACCAAAGAACAAACGGTTCAGGAATTTCTCCGAACACCTTCAAGGCATGGGCTATCCAGCCCCTCTAGCAACCCAGTGGGACCGACCAACAGCCCCAACCTGCTAACCAGGATATACGGCGGCATTAGCAATCAGTCGGGACCACTCCCGACCCCTCAGTTGCGGACTTTGTCTGCATTCTATACAACCACCCGGGCCAACCCGGGGGGCGCCCCGACTACAAGCCACGCCACGTGGCACTCAGCGAAGAGGCCAGGGGGCTACCCCCGAGACGCCTTCTTTCAACCTTCCAAGGTCAAAGGGAGACCCAAATAAGTCAACCACAGGCTTTAGAGGCCCGCAGCATGTACATACGGCTCACGCACGGGTGCCGGGCTTTTCCCCGAACACCTTGTGGGCGCATATGTACTAGCCCTCCTACAACAAACCGTGGGTCAACCCACGGCTCCAGCACACCAATCGGGTTCCACAACAACCCCCCAGCAAGTCGGGGCCATCCCCGACCCTCAGACACACGGCGATGAGCCGTTTAGACTTAGCTCTCGGGCCAACCCGAGGTCACTCTGCCAACCCACCGTGCAACGCGGCACACATCACGGGGCTTGGCTCAACTGCCCAAAGTGCCTCCTCTCAGCCCCCATAAGCTCATATTCTCAGCCCAAGGCCAAATCCAAGGCCCGCCGGTCACCTACTTGGCTCGTTCCACAACCCGGGGTGTGTCGGGCATTTATCCGAACACCTTACGAGCGGCGACAACAACTCCAAAACAACAGCCCCCCATGGGCTAACCCCAGCATCCCAGAGCCCCGTGTCCCTCAAAGGACACCCTCAGACGATGAAAGAAGACCCCCGGGGGCTATCCCTTGGGGTTGCGGCTCATCCAGGGCCGGTTCGCCCCTGGGCACGGCCGCGCCCCGCAGAGGGTGAACTCCCAGGGGGGCGTGCCCTCCTCCCAGCCCAGAGGCCCCATGGCCGTCCCCAGTCTCGGTTTCATGCAATAATCTATTCCCGTGCGAGGATCGTGCATGGATTCGCTCACTGTACCCGTACGTGAAAGGAACAACGAAGCCCGAAGCCACGCAGAAGCACGTAAGTCAACCTCCACAGTCTCCAGCCAACCAGTTCGAGCCACGTATCCTTTGTCCTCCTCTTTTGAGCCGAATTAGGACATAAAAAATAACAAAAATCCAATTTTATTGAGGTGGGGACCGCCCCCCTCTCTCTCTACTCTACTCTGCCTAAACCCCCCCCTGGGGGAGGGTTTAGGCAGACCAGCCTGCCCCCTCAGACTGGTCCGCCTAAACCCCATCAAAAATAAAAAAAAGTTTTTTTAAGAAATAAAAAGGGGCCAACCCAGTCCGCCTAAACCCCCTGGGGGAGGGGGTTTAGGCAGACCAGCCTGCCCCCTCAGGCTGGTCCGCATAAACCCTATCAAAATAAAAAAAGTTTTTTTAATAAAAAAAACTCTGCCGAGAGGGGTTTAGGCGGACCAGACCAGCCCCTTGGGCTAGTATGCTTAAACCCCCCTTGGGAGAGGGGTTTAGGCGGACCAAACCAGCCCCTTGGGCTAGTCCGCCTAAACCCTATGATGGGAATCAACACCGAGCACTAACATTTTTATTTTGCATTTGTGTTCTTTTGTTTGTATTTATACCCTTGGCTAATTGGGTTTGAAATTGTAAGGCATTATAAGCCAAAGGGTTAGTCTTTAAAGTCTTTGAGTTTATTTGTAAAAGTACAGTAGGTCCAGCAGGGGGCCCCACCCTCTTTCCCATTGGTCCACCTAGGTTCTAGGGCCCATGTGGGGCAAGTTCAAAGTCCAAAATTAGACTTGGATCAAGGGGGGACAAGGAGGGAAGAAAGTCCAAGTTGGACTCCCCTTTAGTCAAGGGGGCGCCCCCCATTTATAATAGTTTAATGCTTGTTGTATTTTTATTTAATTTGGCCATTTGACCACATGGGGATTAAATATCATATCCCTAGTTTACCCCTCCCAAACCCTAGATCTAGGGCTAGTTTTGGTCATTTGTATATTTCTATATAACCCATGTATTTTCCATTTTGTAAGAATTAATGAGAAAAAATACAAGAATTTGCGTGAAAATCAGCCTTGGGCGCACCCCCCTCTCTCCTCCTTGTTTTTGTTCTTGCTTGTTCTTCATCTTCTTCTTCTTGATCCAGGGTGTGAAGCCCTCGATATTGGAGTGAATCCAATTTCTATCTTCACTCTGGAGTGTGAAGCTCCACCATCGCCGTTCGTGCCGCCATCGGAGCCGCCACCAAGCCGCCATCCCCCTTGATGTCCTGAACTCTGAGTTCCAGAACAGCAAGATAAAGAAGAGGTCGGTTCTCCCAGCTCCCAGCTCTGATCAAGCTGAGATTTTGAGAGCTTGTTCCCCTTTCAGTTAGCTTCCCAACAATATAGATTTTGCCCCTTTCAGATCCGTTTGATATTTTTCCTGATATTTTTAATCTACTCCTAACAGTCTGCCAATCAGCAGATCTACGAGATAGAGTCTGTTGTTATATTTTTCCCGCCCCCTTATCCATCTCCTAAAATTCCCCAAAAAATCATACGTGTTCCTCACATCCCCCTCTTCCACCCCTAATTTTCTCAGGTATGGATCTACCATTTTTGTGTCGATCAAAAATTAGTCTCAGGGAGATCCTGTTCTGTCCTGACTATCTGTAATCCGAGTCAGTAAAAAACCCTTAAGAACAGTCATTTTCATTTCTAATCCGTCTACTAGATGGATATGAAATAATTATATGTTGTAGCCCTTTGAGTCCTCTATCCATCGGTACCAGTTTTGCTTCGATCCGACACCGGATCTGGTCGTTAAAATTCTTTTGTGGAGGCGCGCAGAACTGCTCCGTGAACAGGCCAGCAAAGGCAGCAGCAAGTTAATTCTTGCAAAATTAATTCAGCGTCGATTCAGTCGCCGCCGACTTCGGGGATCGAAGAGGAGTCATCCTGATGTGACACAAGTATAGGGTATGCAGCAAGCAAACGCAAACCTCGGACCTAATCCGCATTCACAATCACATAGCAAGTAAAATGATAAATTGAGACCGAAACGCCGTCGCACACTCGCAAGCCCCGGGTAACTATATGATGCTAGAGGGAGGTGATGGATCAAGACCCTAACTGGTAGAGTGCCAGCAGGGCTAGGGTTATCCTCCCGAGGGTACGTGGCCCACACTTTGGGGCTGGCCGGTGCCACTTGGGGCACAAGGTCCCACTCTCTCACGATGACCACGGTGACCACTCAATGATGATGGCTCCGGGAACGGGCACTCACTCTCTTGCGCAACGGAGCTATGTCTACGGATATTAAACAAACAGACACTAATATAAATGGAGCAAAGTTTTAGAGCTCACCTGGTTGGTTTGAAGAAACCAACCCCGTTTGGAGACGTGGGCGAGCGGGGAAGTGTGATCCCCGCACACTGCGCCGATGAAGCTTGGGCTGCTAGTTACATGAACTACACCCCACGCAGGAGGGTTGAACTAGGGGTGGGGTAATCACAGTTACATCAAACACTACCTCCACGCAGGGAGGGGCGCTAAGCCGGCCAGGCGAGAGAGAGAGAATTCCGCCGAGGACGACGGAATGGGCGCCGACGTGGTTCTGCCCACTTGTTGTTGGAGGGGACAGGAGGTCGCTGTTGCAGTCGTAGCTTGCTCTCAGGAATTTTTCCGATGACGAGATCAGTGAGGATGGCTTCGTAACAGGTACAGGGATGCCTCAGATTTATGGAAAATTCTTCTGCAGTCGCTGGTGGTTGTGGTGGAGACTCGAACAGGACGTCGGAATCTGGGGTTGGCAGCTTCAGAATGGATGCAGTCGGATGCAGAAGTTGTACCTGGGGATTCCGGACTCAGAATCTCGATCCGTCGGAGTTGATGGATCCGTGGACAAGTCCTCTGCACAGAAAAACTGACGGAGACTCCTTCTGAGGTCGGGGTGGACAGGAGGGATCCGTTGAGTGGGATCTGGTCATGGCAGACAGCAGGAGGCAGACCCGAACGACGGTGGGAGAAAATTTGGAACTCTAGCTCCCGGAGGCCGAACGGGATTCCGTTTCTTGCTCCTGATCGGGGATAGGGAGAAGAAGATCTTTGGAGAAGAAACTTCAGTCTGGATCTGTCGCTGTCGACCGTGGTTGAGCTTCTAGTCGGACTCTGGTGCTCTGCAGCTTGTTCCAGATGCTATCGGAGGAGATCGGCTCTCACGGGTGGCCACGAACTTGGAACGGAGTGCTTCCACTTCGCCTGGGAAGAGGACTGGGAGCCCTTTCCAGAATGGTACGCCTTGCCTTCAGAAGCCACCGTATGAGTTCGGGGGAGCCTCTGCAAGACGTGTCTTCTTCTGCTACCTGTAGTGGGGCAGGATGTAAGAGAGGGGGTGGGATGGAGGCAAGGGAGGCTAGTGTTTGGTGGAGGTGGAGAGGGTGGGGGTGTTTATAGGTGGCAGGTGGGTTGTGTGGGAGTGGAGGAAGGGGTGGAGCAGGGGTGTGAAGGGGCAGGAGGGTGGAGAGGAAGTGGGGGCCGAAGCTAGTGGAGGTGGAGGTGGGGTTCGGCCATAGCAAGGGTGTAAGGGGGGGGGTGGCTGTTTGCGCAATAGGTGGAGGGGGGCTGGAGTTTGAATGGTCTTGGGGTGTGAATGAAGGTGTGGGGGAGTGGGAAGGTTGCTTGGGGAAGAGGGAGGGGTGTATTGGAGGTGGGGAAGGTGTATGGGGAATAGGAAGAGTCACTTGGGAAGGGGAGGGAATTGATGGGGGTTAAGTGGCCTAGGGGAGGTGAAAGGTTGGAGGGGGAGGTGGCAGCTGAGGTGGAGGAGAGAGAGAGGAGGTGAAGGGGCAGGTTCGCCCTTGGGAGAGAGAAAGAAGGGGGAGGAGAGAGAGGGGGATCCGCCCCAAGGAGAGAGAGAGGGAGAGAGAACTAGAGAGAGAGAGGGGGATTGCAATTATGCTCAATTCTTCAAATCTTCATTACCTTCTCAAGTGGGGGTTGGGGTTCTATATATAGGGAACCCAACTTTGTACAAAAGCCCTTGAGAAAAAGGGAAATAACAGATAACCAAGGGTGCAAGAAGGGGGCGCCCATGGGCCTAGCTCCCTAATGGGCCAAAAGACCAGACAAGTCCAATATGATGTCCCACTAATAAGAGCACCTAGGGCAAGACTCAAAACTAGAAGTGAAATACATCAAAAGGACTCAACAAAGGAGAAAATACATCAAGATGTCTATAGTAGTGAGATCCAGTGCCGTCGAGGCCCCATCAAGTCATCCTATCCGTCTCCAGAGGGGAGAGATGTGTCGAGCCAGAGGGAGCTCTGAGTGATGTCCCCATCACATCCACCAGCATCTCAGCCAGTCGCCGCAGCAAGGATTCGACCGGAAGTTGCCATCCCAGTTCCTGAGTTCCCTTGTTGTACCGAGTTGGAACAGTACCAAGTCGGAACTGAGCCGGACCAGCAGCCCGTCTTCGACCCGATAGCCCTTCCGGCTCGCTGCCCGTCAACCCAAGATCGTTATTCCCAGGTCCCATTGTAGCCCTTTACCTCCCTGCGTGGAGTGGGCAATAAAATTCACTGCTGTAAATTATTGATAATTACTGTACCGGGAGTTATGGTTCTTGGCCTGGGTCGTCTTCCCCACGTCCGGAGCGTGGAGGTACATTCACCACCCTCCTCTTTTGGCATTTGCTTTACTTGTATATTTTCATATGCCGCTGCTAGACTGATAGGAACATAGCTCGTTATACTTTTATCACCGCTACGAGAGTGAGTGAGTGGAACCTGTCCCGTGACTCGATCCAAGCACGCGAAAAAGCCTATACCCAAGACTCAACGCCGGTTTCTTAACCGCGTAGATCCCGCGTTTCCCTTGCTTAGGGACGTCCGCGACCTAGAGTCCTAGGTTCGCGTCCCGTCCCGCATCAAATTGGTATCAGAGCGGAAGGTTGAGTCTATGGTAGTCATTGTTTAAAAAAAGAAAAAAAAGTGTCTAAGTCTAGGTGTTGCATTTGCATTCTTCTATTCAGTATATCAAAAGGTGTTTCCGGAATGATAGGTTACGCCTATCGGGAAGGTAGCACACTTGCGTGAGTTCGGTCTTCGGATCATACCTCCGCCACGTACCAGATACTGGTTGAGTCTAGGTTGGTAGTTGTAATGCCCCTGATTTTTTGGATATTTATCGGATCTAGATCCGTGGGTTTCAGATCATTTCTGTGGGTCCTGGAGTGTGTTTTGTGCTTTACGTGTGTTTTTCCTTGATATGCCTCCGGAACATTATGCAGGGTGAACCATGTGTTGTGCATCCCTTTAGTTTTGATGATGACAAAGGATATGTTTAATTGCTCCTTCAATATAAAGTAATGGACTCATGACAATTTGATGATGACAAAAGATGTGTTTAACTAATTCAATGCAAATCTGATAGTTCAAGTAATTTCAGGTATACTGAAGTACTAATGAAGTCAACAGATCAGAGGAAGTTGTCAAAGGTTGCTTGTCGACCAGAGAAGTAGTCATTGTCGACCAACGAATCAAACCAAACACAGCTCAAGCCATTTTTCCTCTATACGCGCTCTGGTTGTCGACCAGAGCCCTGCTCGTTGTCGACCACGGAACAGACAGAGCATCAGACGGAACTGCCAGCCATCTGGACATTGCCCCTTGTCGACCAGCGACAGGGCTATTGTCAACAATGAGCGATACAAGCATCAGTCTGAAGAACCAGCCGTCTGGACACTGCTCATTGTCGACCAGAGACAGGGTCGTTGTCGACCACAAGCGGTTCAGCTTCCAGAACCGAAATCCAACCGAATTCAGTTTCGGTTCCTTGAAACCTGCAGGTTGTTGTTGCAGGTTGTTGGGCTGTTCAGAGGATAAGATTCCGCACGGGATTCAAGGAGAGAATCTTGCTAAGAACCGGTCAAATCTTCTTTGGATTATCTTTAATCTTCTCCCTGTTTTTTAGAAAAAAAAAAAACCTAACAGTTTTTGCACTAGCGCGGGAAACAGCTTCGAACTTGATATGAAATGGTGCAAAAAGAAAAGGGTGGATATACGATGCATAGAGAACAGAATATGGGAATATAGAGAAGAAGCTAAGGAAGATCAACATCAGAAGTTTCTCTAACCAGAAAAGGAAGAGTGGCTCTCCCGCAATCAAAAAGCTGCAGAAGACAGAAGTGTTCGTCGGTGTTGCAGAAGGAAGATCTGGCTCAAGGCGTTGCAAGCTCCAGCAGCAAGGCAGCTGAAGACATCCTGCTGGAAGTCCTACAGGGAGTCTTGTCTTGTTACCTCTGTGATTGAGTCCCAAGCTGAACTCTTTAATTACTCTGCTACAAAAGTCCATGTTCAGCCTGTTACATCTTTTTATTCATCTTTACAACTAGTGTCAAGCTGTGAGGCAGCGGATTCAAGCTGTGTGTCAGCAGGAACAAGCTGTGTGACAGCGGTGTTTGTGTGAGATCAGAAATTCTCATATAGTGAAGCCTTGCTCAAATTGAGCAAGGGGTGGACGTAAGTCTCGGGAAGGGACTGAACCACCTAAAAAGTATTATCTTGTGGTTTGCTTGTTGTGTGTGTGTCTCTTTGTGTGTTTACTGTCATTGTTGCTATCAGCGTTAGTTTTATACTTCATTGATTTCTCGTGATCCAATTAGTCTTTGTTTGATAAATCGAAAAAGGGGGACAAGATCTATTCACCCCCCCTCTAGATCTAGTCAGTCCGTACTCAACACGTGGTATCAGAGCAGGTTCTCCAAAAATGTGGTCTAACAACCAGGAGAAAGCTGGCGGACTGAACTCTAGAAGTCTAATGGCTGAGGGACACTCAGTAACTAGACCACCATATTTTGATGGAAATGATTATTCATACTGGAAAAATCGTATGCAGGTGTTCTTGAGAGCACAAGATCATGAGATGTGGAGAGTGGTAAGCCGCGGACCCTATGATCTGCCCGACGACGAGGATACCTGGACCAGAGAACAGGTCAGAAAATCAACCATCAACTGGGGAGCAATGAACGTGATGCAATGTGCGCTTCACCCCACGGAGTTCTCAAGAGTCTCACAATGTGCAACAGCCAAGGAGATGTGGGATCGACTCAAGGTCATCTATGAAGGTACTTCAGAGGTAAGAGAGTCCAAAGCAAATATGCTAGTCTCAGAATACGAAATGTTTAGAATGAAAACTGATGAAAACATTTCTGAGATGTATGCCAGACTAGTACAACTAACAAATAGCTTAAAGAGTCTAGGCAAGACCTACAAAGAGCAGGAGCTTGTGAGGAAAATCCTAAGGTCCCTCACACCTATGTGGCATACCAAGGCCACAGTAATTGAGGACTCAAAAGACCTCACAACCATGACTGTGGATGAACTGATAGGTTCCCTAATGGCATATGAGGTCAACCTAAAGAGAAACGAAGATGAGGGCAAGAAAAAGAAGCAGCTCGCCCTGAAGACTAAAATAGGCACCTCTGAATTATCTGACACTGATAACTCATCTAGCACAGGTGAGGAAACTGGCGAGCTAGCCATGCTAACAAGAAAGTTCAGAAGGTTCTTGCGGAAGGAAGGTAAGGGATTTAAAAATCCTAAGGGCACGGTAAGGAAATCATCCCAGTTTAAGTTTGACAAAAACAAAGCTTCATCTAACAAGCTTGTTTGCTACAACTGCAGGAAACCAGGACACATGAAGGCTGAATGTCCAGAGGCTCCTAAGAAATCAAGCTTCAAGTGGAAAGGCAAGAGACCAAAGGCAATGATAAGCACATGGAGCGAGGAGGAGGAAAGCAGCGAAGAGGAAACAACCTCCGAAGAAGAAGAAGGAAACACATGTTTAATGGCCGAAGGAGACAGCAACGATCTTGAGGTAACTTCCCAGTTTCAAGACTTTTCTAGCTCAGATTGGGAAGAAGCCTTTTCAGACTTACTTGATACATATGAAACAACAAGAAAGGAAAATAAAAGGTTGAAGAAGAAAGTCAATCAGCTCAATAATGACAGCAACCTAATTGCTAACAGAACTCAACTAGAATTGGAAATCACCACCTTGCAAAATAAGCTGAATCAACACAAGACAGATGAAGAAAATGTCAAAGAGCTATTAGAAGAAAATGAGATACTAAAAAACACAATTGATGAGTTAAAACTAAAGACTCAAGAATATGAACAGGAAACTAAGCTAACTCAAAAAAGAAACAACTTACTCAAGGAAGAAAACAGTCAACTTCTGAAGGAAATAGAAAGAATTCAAAGTGAACTAAAAAACAAACAGGAAACATTGGAAAAAATGACTAAGGGTGAAGAAAACTTGAACGCTGTGTTGGGAATAAAAGTAAATTTTCAGAAAGAGGGGTTAGGATACAACCCAACAGCTAAAAAGGAATTCCAACTAAAAACGTTAAATGAAAAAGCTGACACAAAAGGAAAAGGCCCCTTGATAAACCTATATCAAAACAAACAAAAGGACTTAGCTGAAAGTTCCTCTAAACAGACTAATGTCACCTTGGAAGAGAGGAACTCTAAAGGGAAAATGGTCAATCTACATCAGCTTAAAAACAACAGCCATATCAGACGAGAAGGTCAAATTCACAGAAGTAACCAGACAAACAGAGCATTAAATCATGTTAATAAACCCAAACCTGTAAAACAAGGTGTCTGGAAACAGGCTGGTCGACAACAGACTCCTCCTATGTCGACCAGAGGATCTGCCAGAACAGGTGCTGGCTTCTGGAGAAACCCTGGTCGACCACAGACATACCAGATGTCGACCAGACACACAAACAGAACTCACAACTTATCTCAGCTGAAACAGAATGGAAATTGGAATTTAAGAAAATGGACTCAAAATAGAGGAACATTAAATCAAAAGGAACACAACCTGAACAAGTTAAGAAACGAAAAGACAAACTGTTCTAACAAAATTTGGGTTCCCAAGGTGTTGTTACAGCAGTTTCATGATTTCACAAGCTATCTGGGACCCGGGTACCATTGGGGTCCAAAAGTTTCTGTGTAATTCGTGATGCAGGAATGTCTGGCAGCCATGCACAACAAGTGGTACTTAGATAGTGGTTGCTCACGACACATGACAGGAGACAAGACCAAGTTCTCCCAGCTAAGCTCAAAAGATGGAGGTTATGTGACGTTTGGAGGAAATAACAAAGGCAAGATTATCGGAAGAGGTAAGATAGGTAAGAAACCTTCAAACTGCATTGACAATGTCTTGCTGGTGGATGGACTGGAATATAATTTATTGAGCATCAGTCAACTATGCGACAAAGGCCATAAAGTAGTATTTGACTCCAAAACCTGCAAGATTATTGAACCAAATTCAGATGCAGTCAAGTTTATGGGTGAGAGAGTGAACAATGTTTACATGATAGACTTGGATGATCCAGCCCACTCCAACTTGTGCCTAACCGCCAAGAAGGAGGACTTGACCTAGTTGTGGCACCGAAGGCTAGGGCATGTTAGCTATAGGGTGCTGCACAAACTTGTGAAAAATAAAATGGTTATTGGTTTGCCTGAAATTTCGTTTGCTCAAAATGTCAAAGTATGTAAAGCATGCACCCAAGGAAAGCAAACAAGAAAATCATTCAAAGGTAGAACTGAAAGTCAGTCATCCAGACCCCTAGAACTTGTACACATGGACCTTTCTGGCCCAACAAGAATTGCCAGTCTTAGTGGTAAGAAATATGGTTATGTTCTAGTGGATGATTTTTCCAGATTTACATGGGTAATGTTCTTATCACATAAAAGTGATGCTTTTCATGAATTTCAGGAATTTTACAAAAGAATGAAGCAGGATGGTAAGTCCAAAGTGTGTACAATCATATCTGACCATGGCGGGGAGTTTGAAAATTCTGATTTTGATGTATTCTGCAGAAACAAGGGCATAACCCACAGATTCTCCTCACCAAGGACACCGGAGCAAAATGGAGTTGTAGAGAGAAGGAACCGCACTCTTGTCGAGATGGCTAGAACCATGTTGGTTGAAGCTAATCTTCCAAGGAAGTTTTGGGCTGAGGCGGTCAACACAGCATGCTACATTGTAAACCGGGCAATGGTAAGACCATCTAGTGCAAAAACTCCATATGAAATGCTCAAAGGTAAGAAACCATCTCTAGCTCATCTTAGAATCTTTGGTGCAAGATGTTTCATTCATAACAACGATAAGAGAGTCTTGGACAAATTTGAACCAAAGAGTGACTCAGGAATATTCTTGGGCTATTCTGACCGATCAAGAGCCTATCGGGTTTTTAACACCAAAGATCAAATTGTTGAAGAATCCCCTCATATTTCATTTGATGAAGTTAATGATCTTATTAAAAATGAACAGGTCAGCAAGGAAGAAGAAGATGGAGAATTTCTGAAAGACAAAGAAGAACCGATGGAGAATGAAGAAGCACAGAATCAAGAAAGAAACCAAGGTAATTCCAATGATCAGACCGAAGGAGAGATCATCTCAGGTAACAATCTTGAAAACTTGAGACTTCTTAGAGATCATCCCTTAGATAACATTATTGGTGGAATACATGATCCTAGGAAGACTAGATCTCAGATTAAGGCCATTAATGAACTGGATCAACTTGCTCTTGTGTCCCAAATAGAGCCAAAATCTGTAGAGGAAGCCTTAAAAGATGAATCATGGATAAATGCTATGCATGAAGAACTAAATCAGTTTGAAAGAAATCAGGTGTGGAGACTTGTCCCTAGACCTTCATCTCACCCTGTAATTGGAACCAAATGGGTATATAAAAACAAGTTGAATGAAGAAGGGGTTGTAATGAGAAACAAGGCTCGACTGGTAGCTAAAGGGTACAACCAGGAATTTGGGGTTGATTTTGAAGAATCATATGCTCCAGTTGCTAGATTAGAAGCCATCAGGATATTGTTAGCCTTTGCAGCATCTCATGGAATCAAATTACAACAAATGGATGTAAAAAGTGCTTTTCTAAATGGCATAATAAAAGAAGAGGTCTATGTGGAACAACCCCCTGGTTTTGAAAATGATGAACTTACTAATCATGTTTTCAAATTGCATAAAGCTTTGTATGGATTAAAGCAGGCTCCTCGGGCTTGGTACGAAAGGTTGAGTTCCTTCCTCACTAAAAAGGGATACACAAGAGGTAAAATTGATCAAACATTATTTTCCAAGACCCAAGGTAAGGATATACTGATTGTACAAATCTATGTGGATGATATCGTGTTTGGATCTACTGAAACCTCTTTGTGTACTGAATTTGCAAATTTAATGACTAATGAGTTTGAAATGAGCCTAATGGGTGATTTACAATTCTTTCTTGGATTGCAGATCTCACAATGCAGAGAAGGATATTTCATAAATCAATCCAAGTACATAAAAGAAATGTTGAAGAAATTTGGCATGGAAAGCTGCAAGCCAATCGAGTCACCCATGGGTACAAGTGCAACCTTGGAAGCAGATATAAAAGGTAACATGGTAGATGCCAAGAAATACAGAGGTATGATCGGATCCCTACTATACTTAACTGCATCAAGGCCAGATATTCAGTTCAGTGTATGCATGTGTGCTAGATATCAGTCTAGTCCTAGGG
This sequence comes from Amorphophallus konjac, assembly GCA_022559845.1. Taxonomy (NCBI): domain Eukaryota; kingdom Viridiplantae; phylum Streptophyta; class Magnoliopsida; order Alismatales; family Araceae; genus Amorphophallus; species Amorphophallus konjac. The sequence goes on along the minus strand of CM040124.1, from coordinate 49,705,328 downwards.
AATCACATTTAGGAGCTGTCAAGCGTATCTTTCGATACCTTGCCGGCACCCAAGAATTGGGTTTGTGGTATCCTACATATTGCAAACTAGATCTGATTTCATATTCGGATGCTGATTATGCTGGTTGCAAAATTGATAGGAAGAGTACTAGTGGATATTGTCAATTCTTAGGTGGATGTTTAATTTCATGGGCTTCTAAAAAGCAACATTCTGTAGCACTCTCCACTGCTGAGGCTGAGTATGTCGCAGTAGGGAGTTGTGGTACACAAGTTCTTTGGATAAAACATCAACTCCAAGACTACAATGTAGATCTTGGTTGTGCACCCATTTTATGTGACAACACTAGTGCTATTAACTTGTCTAAAAACCCCATTCAACATTCTAGGACAAAACACATTGAGATCCGTCATCATTTTCTGAGAGATGAGGTATCCAAAGGAAATTTCATGCTTCAATTTGTAGAAACTGAAAAACAATTGGCAGACATTTTCACTAAACCCCTAAACAATGACAGATTTTCAACTCTAAGAAGGGAGTTGGGGATATGTAGAATATCTCCTGAAAATTCTTGAAATGCTCATATTCATGTGTTCTCTGTATAGCTTTCTGTCACTTCTGTAATTAGATATGTCAGTTAGATCTCTGGTACTGATTGTGTTTGGAAGCTCTGGTGTCGGCTGTTACTGGTTAGCTCTGGTGGTCGACCCAAGACAGGGCACTGGTCGACCAAGGCATCAAGGCAGGAAACTGTTTGGTTCTGTGACTACGCAGATGTCGACAATAGACAGTCCCATGGTCGACAATAGATTTATAAGAAAGCAGATGTCAACATCAGGCAGGGTCTGTGACTGCGCAGATGTCGACCAGAGACAGCTCTATGGTCGACAATGGATCTGTAAGGAAGCAAATGTCCACTTTAAATAGGTTCCTGGTTAACACTAGTTCTGGTAGGAAATCTTCTGGATTGTTCAAACTGTTTGAGCTCAGATTCATCTTCACTCATTCACCATCATCCATACTTCCCATTCCCTGTGTCTTTCTATCTCATCCTGGCCAACATTACTTCTTAATTCAGCATGGATTATCAAATTGAGGGGGAGAAAAAGTGTAAACTCATTCCTTGATAAAACATTGAATAACCTAACCATATCTTCCTATAAAATCACCAATGTATTCAATAAGAGTAGAGGCTGAGTGTAGTAATGAGGATTTGGACTGTACTACTTCAATAAATTCAAACCATAACTATGATTCTGTCACATGATTTTGGAGACTTATGATTGTTAGTAGTAAGTCGATTTCTCTATCTGTGCCCGTTCTGAACAGTTAATATAAATCCAAAAATATAGCATGAATGCACGTGGAATACGCCATAACTCTGTCTTCATGGTAGAGCAATGGATTGGATTCTGAGAAACTACTGCCTCCCATCTTAAGAAAAAATGGATGAAAAATAAGTGAGAGGCATGTGTGTCATGAAGAATCAATCTATCTCTGCTACCATCAAAAATTATTGAAACTGGGCATACTGAGTAACTGGGGATATTGGCGTCTGATAAACGTATATCCTCACGGATCAAAGGTGTGTCCCAGTTAAAAGTGGAATGGTTAGGCATGCTAAGTAGCCGAGGTTTCTGGCGTGTAAAAAGCGTGTCTCCTCGTGTAGAAAAGCATGTGATAAACCTGACCACAGCTTTCAAAATGCTTCCAAAAGGAAACACTCAAAATTATCTAAAAGGCAGAGGAAAATGGTTGACCAAAGGTATGGCATGCAAAGAAAAGTTGAAAACACTGTTCAGAAAGCACAGCTATTAAAATCATCTCATGAAATCTATTATAAGTTTAAGAGGTCATGTGGAGGAAATTAGATATGGGGCGTAAGCTTATTGGTGCAATACTTTCAAATTCAAGTGAATCACTAAGCCCACTCTACTAGTTTACAAGGTGGTCTTTGCATAAGGGTGGAGAGGTTACATAAATGCTTCATTAAGGAACGGATGTACACTTCAATAAATCCCCCAAATTTCATTAGGCTGAATTAATCCTGGCCCTTCGTTTTCAGCATTGCGCTGGTTCCACTACCCTAGAATCTATGACCCAGATCTCATTCACTAATATCCTGCCCTATAAATTGAACCGACTGGGTCCCTACTCCTCTCACCCTCGCCGTTTTCACCCTTCACGGTCGTCCTCCATCTCCAGTCCCCTATCGACCCCTTGTGCATCCCTCTCTCGCCTCAACACACTCTCTCGCTACCTTCCACCATGAATCCGTCGCGTGCTCAGAGGTCGTCCAAGCGAGCAAGGATCAGGTTCCTGCCGAATCGTCGCCGCCGTCCAAGCACTCCAAGCAGAAGGCCACGCAGGGTCAGCCATCGACCACTCGGCGGTCGACAACGGACAAGGCAGCAACTTTCGATATGCCCATCGTCCATCCAGTCTCTGGATCACTGAAGCCCCGGACCATCCTGCCACCGAGAATAGTAGATTTCTCCGATCAGAAGCTGATGGAGATGTTCCCAGAGCTGCTGGAAGTTTTGGACGCCCAAGGTTGGACAGAGTTTGTCTCTGCACATACTATGTATTCCCCACAGCTTGTGCAAGAGTTCTACCACAATCTGCAAGTCGTGGATGACAAGGTCTATACAGTAGTTCAGGGAGTCGTCATCAGCCTCGACTTCAAGCTCCTCCACAAGGCGCTGAATATTTCCAGGCATGGTACTGTCTTCAATCCTGAGGATTTTGATTTCAAAGCTGCATATGCCGTGGTCACTGGCCAACCAGTCCCTGAGGTTCTTCCAAAATCCCTCAATGCCAACACTTTCCCTCCTCTTCATCGATTGCTCCATCACCTTCTTACCACTATAATCCAACCAAGAGGAGGCGCCAGGGAACATGTAAGTCGACTTCACCTATTTCTTCTCCATGGCCTCATCACACGCCAACCCATCTGCCTTCCCAAGCTCATGCAGAACACTTTCAAAACCCTCTTGCATTATCCCCTGAACTCTCTTCCTTATGCTGCCCACATTACTGCCATTTTGGAAGCAGCAACTATACCCATTCCTCCCGCTCCGCGCGTTGTCATTCCCAAACGGCACGTATACTCATTCCATTACGTGACCACATTTTTGGGCTATAAGAAGGTCGGAGATCAAGTCCAGCGCACTCTACCATCCAAGGGTAAATCCAAAGCACCGTTGCCTTCCTCCTCTCCACCACAGACACCCATTCATGTTAGCCCTGCTGCAACCCCTCCACCTGAGGTGCTTCCCACTCACACTCCCACTTTTACCACCACTGCTACCCCTCCTCCACCTTCACTCGCTATTGTGCCATGGCAACCAGGCACTGCAGCCACTCATGTTCCATCTACGTCTGTTCCACCTACCCATGCTCCCTGTACCTTCGCTCCGTCTACTTCTGCTCCACCACCTCCTTCCACCTCCAATACTGAGTCTCACGGAGTGCTTCTCCAGATAGCATCTCAGCTGACCTCACTCACAACTCAATTCCAATCCTTTCAAGAAAGTATGAATGCTGCAACCGGGCGCTTGGAGCTGAAAGTCCAAAGACTAGAGCAGCAGATGGAGACCAGGTTCATCAAGCAAAAGGAACACTCAGATCATGCTAGCTCTCGGTTTAACAGACTGGTTAGCACTTTAGCTGAAGTGTCAGCAGAGATGGGTACACGCATTGAGTTCACCAACCAGCAGACTAAACAGTATCACCATGCTACTATCTCAGAGATCCAGAAGCTAAGGCTTTCTTATGCACACATAGTTGACAAGCTGGATCGGATGGCAGAGAACGTGAAGCCCGAGACTTCTTCGTCCTCCTCGGAGTGAATGTCTGGATACTCCTCTTTTTGCTGTTGACAAAGGGGGAGATAGAGTCTTTGTGTGTCATTGTGTGTCTAGGTGTGTCTAGATGTCAAGTCTTTGCCTTTGTTTTTTGAGTCATTCATGTAATTCATGTTATGATACTTTTGAAAGGCATATCAAATGAATTTTCTGGCTGAAATCTGTGATAATGATATATGTTATGATAGTTTCTGAATGGCATATCAAATGCATTTTCTGGTTGAAATAATCTCCTAATTGTCACAATGACTCATGGTTGTCATCATCAAAAAGGGGGAGAATGTTGTGCATCCCTTTAGTTTTGATGATGACAAAGGATATGTTTAATTGCTCCTTCAATATAAAGTAATGGACTCATGACAATTTGATGATGACAAAAGATGTGTTTAACTAATTCAATGCAAATCTGATAGTTCAAGTAATTTCAGGTATACTGAAGTACTAATGAAGTCAACAGATCAGAGGAAGTTGTCAAAGGTTGCTTGTCGACCAGAGAAGTAGTCATTGTCGACCAACGAATCAAACCAAACACAGCTCAAGTCATTTTTCCTCTATACGCGCTCTGGTTGTCGACCAGAGCCCTGCTCGTTGTCGACCACGGAACAGACAGAGCATCAGACGGAACTGCCAGCCATCTGGACATTGCCCCTTGTCGACCAGCGACAGGGCTATTGTCAACAATGAGCGATACAAGCATCAGTCTGAAGAACCAGCCGTCTGGACACTGCTCATTGTCGACCAGAGACAGGGTCGTTGTCGACCACAAGCGGTTCAGCGTCCAGAACCGAAATCCAACCGAATTCAGTTTCGGTTCCTTGAAACCTGCAGGTTGTTGTTGCAGGTTGTTGGGCTGTTCAGAGGATAAGATTCCGCACGGGATTCAAGGAGAGAATCTTGCTAAGAACCGGTCAAATCTTCTTTGGATTATCTTTAATCTTCTCCCTGTTTTTTAGAGGAAAACCTAACAGTTTTTGCACTAGCGCGGGAAACAGCTTCGAGCTTGATATGAAATGGTGCAAAAAGAAAAGAGTGGATACACGATGCATAGAGAACTGAATATGGGAATATAGAGAAGAAGCTAAGGAAGATCAACATCAGAAGTTTCTCTAACCAGAAAAGGAAGAGTGGCTCTCCCGCAATCAAAAAGCTGCAGAAGACAGAAGTGTTCGTCGGTGTTGCAGAAGGAAGATCTGGCTCAAGGCGTTGCAAGCTCCAGCAGCAAGGCAGCTGAAGACATCCTGCTGGAAGTCCTACAGGGAGTCTTGCCTTGTTACCTATGTGATTGAGTCCCAAGCTGAACTCTTTAATTACTCTGCTACAAAAGTCCATGTTCAGCCTGTTACATCTTTTTATTCATCTTTACAACTAGTGTCAAGCTGTGAGGCAGCGGATTCAAGCTGTGTGTCAGCAGGAACAAGCTGTGTGACAGCGGTGTTTGTGTGAGATCAGAAATTCTCATATAGTGAAGCCTTGCTCAAATTGAGCAAGGGGTGGACGTAAGTCTCGGGAAGGGACTGAACCACCTAAAAAGTATTGTCTTGTGGTTTGCTTGTTGTGTGTGTGTCTCTTTGTGTGTTTACTGTCATTGTTGCTATCAGCGTTAGTTTTATACTTCATTGATTTCTCGTGATCCAATTAGTCTTTGTTTGATAAATCGAAAAAGGGGGACAAGATCTATTCACCCCCCCTCTAGATCTAGTCAGTCCGTACTCAACACCATGGCGTTCTCCGACTCCGAGATGTGATCAGCGCGTTGTGCTCCTCCCGAGGATCGCAGAGGTAATTTTTTGTAACTTTCTGAAGTTCTGTAATTTTCGGGCTTTTCTATATATATTAACCCTTTTCTCTCTCTCCCCTCTCATTTCTCATTCTCTCCCTCTCTCTTCTCTTTCTCTCCCCCTCTCCCCCGAGCGGCCGACGGTGGCGGAGGAGGGCGAGATGGCGAGGCGGCGAGGCGAGGAACGAGGAACGGGTCGAGGATCGAGGGCCGGTGGCGCGTGGAAGCTCGGGTGCGAGTTCGTGAACCGGTGAGGGTTTCGTGGCGTTTTCTTTGCGGATCGGCGACCTCGGGGCGTGAAATCTTCGGTGGAGGTAGGGAGATGGACCCCCAACTCGTGTACTTCATTTCTCATGAGTTTGGTAGGCCGTGACGAGCCGAGCATGGGTTTATTGTCGTTTTGGGGAAAAACCATATTTTTGGGGTGTGAGCCCGATCTAGCGTTTTAACGCATTAATCGGTGGTTTGTGGGCATCATCGAATGCCTAGGGGCTTGGGGAAGGGTTTCCCCTTTGTTTTCCCATCACCCGGGGGTGATTGGGGCGTGGAATCGTTTTCCCACCATTTTCCCACCATTTCGGGTTCGGGACACTTTAGCGGTCATTCCAGAGACCGCTAAGGTCTTCTAGCAGACCAAGGGGAGACCGCCATAGGTCTCCCTGTGTCAGTTCAAGTTTGGCGGCCACGCGATAGACCGCCAGGGTCTTTGGCGGCCCAAGATTAGATCGCTAAGATCGCTTGAGCTTTGTGTGTTTTGAGGGTTTGGCTGCCCATAGGTGGACCGCCAGGGTCGTTAGCGGTGCAGTGTTAGGCCGCTACTTCCTGCTTGGCGAACCAAGAATGGACAGCTATGGTCCCGTGATTTTGGCTTGTGGCGGTCCAAGGTTAGACCGCTAGTCCTTGTGACGGTTTAAGGTTAGACCGCTAAGAGTTTGCCATGCTTGCGATGTCGAGTTCGCGTTGTGTTGGTCTCCGGTCGACCCGGTTGTGACTCAGTGGTCGACGTTCGGCCTCGTGAGTGTCCCGGACACCCCGTGGTTTCCGTGTCCATGTTTCTGGGGTGTCGGGAGGAGCCGTGTTACATCGGTTAACGTGCCCATAGGTGTGTCTTCCGGGCTTTGTGTTACGCTAGATCGAGTCACTGTGGACCGGTCTGTGTGCGGTGGGGTTCCCCCGCATGTCGTGGGTTTCAGCGGAAGATGATTCCCGTGTGGGTCATGTGTTTGGCCTTGGACTGTGAGTCCAGTCATCCAGCCTGGAGCTGGAGGTTTCCCGCTTTTCCCTGGGATGGGGGAATCGGCGTGGCGGCTTGTGAGCTGCCTTGGGAATCATGCTTCTGTGCTTTCTGCGTGGGCCATGTGTGTGTCCTTGGACTGTGAGTTCAGTCACCCAGCCTGGGGCTGCAGGTCTCTTGAGTTCCCTTTTGAGGGGATGGTCTTGGCGGCTCGTGAATTGCCTCAGTATTCGTGCTATCGTGATTTTAGACCTAGGGATTAGGCTAGATTGACGGCCTGGTGCTGTTGCATATGAGGGTCTTGACCCCGAGTCTCGTGACTCAAGGATCGTTGTATTTAATGGGTCTAGAGGACTGTCCAGAGTCCAGTGGCTCGATGGCACATGGTTCTTTTCGACCTTCGCGCAGGGTGCGTGCGTGTTTCTCGGAGTTTCTCTTTGGAGAGTGGTCACATCAGTGACTCCCCACTAGTCGTAGCCTTCTGACACGTGAGTGGTCCCACCAGGGAGTGGTGGTGAGGCTACCCCGAGAGACAATTTTTAGACTGGTTTTCGTTGGGCCCCACGTCTTGCAGCCAGAGTCCGGCTGAGAGGAAAACTAGTCAGAGGGCCAGACCAGGGACGCACGGTCTGTGTGTGCACACGTGGTTGGGGGAGATTGGACCCGCGCTGACCAGTGCGACCCCAGCTAGTCACTTGTTCTGTGGTTACTTGTACGGTGTCTTAGTTCCCACTGGGCCGGAGGGAGACACCTGAGGCACGGTCTGAGACGTCAGTGGACGCATCCGGCCTTGCTTCTGGTGGGCAGGTACTCCTGTCACGTGATACGTGACTCTCCTATTTCCGGGTTTCGTTTACCGTCTGCGAGACGTGGTTTTATGGACCGTCCGGTGTTTTTGAGGCAGTGGCCAGGGTGCTAGTAGCTTTACCAAGGTTGCGTCTTGTTGTGTGGTGCCCGAGACCAGGTGGTCAGGGTTGCACCTTGGATAGCGTGTCCAAGTTGGCCTTGTCCTGGGACACATGCCTCTACGATGGGGTTGCCGTGGGTTTTACCTCGGGGAGTGGTGTTAGTGTGGTCTGGTTCCCGACTGTGAGATCATGACTTCTCTTTCTACTTGACCGGTACAGTAGGAGTAGCTGTAGTGCCGAGTTTTGATCGGCCACCGGTTCGCTGTTCCTGCTATAGTTGTAGTGACTGCTTTCCGTGCCACCGTTGTTCTCAGTTGGGGTTCCGCGGGATCCCTACTGAGCCAGTGACAAGAGGCTCACCCCTGCTTTTCAGGTGCGGCGGTTCTTCCTCGAGGTTCGAGGGTGCTGTTTGGAGGTTCTTAGTTGCTAGCTCGCCGGGCCAAGTGTTCACTTGGCATGTGGTACGTTTTACTACTTTAGACTGTACTTTCTGTTGGACTGGACTCTACTGTTGTAGTAGTTGTTTATTTATTTCTGTTAATTGTTGAATTGTCCTGCCTTATTTCCTATTTCTTTGTACCTCCACACTCCTTTTAGCCCTTCTGAGCCCTCCCGGCTCGTGGGCGGCGGGCCAGGATTCGAATGGTATCGGGTTCTTCCCGGTATCTGGATCTTGGGTTGTCATAGTAGTCGAGTCTGCATTCCAACTTTGTATTGTCATTTTCGGGTCGTGTCTACTCGGTTCGTCATGTCACCAAGTGTCGGCATAGCCATCCTATAGCTCCCCGTGTCGCATGGATCCCCAAAAGCCCATATCATATGCATGGTGGCGACACGCCCTAGGATGGGAAACCCAACCCCACCACCTCCGTAGGCCCGAAGCCTTGGACTTCTATGGCTCCAAAGTTCCGAGCGACTACCTAGAGTGGGAAGCCGCTATGGACAAATACTTTGAGTGTTACATTATGACCGATGCCATGCAAGTCGACTTTGCCACAAGGTGACTTTTTTACGAAGGCGCCGAACAATGGAGGGACATAGAATACTTGAGAGAAATTAAGAGACAATGGCCTATAGAGTCTTGACGTGAGATGAAGGGCGAGCTTAGAAGGGTCTACCTACCCGGCCCAATCACCTCCAACCGACCCCACCCAATCACCTCCAACCAAGTGGGTCATAGTTGGAGGCAAAGAGCCCCACATGTAGACGAGCCTAAGCCCAATACTAGGCCGAGTGATTATGGGCGAGGCCATCCCAATACCCCTACTCTAAACCCCACCGTTGCCGAACTTTTCAAAACCATTTCGGATCAGTTTGATATGATGTGTACTCAAATTAACGGATTCCTGCCGGAGCCACGCAACCCGGTGCCACCCCAAGGACCTCTACCCCCTAGGGAGGACATTCCTTCCCCACCCATGAGAGCTCCATTGCCACCACCCTTACCTTCCGATCTTTATTCGGAGCCACGTCATTTGGAACCACCCGTATTTCTAACGGGAAAGCTTTTCATCGGCGAGCCACTACTTAGTTGGCTCAAGATAGGCTTGGTCCCTAGACCGCCTTACTACCCATCCATGGACCCTACACTACCATTAGTGCCGATCAACTCATTCCATACCACATTCCGGTCTAGTCACCATGTTGATACATTGGATGACCTTACTAAGGGTTTAGACTGGCAATGGAAGTTGACGCACTTATTGGCCCGAGCCTTCGACCAACCCAATAGTCGTAGCTTCACACATCCGGCCTTAGGGTCCATTACCTCCGTGTGCACCATGGGTCATGTCCCCACAGAGGTTCTCTTATTCCTCCCCCTGCCGGTCGAGCCAAACTTCATTCCCTTTACCCCGAGGGAGGAACCATACCTTCTATATGAGATCACCGTCCCTTATACCCTAGTGCATGAAGGTGACCACCTACACCTTCAAGAATTCCAAACTTGGGACCGTGATCTATGGGATCCCAGTTCGAGGGGTCATACTTTCTTTGATCCCTTCGACCCATTCCCTAGTGAACCCCTTGACCCATCACATTTACTCCACTTTTTCGAGGGAGTCCACTACCACACCCCTTCCCCACGGGCCAGTCCACCTACACTTAGCCAGGGGACCGTTCCACGGTCATCATATAGGGGTGACGAAGAAGGAGTATTCGACTCTCCTAGCCCTCCCAAGTCTCCCAAATCCAGCAGGCAGCCGCATACTAGGGACAGATTCGGATGTCTAGGAGTCCCCCATTCCGTCAACCATCGATTGCATCTAGTGTATGCATGGCACACATTCGGATGTCCTGGTCCACCATTGCATGTGTGTGGGTCGGACTAACAGTATGTTTGTTTAGGGTCATGTGTGGGTCTTTGTTTCGTGCAGTTTGTCTGTCGAGTGCACATACATACATCGAGTTGAGTCGGTCTTTTGTACGCTCGCGTTGTCAGTCCCTTTCGAGTGCGAGGCAAGTCGGATCCAATGCGTACGTTGTAGACTTGTCAGAATTTAGGATCGGCTCTACCTCAACATATCGGATCTAGTCACATAAAGGGACCCAGCGGTGATTCCTAGTGAGTCTTCGAGCCGCCTCCTCCCTTTGAGAGTGACCCCACCCCGGAGTGTCCACCATTAGCCTCTTTCCCACAGCAACATGTGCATATCGAATATATACGGGATGAGCAGGTGACGATTACTTGGAGTGGAGCGTACTCCGCGCTACCAGGTCGGTGATGGATCCGCCGGAGCCACACGAGCAGCCGCACCCCTCTTCCCACCCGGGGAGAATTGATGGGAATCAACATCGAGCACACATATTTTTATTTTGTATTTATGTCCTTTTGTTTGTATTTATACCCTTGGCTAAGTGGGTTTGCAATTGTAAGGCATTATAAGCCAAAGGGTTAGTCTTTAAAGTCTTTGGGTTTATTTGTAAAAGTCCAGTAGGTCAGCAGGGGCCCCCACCCTCTTTCTCATTGGTCCACCTAGGTTCTAGAGCCCATGTGGGGCTAGTTCAAAGTCCAAAATTGGACTCGGACCAAGGGGGGACAAGGAAGGAAGAAAGTCCAAGTTGGACTCCCCTTTAGTCAAGGGGGCGCCCCCCATTTATAATAGTTTAATGCTTGTTGTATTTTTATTTAATTTGGCCATTTGACCATATGGGGATTAAATATCCTATCCCTAGTTTACCCCTCCCAAACCCTAGATCTAGGGCTAGTTTTGGTCATTTATATATTTCTATATAACCAATGTATTTTCCATTTTGTAAGAATTAATGAGAAAAAATACAAGAATTTGTATGAAAATCAGCCTTGGGTGCACCCCCCTCTCTCCTCCTTGTTCTTGTTCTTGCTTGTTCTTCATCTTCTTCCTCTTGATCTAGGGTGTAAAGCCCTCAATATTGGAGTGAATACAATTTTTATCTTCCTCTGGAGTGTGAAGCTCTACCACTGCCATTCGTGCCGCCATCGGAGCCACCAGCAAGCCGCCATCCCCCCTGCTGTCCTGAACTCTGAGTTCCAGAATAGCAAGATAAAGAAGAGGTCGGTTCTCCTAGCTCCCAGCTCTGATCGAGCTGAGATTTTGAGAGATTATTCCCTTTTCAGTTAGATTTCCAGCAATATAGATTTTGCCCCATTCAGATCCCGTTTGATATTTTTCCTGATATTTTTAATCCACCCCTGACAGTCTGCCAATCAGCAGATCTGCGGGATAGAGTCTGTTGTTGTATTTTTCCCGCCCCCTTATCCATCTCCTAAAATTCCCAAAAAATTCATACGTGTTACTCACATCCCCCTCTTCCACCCCTAATTTTCTAAAAGTCTAGATCTACCATTTTTGTGTCAGTCAAAAATCAGTCTCAGGCAGATCCTGTTCTGTGCTGACTGTCTGTAATCCGAGTCAGTAAAAAAACCTTGGGAACAATCATTTTCATTTCTAATCCGTCTACTGGATGGATCTGAAATAATTATATGTTGTAGCCCTTTGAGTCCTCTATCCATCGGTACAAGTTTGCCTCGATCCGATACCAGATCTGGGGGTAACAATTCTTTTCGTGGAGGCGCGCAGAACTGATCCGTGAATAGGCAAGTAAAGGCAGCAGCAAGTTAATTCTTGCAAAATTACTTCAACGTCGATTCAGCCACCGCCGACTTCGTGGATCGAAGAGGAGTCGTCCACTAGCGTCCCAGCCAATCACCGCAGCAAGGATTCGACCGGAAGTCGCCGTCCCAGTTGCTGAGTTCCCTTGCTGTACTGAGTTGGAACAGTACTGAGTCGGAACCGAGCCGGACCAGCAGCCCGTCTCCGACCCAATAGCCCTTCCGGCTCGCTGCCCGTCAACCCAAGATTGTTATTCCCGGGTCCCATTGTAGCCCTTTATCTCCCTGCCTGGAGTGGGAAATAAAATTCACTGCTGTAAATTATTGATAATTACTGTACCGGGAGTTACGGTTCTTAGCCGGGGTCATCTTTCCCACGCCCGGAGCGTGGAGGTACACTCACCACCCTCCTCTTTTGGTATTTGCTTTACTCGTATATTTTCATATTCCGCTGCTAGAGTGATAAGAACGTAGCTCGTTATACTTTTATCACCCCTGCGAGAGTGAGTGAGTGGAACCCGCCCCGTGACTCGATCCGAGCACGCGAAAAGCCGATACCCGAGACTCAATGCCGATTTCTCAACCACGTAGATCTCACGTTTCCCTTTCTTAGGGACGTCCGCGAGCTAGAGTCCCAGGTTCGCGTCTCGTCCCGCATCACCCTATCTCCCCCACTCCGTTAAACAAAAAAAATACATAAAAATATATCTTTGTGGAGTTTACCCGGACCAAGTTGGACCTCCAACTTGGTCCGCCTAAACCCTACCCCTTCAACTTCCTATAAATTCTACCCCTTAGAAGCTCAAGGGGCATGCATGCATACATGGACAGACAACAAGGACATACGACCGGCCTAACTGTCGCACCATCGACTTCTGAGGCTTTCGGCAAGGGTCGGGAACACGAGTAACGAAGCGTGCACACGTAGTGGTTGGTTGGCTTGTCAGATCGGCTCACACATGCCGAAGGTATGTCACATGTACTCCCCTCATACGACGTCTAGCCATCGTACACGGGTCCACCTCTGACGCACGTTAAGCGTCATGCCCAACACAGAAACACCTGCTCACGGCTCACCCCGAGCTGGCCGTCGACTGCCCTGATCGATGACTCGAGTTAACTGAAATCCTGGCCCTAGAGTAATTCACTCGGGACCGGCCCTGACTCACCAGCACGACGACATTCATCTTCCGAGGTCTGGACCCGACCACTCACCTTGAGCCGCGTCCTACCTCTGCCGAGCATCAGTCCCTGACCGCTTGTGCCTCCCGGCAATCAGGCTTGCCTCGATTCCTCACGAAGGACCTCTGTAAAGCGCACGGATATCTGCCATAGCACGCATTGACCCGGGGACCGACTCACACATCGAAATTGTCCCGCAGCTTGCGCCAGTTGTATTCTGGCCTCCTTGGCTCATTTGTAAAGCCCATGTGGCTCTCATATAACATAAAACTAGTTGAAGGCATGAGCCCGTGTGTGGGCCCCAGTTCTCTACCTACACCATTCGGCACACGTGCCTTACATCCCTAACCCCAGCCATTACCCCTCAGATAAAAGCACGCCAACAGCTGCGGAATGCTCCCGACCCTCCACCCATGGCTTCAGACACATACATGCTTCTCTTCAGCATAGAACGAAGGTGTTCGGATTCAATGCGATGTAAATAAACACCGATCGCTTGCGGTCGGTGGGGAAAGACGTCTAGTACATGATTCCCACAATCGCCTGCGCACTCGCACCCGTGGAATACCCTCGATCCATGTGTCGCCCGACCTCTCGAGCCCACGTGCCGCGCCCTGGTGGCGCTTCCCCGGTCAACCCTTGGTTCCATAGGTGATTGTTAAGAAATCGACTGGCACGCCCACACCCTGTCTGGCTAATCTATGCCCCTACACTCCCGTGCCATTCGACCCTTCTCGGCTTTCTGTAAAAGGAGAGTACTCGGTACCGCCGTGAGAGGCCTACGGCCCCGAAGGAGGACACCCGAGATACATCAAACTCCTGTATCTTCCTCCCCCACTGTATTCCTACCTTCACCCCAGTCACCGGCATAAAAATAAAAAAAGAGGGAAAAAAATCCCGCAATAGGTACTAAAATCAGAAATCTTCTCTTATAAGAATTTGTAATGTTCAATGATTGAACTGTTGGTTTAAGCTAAATATATTTTAGAGTCTAAAGACTGACCTCAATGAACTAGAATGTTGATCACAATTAATAGCTCTCAACCATTTCTCTCATGACATGATTGGTAAAGTCTTCCAAAGTCTTAAAGTTCTTGAATTAATGTCTTCTTAGTGGAGAAACTTGGAGTGTGTATTATTTTTAAACAAGTCTTTTTAAAACAAAAGGGCAGCAATATCAAAAGAATGAGTCAAAATAATTGTAGGTAGAGCAATGACTAAATGCATTGAGAAACTGGGTACTTCATCAAAGAATTGGAGAAAACCTCATGTCATGAAGTGCTTCAAGTTATCTCTATTCTAAAGTCAAAATAGTATGGTCAGTTTTCACTGAGTATCTAGGGGTCCTGGCGTCTAATCAACGTGTACCCTTATGCAAAAAGGTGCAAACCACTCCTAATGTTTTGATACTTGAAACAGAATGGTAAATTTTGCTAAGTAACTAGGGGTGTTAGCATCTGATCAACGTGTACCCTTATGTCAAAAGGCATGGATGATACCTAACTATTCTGAATTCTACAGATAAAAAGTAAGAATTCATTTTCTTGCTGTAACCCTAAAGTAACAAATCAGAAATGTCAAATTGTTTAACTTCAATACATATTGTAGTCACTCCTAAAGAAATTCACTGATTTTTGAATAAGTAGGATAAGTAAGACTAAATTCCTCATGTTTCATATGGTTCTAGTTCATTGCTACTAAGGGTTAATGCAAACTTATTCATAGAGCAATGTTGCTACACTCTAACCTTTATTTCTCTTAAACCATAATTCTATCAAGAATGCATTTTATAGAATCTTATAACTGAAGAACTTGAGTTATGTTGCTTGATTATTGAAAGATAAATCAGTTTGTCAATCAGATCTCTCCTGCAATTTCAACCTTGATATTGTTATATCATTGTTTGTCACATCACTGATAACATCCCGTTGTCTATATCAATTCCTTGTTTGATGGTGGCAAAGGGGGAGAGTTTTTGATGGTGGCTAGGCTGACTGTCAAAGGGGGAGAAATTGTTTGACTGTTTGTGTCTATGCATGTTTGTTTTCTACTGCACTGCACTTGACTGAGATCTTTGCATATTCTGGCTCATAATGTAATATGTGTTGCCATCAAAACATAATAATGTTACCATCATCAAAAAGGGGGAGAATGGTGTGTATCCTCTGAATTTGATGTTTAGTTTTGATGCTGGAAACAGTGTGGTTGACCTTATTTTGACTCTGGCAACATTATTATTTTAAAGTCTTCTCTTCAGTCAGAATAAGTTCTTGTTCATAACAAGGTCGATGCATATTCATTTGGTTGCATTGTCAGGTCGGTGCATATACTCACTACTGTTATGAAGGTCCATGCATGCGCAGACTTGTTACACTGAAGGGTCGGTGCACACTTGCATATTGTTGCATTGAAAGGTCGATGCACATTTGCATAATAAGTTCTTAAGGTCAGTGCATGTTCACTTTATAGTCTATCAGGTCAATGCATACATTTACTCCAGTACTGATAGGTCGATGCATCCTTATACCGCCTTGAACATAAGGTCGGTGCACTTCTACGTTATTGTCTGTTAGGTCGGTGCACATAGTCAGACTAGTTCAGAAGGTCGGTGCACACATAGAAGTATTGCTATAGAAGGTCGATGCACATGTGAATGTCTTGCACTAAAAGGTTAGTGCATATATTCATTCTGTCTAGAAGGTATGTGCACATGTGAAAGACTTGCGTTAGAAGGTTGATGCATATGTAGAAGGTTTGCAGCACAGGTCGATGCTAGTTGGCTAGCAACTGCAGTAAGGTCGAAGCTAGTGAGCTAGCAACTGAAGCACATGTCGATGCTAGTTGGCTAGTGACTGCTGTAAGGTCGATGCTAGTTAGCTAGCGACTGAAGCACATGTCGATGCTAGTTGACTAGCGACTACTGTAAGGTCAATGCATGTCTTAGTAAGGTCGATGCTAGTGAGCTAGCAAATGATGCATGGGTCAATGCATGATTGAGTAACATCGATGCTAGTAAGCTAGCACCTGCAGCATAGGTCAATGCATGCTATAGAAGGGTCGATGATAGTATGTTATCACTCTTAAGGTCGATGCACCTTGTGCATTCACTATAAAGATAGGTCGATGCACCTTCATTACAGAGTCCGTATGTCTGGCACATAAGGTCTACCTGTATCATACTAAGGTCGATGTTCTTGTTCTGACCTGCTGCATATGTTAGTTATACAGTCTGAAATATCTCTTATATGCATCGATGCTCTTGAAGAATCCCATGCCGACACTTAGATAAATTGCCTAAACTCATGAAGCATCTGAAACTACATTTGCTAACAATTATTATTACATGCTTCATGAATCTAAAAAAACTTTGATTTTGCTTTTGACAGAAAGGAAGAACCAACCCAGTTCTCTAATCGAACACCTGAATGGCATAAAGGCAGTCTGCATCAATCTCACATGGAACTTAAAGTGTACTAGATTAAAGGCACGTGATCCAAGGTGGGTATCAGAACTTATATCCTGCCACGTGGATCGTTACATCTTCCACCTCTGACACGTGGCCCCTTGAAGTGCGCTTTATGGATTAAATCTTTGGGCGGGAGTGTCTTCCACGAGCCCAAAATTGAAACGCCTGTGGGACCACATATTCATGATCTCCATTATAAAAAAGGGTTTGAGCACTTATATTCAACAGCAACGAAAATATGAAAAAGAAGAGAAGAAGAGTTCAGTCGAGAGAAGCTGAGAAGAGAGTTGAGAAGAGTTAGAGTTTGAGAGAGAAGAGTCAGAGACGAGATCGAGAGAAAGTATCTGCTGCAAAGAGAGGAGAGAAAAATAGAGTGCCGTAAGTTCATGTGGACGCACTTTTTGGGAACATCGTTTCTTTTCTTTAATTTGTTCGTCTGTTCATTCACTTATTTGTTTGTTCATTCATTTATTCAGTTTATTAGTGCAAGGGCGTGCCAGTCACCTAGGTGACGATTTATTCGGGCTTCAAGGAAGCCCTGGGTGCGCTCGATCTGACTAGTTAGACAATTGTGAATGTCGTGTCAGGACTGAGAACTTGTCGTACCATAAAGGCTATGATGTTAATTACATCCCCTCAGAGAGGGGAAAACCCTTGATTGATCACAGAGAAAAGGGGCCATATGGCCTGAAATTCATAATAGTGGAGCAAGAATGGAGTCTCAGGTTGAATTTAAACAAGCCCCGCATTGGGGCACAAACATTTGTAAATTCGTATATGTCGGTCACTGGCAGACCACTTCCTGTTCGGACGGGAGTCCGCATTTGCAGTAAGAAAGGACGGTGACAAAACCGTACAAATATCTGCCGCAGATGCGACAAGTTTAATGAGAATGCGGGATTGGATCTAGGTAGAAACGGGTCAAGTTGGCGAACTATTGGCCCAAGCTGGTTTTGGACCATGGCCATGTCGAGAGGAGCTCCCGAGGTTCACGTCCAATTTGTTGGGGCATCATTGCTTTTATCTTCACACTCAGTCCGGAGGAGCGAGGGTCCCGTGGTATGCGTAGTTATAGCATTTTTTATTATCGTTGTTCCAATTGTTAAACTTCATTGTTTGTTCACACGCGGGTGGTTCATCATTTTTTTATTTTTTTTATTAGTTTCATGTCTTTTCTTTTATTTGGTTAATCATTTTTTTTATTTGAAAGGCACGCCAGTTTAGAGGAAGCACAGGGGCGTGCCAATTTAAACTTAGGAAGGAGGGCGCGCCGGTTTAAGGTGGCATAAGGGGGCGCACCGGTTTAGTGGGGAATGCAGGGGCGCGTCGATTTTAAGGCAAGCTTGTGGAAATGGGTTTTGAGAGGGGATCAAAATCGGCGTGCCCCCATGGGCGCCAGATTAGGCCATGCTGGATTAAGAAGGATTTCATTTTGTTCTGTTCTTCTTTTTATTAGCTTGCAGATTGAACATGTGGCTAAGGAGAAGATTTTAAAAGTTTTATTCTCTCGTTTGTTGATTCAGTGAGAGGGTCTGAATGTCTTGTTCACTTGTCAAGGGATTAACAAGAAGGTTTAGATGTTTTCATTTTCAGTGGTTTGAAATTCAGAAGTCTCTACTCATGATGAGTTCAGAGGGCTTTAAACACACACGACTCCGGTCTTCGGAGAGTTCAGTTTGTTCGTTCACCCTTGTGTGCATACGTTCTTCATTCTTATTGTTCATATTCCTGGTAAAAATTGGGCAGCATCTCCCCGGACTGAGGCTTGCCCGGGAAAATAGGGGATCGTTAAATAGAATATTCGGGACGATCCCCAAAACTCGGAGTAGCCCGACGGTGGTCTGGTGACCCACATGTGAGTGTAGAAGCTTGAGGACCAGCCTTCAAGGGGTTCTAGTTGTTCACAGCTCGTAGCTTCGTGAGAGATCCACAGGGATGGATGTTCGCCATGAATGGCTATAACTTTTCACCCTTCAGACGGGTTCTCTCAGAGGGCATGCCATAGAGGGGAAAGCCTCCGAGGCCCCTGGATGATTAGAGGAGCGGGAGAAAAGGAAGGAAGACAAAGTAGTAGAACACTACGTATACTTGCGAAAGCCACTCTTTTTATTCATCCACGAGGGAAGGGGAGAAAATGAAATACAGAAGGGGGATCACCCCATAACAAAAGAAAGCAGGAACGAAAGAGAAAAGATACCATGGTAGGAGGAGGGCAAAGCCTAAACCCCTTTCCCAAGCTCACCTCTCTTTTCTCACACACCCTCTCTTTTCTTCACCTCACAGGCGTGGGTTGACGAAGCTCCCTCTGAATGGACTGAATCCCCCGAGAGAGCCAACCTCCTTCTTTAGCTCCCCTTTTCTTCAGCCAACCACACCTTCTCCAGTGGAGCGTGCCTCCTGCTATATGAGTGGGGACGGGGGAGTCTTCGAAGCCAGAAAACCCCTCATCCTTTTCCTTCTTCTTCTTTTCCCGCTCGAAGAGCCCGAGTGACCTGCGGATAGGGGGAGCGGTACAGTAGGGGTGGTGCCAGCCTGGGATTGGTCGACGGCGATCGGCGGAGATGCGACGTTTGGTGCAGAGCTCAAAGACTTCCATTCTTAGGGGCTTGAGGCGTACCGACGGTTACCCGTCGGTCTGATGCCAGGCATTCCCCTATTTCATGCAAGGGTGCCTGTGTTCGCAGTGGAAAATAGAGCATCGGACTTAGGATGGGAGGGCTTTGGGTTAAACCGGCGCGGGGGGTAGGCGCGCCGGTTTAAACCCACATGTGTTAGCGAGCCATTTAAGTGTCCATAGTAGGGGCACGCCGGTTTGATGGCCAAAGGAGGGGCACGCCGATTTAAGGCTGTTGAGTCTATGAGATGGTGCAGACACAGATTCAGAGGGGGGATGAATGAATATCCCCTTTAAAATTATACCCAATTAAAAACTATAACTATAAATCTTGCGGAATTAAAGTTTTCTCTGAAAGATTTGTGCAGAAATAAAACTCGATGGCTCAGTTAAACTGTTGCTCTATTGAAGTTCTCACTCGAAGAGTTAGATTGCTCAGGATAATGTATGCTAACCAGATGCAATTGAAATGATTCTAAGCATACATCTATCGAGACTCAATAGTGCAAGCAAACCACAGACACAAAGGATTTAGATGGTTCGGTCTGCTACCACAGACCTACGTCCATCCCCCACTCAAACCTGAGTGAGGCTTATCGCTGACAAACAGCTTGAACTGTTGAGCGTCATAGTTTGCTTACAGCTGAGCATCACAGCTTGCTTCTGCTGATTCACAGCTTCAATCGCTGAGCATTACAGCTTGCTTACAGCTGAGTATCACAGCTTGCTTCCGCTGATTCACAGCTTCCTACACCTGAGCAACATAGCTTGCTGTCCAGAGGAACAAATCCTCTACAAACGCTGACACACAGCTTGATAAAATCAAAAATGGAAAAACAAAAGATGAATTACAACACCAAAAAGCTGGAAATGAAAACTGAAAAATATAGATCACGTAGGAGCAAAATCAGTTCTGGGTCTGATCCAAGAACTGATAAGAATGCAAATCTTCAAGCATAATCTCTCTCTATTCTTTCTCTGCACACTCTCTCTTTTCTCTCAGACTTTTTCTACTCTCACGATACTCTGTTTTTCTTTTTCTCCTTCTTCCTTCAGCGAGCTCTCTCTCCTCTTTTCTCTCTTTCTTTTCTTCTCCACTGCTCTCGCTCTCTGATTTGGTCTCTGTCTTCTGGTTCTCCATTCTTCTCTCCGATTCTCCTAATTCCTTTGTCACGCCCCGACGCGGAATATCGAGACCGACAGTAGAAAACGCTAGTAAAGATAACGTGCTAAGCTAAGAATTAACATAATACCATGAACAGAAATAACTCCAATTCTATTATAATAACAATCAACGTCTTACAAACCGACTTAAACATAAACAAACATAATCTCTACTCGACTCTGGTACAATAACTAACACCATTTCTAAGACATAGCTAGATGTAAACCAATAAACCAACTCAACATATCTACTAGCTGAGACACTCCAAGGTATCACTCTCGCCCATTCCCATCCATCTGCGAATCTTCACCTGAGCTGCCTGGAAAGGGGGAAACAACTATATGAGCGAACGCTCAGTAGGTAACAACAGGCAAGTATAAGTGATTAACCAATTAATTACATGTATATGAATGGAAAGAAAAGATATAACGATCGAAAGAAACAACGTAATAACAGAAAATGCAAAAAAATAGAATGGAATAACAATATGACAAGAATGATAAGATTACAAGAATTTCAAGTTTATGAACAATATATATAACATGAATTTACAGGAAATTGGCCAACAAGCAAGAATGTAACCAAGTCAAACACGATTCAAGTAAGATAAAAGATCATTGTCATAGACATCACGCTAGTCATGCACTCGGTGCAATGCCTCACCCTGTCATTACAAACTCCCATGGGCACAAGTACTTTTTGGGCGCTCTCCCCAGGACCAGACCGGGCCCCTATGGTGCGTTGGCATTGATTAATTGGATCCAAGATCCCAAGTTGTCTAGACTTTAATCAAGTTAAATGGCCAATTATAATCAAGTATAAACTTACCTCGGAATATCCCAAGGCTAAGTTGAAGAATTACTGTCCAGAATTTCTGTTCAAGAGTCCAAATTATCCAGAACCATCATGTTCTTGGATTCAAAACCATAAAACATGGGGAAAACTAGTCTCTGGAATACATGCGGTCAATACTGGGCCGCTCAGGGTTTGTGCGGTCGACACTGGGCCGCACTAACAGGAAATGGGCTGGGTTTAGCCCTCGGGAGGTCAAGGTTGAACGGCTGCTGACGGGCCGCCCTTATATATGAACGGTTAGGATAGGGCCGCACAAGGTCAGAAGGTTACATAATCGAGGACAAGATGTGTGGTCCTGACAGAGCTGCTCATGAGTTGATCGGTCCACTCAGGGCCGCCTGTAAGAAGTACGGTCCATTACGGGCCGCACAACACAGGGCCAAACCAAGAGTTAGAATTTAGCCCAAGTGGGCTCCCGGGCTACCATAGGCAGGGTGGAACTGAACCAGAGTCCAGCCCACTGTCTGCTGGTTGGCCTAGGGTCTACTGGATTGATCAAAATAGAATTTGGCCGAAGGTAGATCAAGGATAATTGGCCAAAACCAATTGACATAAGCCAAGTATAAATGGTCTACAAAGGGCCGTGCATTAAGATGTGCGGTCTAAACATAGCCGCTCAAGTCTCTGTTAATCCAATTCAGATTAACACAAATCACAACGGTTTGATTAAGTTCAAATCAAATCTAGAGGGATAATATGGTCCTAGATTAACGGTTATAACATGCATAAACCTAATAGTCATTCAATTATAAATGATTCACAATTAAAATTTGACATTCATTGGAAAGATGAATCAAGATCAAGCTCAATTGAATAGATCAGCAAGAATTATTTACTGTCATGAATTTATAGTTTATTAAGTGTGTTGCTAACATGCAATTAACTACAAATCTACTAACATAACAGACTAACATAACATGCTGAAATGGCAATTTAAACTGCTCTGTAGTAGATGTGCGGTCGGTTCTGGACCTTACATCCATATGAACGGTCACAGGCTGGCCGCACACATCCCCTCAGATCCGAAGACCTGCTGGGTATGAACGGTCTGTGGTGTGCCGCATGGATGGATTTGCGATCTGGAACTAGCCGCAGGAAAGGTATGCGGTTAGGGATGGGCCACATTTTCCAGGGTCACGAACAGATAGAGAAAGATATAAACGGTCATCAGAGGGCCGCCTGTCTGGGATGTGCGGTCTATCGTGTGGCCGCACATGTCGAAACAGATCGCTACCCCTCTCGCCTTGCCCAACTTCGGCGAGGTTTCTAGGGTTAAATTGAAACACAAAATTCGCATGATATAAAGCATGAAATTTTGGGCTTTTACCATCAAGATAAAGAGCATGAAAAACTATACAAGGTGCATGAATCAATTTTATGTTTACAGCCTGGAATCACTACTTAATCGAAAGGGAACAATAATAACCCTAGATGTGACATGCTTCTACTAAAACCTAAAATTCGCGTAGCACACCTGATAGAATTTAGGGCTTTCTACATCAATGAAAAGATAACACGATGCTGCTTCTAACCATATATTATTTTTAGGGTTTGGCTTGCTATCACCTACCTGAATCGAATGAAGAAGGAAGGAGAAAGAAAACCAAGGACGCCGGTACACGCAGCCACTAATCGCTCGATATCTCCCTCAGTCCAACTCCTCTGCAACTGCCGCTGGTTCTAAACGATTCTAGGGTTAGAGAGCTTCATTTTAATAGGTCATACACCTTCTGGAGGCTTCTATGCGCGGAGTATTCGTCCACGCAAGTCGGGTCGATGTGAATGCCGCCGCAAAGGTTGACTCGATCCAAACTCTACCGAAAGCATCTCCTAGGGTTAGGGTTTCCAGAGATTAAGAGAGGGTAACTGATCCTCTCATCCTGTCATTTCATTTGCCACCGATTTGGGCTCATTAGATGGAGTATTGGGCTCGAATTTGGCATTTCAAGGTATGGTTAACTAAGTGTTCAATTTGGGCTTAAACCATTAATTCGGCCTACTTACATATTTTATTTGGGTTGGCCACAGAAGACAAGTTTGTTAAACGTGTTATCCTCTACAAGAATATAGTTTTTCTGGATTTTTATAAAATAGTCAAAATCTAGCTTATTCTATTTATTAAGGGATTATTCTAATTAATTTCTAATTAATTTCAAATGAGTTTCTAATTAATTACTAAAAGAAATCGGGGTATTACATCCTTTCTTCTGTCTCTCTAGCTTCTCTTGCTCTCTCAGACTTCTTCTAATGTCTCTCTCTTAGAGCTTCTCTTGCTCTCTCATACTTCTTCTAATGTCTCTCTCTTTGAGCTTCCTAATCCCCTTCTCTCGTCTATATCTTTTAAATTCGATCGCAGCTGAAGCTTTTATAAAGCCTCAGGCTTGGGTCCCACGAGCTCACTCTTTTGGGCGTGTGGAAAACATGATTTCGGCCCAAAGATTCCAATTGTAGTGCGCTGCTGGGAATCCACATGTCAGATGCTGAGGATAAGTTGTCCACGTGGCAGAATCTCCAGTCCTGACTTCGCTTTGGATCACGTGCCTGTGATATAGAAACTTGAGCCATGTAATCATGCCAAGTATAAAACTTCAGTCTTATATATGTTTGATTTTGGGTCCCACAGTAACTTAGTCCTGTGAACAAGAATGCAAGGCATTTCATCAAACACCTTATAGTCATAGCATTTGAGAGAGTATATGCTTAATACTGAATGCAGTCATTTTATTGCAGTTGCACTGACCTTAGAGAGAAGAAAATATGAATATGCTCAGACCTATAAGATGCACAGTTAGACCTATAGAGCTATATGCTTAGACCTTATATGTGCATGTGCACCGACTTGAGTAGACAGGAATCTATGCATATGCTCAGACTTGAATGAATGTGCTTTGACTTCATATAAATGTGCTCAGACTTGGTGCAACATGTGCTCCGACTTTAACTAGGCCTTTTATGCATATGCTCGGACTTGATATGCTACTAGTGAGAAGCTGCACCGGCCTGTTATGCTACTAGTGAAGACATGCACTGACCTGTTATTGATGTGGGACGGGACGCGAACCTGGGACTCTAGCTCACGGACGTCCCTAAGCGAGGAAAATGTGCGGATCTGCGCGGTTGTGAAACCGGCAATGAGTCAGGTATCGACTTTTCCGCGTGTACTCGGATTGAGTCACGGGACGGATTCCACTCACTCACTCTTGCAGCGGTGATAAAATTGATATAACAAGCTACGTTCCTATCACTCTAGCAACGGCATTCAAAAATATATGAATTGAGCAAATGCGATAAAGAGGGAGGCGAGTTTACCTCCACGCTCCGGGCGTGGGGAAGATGACCCGGCCGAAACTCGTACTCCCGGTGTACAAATATTAACAATGATTACAGAAATGAATTTAAGGCCCACTCTACGTAGGGAGGTAAAGGGATACAATGAGGGACCCGGGAGTAGCGAACTCGGGTTGGCAGGCAGCAATTTGGATGGTTCTCGGGCCGGAGACGGGCTGCTGATCGGCACGGTTCTGCGGGGCCCGCGGGATAGCAGGTGGGTCCGGTTGCGGGGACAGGGGTGCCCCGGCGTGTCCTTACTGCTGCGGCCTGCTGGGGCGATGATGGGGGATTGCTGATCGATCCCCGGGAGCTGCGGAGACCGAAGGTGTGCCGGCGTATTTTCAGAGGAATTAATTCCCAGACTGCTTCTGTTGGCTGGACTCGGATCTGATCTGCGCGCCTTCACAAAAAGAATTCTTGCGCCCAGATCCGGTGTCAGATCGATGGAAAGTTGGTACCGATGGATAGAGGACTCATAGGGCTACAACATATAATTATTTTAGATCCATCAAGTGAATGGATTGAAAATGAAAATGACTGTTCTTTAAAGGTTTCTGTTGGCTCGGACTTACAAACACACAAGACAAGCTGAGATCTGCCTGAAAACGAATTTTGACCGATAGAAAAATAATAGATCTAGACTCCAGAAAAATTATGGGTGAAAGGGGGGAAAGTGAGAAACATGTACGATTTTTTGAGGATTTTAAGAGATGTATAAGAGGGCGGGAAAAATAGAAAAACAGACTCCTATCCTGCAAATCTACTGATTGACAGACTGTCAAGGGTGGAATTAAAATTATGGGAAAAATACCAAATGACCTCTGATTGGCACGAAATTTAAGATGGAGATAGGGGATAACAAGAGGAACAAACACTCAAAATTGCAGCTCGATCAGATCTCTTGATTTGGAGATAAAATTTGGGTTTCAACTTTCTGTCCTGATGTGGACAGAACTCCGACGCGGTGGCGGTGGTGGTGTGACGGCGGCTCGATGGCAGCGGCGGCGGCGGCGGCGGTGCTGAGCTTCTCACTCAGAGAGGGGGAGATGGGGAGACTTCACACCTCAAGAATTTCACAAAAGTCCATCTGCAAGGGGGTGGGAGAGAGAGAGGGGCGCCCTTGGGCTCTTGGAGGCAAATGCCAATTTTCTGATTTCTTCTTCATTAATTCTATCAAAAATGGAAATACAAAGGATTTATAGAAATGTATAAAAGACAAAAACTACCCCTAGATCTAGGGTTAGGGAGGGGCAAATGGGGCATACGACATTAATCTCCCATGTGGTCAAATAACCAAATTAAATAAAAATACAACAAGTATTAAACTATAGTAAATGGGGGGCACCCCCTTGACTAAAGGGGAGTCCAACTTGGACTTTCTTCCCTCCGTGTCCCCCCTTGGTTCAAGTCCAATTTTGGACTTTGAACTAGCCCCACATGGGCCCTAGAACCTAGGTGGACCAATGGGAAAGAGGGTGGGGGCACCTGTCGGACCTACTGCACTTTTACAAATAAACCCAAAGACTTTAAAGAATAACCCTTTGGCTTATAATGCCTTACAATTACAAACCCAATTAGCCAAGGGTATAAATACAAACAAAAGGACACAAATGTAAAATAAAAATGTTAGTGCTCGGTGTTGATTCTCATCAATTCTTACCGGGTGGGAAGAACTCGACCCTGTCGAGTAAGGGGTGTGGCTGCTCGTGTGGCTCCGGCGGATCTGTCACCGTACCAGGTAGTGCGGAGTACGTTCCACACCAAGTAATCGTCACCTACTCATCCCATATATATTTGATATGCGCATGCTGCTGTGGGAATGAGGCTAATGGTGGACACTCCGAGGTGGGGTCACTCTCAAAGGGGAGGAGGCGGCTCGAAGACTCACTAGGAATCACCGCTGGGTCCCTTTATGTGACTAGATCCGATATGTTGAGGTAGAGTCGATCCCAAATTTTGGCATGTGTATAACGTACGCATTGGATCCTACTTGCCTCGCACTCGAAAGGGACTGACAATGTGAGCGTACAAAAGACCGACTCAACTCGATGTATGCATATGCACTTGACAGACAAACTGTACGAAACAAAGACCCACACATGACCCTAAACAAACCTATTGTTAGTTTGACCCATACACATGCAATGGTGGACCAGGACATCTGAATGTGTGCCATGCATACACTAGATGCAAGCGATGGTTGACGGAATGGTGGGCTCCTAGACATCCTAATCTGTCCCTATCATGCGGCTGCATGTTGGATTTGGGAGACTTGGGAGGGCTAGGAGAGTCGAATACTCCTTCTTCGTCACCCCTCTATGATGACCGTGGAATGGTCCCCTGGCTGAGTGTAGGTGGACTGGCCCGTGGGGAAGGGCTGTGGTAGTAGACTCCCTCGAAAAAGTGGAGTAAATGTGGTGGGTCAAGGGGTTCACTAGGGAATGGGTCGAAGGGATCAAAGAAAGTATGATCCCTCGAACTGGGTTCCCATAGGTCACGGCCCCATGTTTGGAATTCTTGAAGGTGCAGGTGGTCACCTTCATGCACTAGGGTATAGGGGACAGTGATCTCATATAGAAGGTATGGTTCCTCCCTCGGGATAAATGGAATGAAGTTTGGCTCGGCCGGCATGGGGAGGAATAAGAGAACCTCCGTGGTGACATGACCCACGGTGCACACGGAAGTAATGGACCCTAAGGCTAGATGGGTGAAGCTACGACTTGTGGGTTGGTCAAAGTCTCGAGCCAACATATACGTCAACTTCATTTGCGAGTCTAATCCCATAATAAGGTCATCTAATGTATCAACAGGGTGACTAGACTGGAATGTGGTATGGAATGAGTTGACAGGCACTAATGGTAGTGTACGGTCCATGGATGGATAGCAAGGTGGGACCAAGCCTATCTTGAGCCAACTAAGTAGTGGCTCGGCGAGGATTAGCTTTCCCGTTAGAAGTACGGGTGGCTCTAGCTGATGTGGCTCCGAATAAAGATCGGAAGGTAAGGGTGGTGGCAATGGAGCTCTCATGGGTGGGGAAGGAATGTCCTCCCTGAGGGGAAGAGGTCCTTGGGGTGGCATCGGGTTGGGAGGCTCGGGTAGGAATCCGTCAATTTGAGTACACATCCTATCCAACAGATCCGAAATGGTTTTGAAAGGTTCGGCAATGGTGGGATTTGGAGTAGGGGTATCGGGATGGACTCGCCCATAATCACTCGGCCTAGTATTGGGCTTAGGCTCATCTACATGTGGGGCTCTTTGCCTCCGACTATGACCCACTTGGTTGGAGGTGATTGGGTGGGATCGGTTGGAGGTGACTGGGTGGGCAAGATAGACTCTCCTAAGCTCCTTCTTCATGTCTCACCATGACTCAATGGGCCATTACCTCCTAATACGCCTCAATCATTCAATGTCTCTCCACTTCTCGGCAGCCTCGTAAAGAAGCCTATCCTTGGCAAAAGAGAATTGCCTGGCCTCGGATATGATGTAATAATCGAAATATTTATCCATGGCGGCTTCCTAATGTAGGTAGTCGCTCGGGACTTTGGCGCCACAAAAGTCCGAGGCTTCGGGACTAATGAAGGAGATAGGATGGTTTCCAAGCCCATGGGAGTGCCAACGGTTATGTCACCGGGGTGACCAAGAATCCATTGGAAACTGGGGGAAGGGGAGACTGCATGTTGGACATGGAGACACAGGGAGACAAGACCAACTGACGCTCTAACGGACTAGACAATGGACTAGACACGATCCAAAAACAATAATGCAAAGTTGGAATGAAGACTCGACTACAAACCTAGACTCAACCAATATCCGGTACGTGGCGGAGGTGTGATCCGAAGACCGAACTCACGCAAGTGTGCAACCTTCCCAATATGCGTAACCTATCATTCCGGGAATATCTTTTGATATACTGGGTAGAGGAATGCAAATGCAAACTTTGGACCGACTAACCGACGACCCTAGACTCAACTTCGCTCTGATACCAATTTGATACGGGACGGGACGTAAACCTAGGACTCTAGCTCGCGGATGTCCCTAAGCGAGGGAAACATGCGGATCTGTGCAGTTGAGAAACCAGCAATGACTCGGGTATCGACTTTTCCGCGTGTACTCGGATTGAGTCACGAGTCGGATTCCACTCACTCACTCTCGCAGCGATGATAAAATTGATATAACGAGCTACGTTCCTATCACTCTAGCAGCGAACATTCAAAAATATACGAATTGAGCAAATGCGATAAAGTGGGAGGCAAGTTTACCTCCAAGCTCTGGGCGTGGGGAAGACGACCCCGGCCGAAGCTCGTACTCCCGGTGTACAAATATTAACAATAATTACAGAAATAATTTTTAAGGCACACTCCACGCAGGGAGGTAAAGGGCTACAATATGGGACCCGGGAGTAGAGAACTCGGGTTGGCAGGCAGCAATTTGGACGGTTCTCGGGCCGGAGACGGGCTGCTGATCGGCACAGTTCTGCGGGGCCCCGCGGGATAGCAAGTGGGTCCGGTTGCGGGGACAGGGGTGCCCGGGCGTCTCCTTGCTGCTGTGGCCTACTGGGGCACTGCTGGGGGATTGCTGATCGATCCCTGGGAGCGGCGGAGACCGAAGGTGTGCCGACGTATTTTCTGAGGAATTAATTCACGGACTGCTTCTGCTGGCTGGACTCGGATCTGATCTGCGCGCCTTCACAAAAAGAATTCTTGCACCCAGATCCGGTGTCAGATCGATGGAAAGTTGGTACAGATGGATAGAGGACTCATAGGGCTACAACATATAATTATTTTAGATCCATCAAGTGAATGGATTGAAAATGAAAATGACTGTTCTTTAAAGGTTTTTGCTGGCTCGGACTTACAAACACACAAGACAAACTGAGATCTGCCTGAAAACAAATTTTGACCGATAGAAAAATAATAGATCTATACTCCAGAAAAATTATGGGTGAAAGGGGGGAAAGTGAGGAACATGTATGATTTTTTTGAGGATTTTAAGAGATGTATAAGGGGGCGGGAAAAATAGAAAAACAGACTCCTATCCTGCAGATCTACTGATTGACAGACTGTCAGGGGTGGAATTAAAATTATGGGAAAAATACCAAATGACCTCTGATTGGCACGAAATTTAAGATGGAGATAGGGGATAACAGGAGGAACAAACACTCAAAATTGCAGCTCGATCAGATCTCTTGATTTGGAGATAAAATTTGAGTTTCAACCTTCTGTCCTGATGTGGACAGAACTCCGACGCGGTGGCGGTGGTGGTGCGACGGCGGCTCGATGGCGGCGGCGGTGCTGAGCTTATCACTCAGAGAGGGGGAGATGGGGAGACTTCACACCTCGAGAATTTCACAGAAATCCATCTGCAAGGGGGTGGGAGAGAGAGAGGGGCGCCCTTGGGCTCTTGAAGGTAAATGCCAATTTTTTGATTTCTTCTTCATTAATTCCATCAAAAATAGAAATACAAGGGATTTATAGAAATGTATAAAAGGCAAAAACTAGCCCTAGATCTAGGGTTAAGGAGGGGCAAATGAGGTAAGAGATATTAATCCCCCATGTGGTCAAATGACCAAATTAAATAAAAATACAACAAGCATTAAACTATAGTAAATGGGGGGCGCCCCCTTGACTAAAGGGGAGTCCAACTTGGACTTTCTTCCCTCCTTGTCTCCTCTTGGTCCAAGTCCAATTTTGGACTTTGAACTAGCCCCACATGGGCTCTAGAACCTAGGTGGACCAATGGGAAAGAGGGTGGGGGCCCTGCTGGACCTACTGGACTTTTACAAATAAACCCAAAGAGTTTAAAGACTAACCCTTTGGCTTATAATGCCTTAAAATTACAAACCCAATTAGCCAAGGGTATAAATACAAACAAAAGGACACAAATGCAAAATAAAAATGTTAGTGCTCGGTGTTGATTCCCATCAGTTATGCTACTAGTGAAGATATGCACTGACCTGACTATGCAGACTTGTACATGTGCTCAGACCTAATAGTGCATGCTAGCACATATGCTCAGACCTAATAGTGCTATATGCAAACATGCACAGACTTTATAGTGCATAACCTCTATATGTGCACCGACCTCATTCATCATGTTGTGGCATGTGCACAGACCTAGCATGCTATCGCTAACATATGTGCACAGACCTTGTTGTGCTATATGTAAAACATGCACAGGCCTTGTTGTGCTATATGCAAAACATACACAGACCTTGTAATGCAAGATGCAATATGTGCATCGGCCTTATAACTGACTAAGGCAGATATACACTGACCTTTTATATGTGCAAGGAAAATGTGCATCGACCTTATAGATGACTAAGGCAGATGTGCACCGACCTGTTATATGCACAAGGCAAATGTGCATCGACCTTATATATGCACATGGTAGATGTGCACCGGCAAATGTGCACCGACCTGTTATATGCACAAGGCAAATGTGCATCGTCCTTATATATGCACAGGGTAGATGTGCACCGACCTTATAACTGACAAAGGAAAATGTGCACTGACCTATTATATGCACAAGGCAAATGTGCATCGACCTGTATGCAGTCTAAGAAAAATGTGCACCGACCTATATGTAGTTGTTGGCACCAGCTTATTTTCTCGAATTAATTGAGGATTAAGCATAGGGAAATACTCTCTAAATAGAGCAAAATGGCATATCGCCAAAGCTGCTCTACCAGTCGTGTTGAGCTCGGAAATCGAGACACTTCGCCAGGTCAAACGGCGCAACATAACAATCGGGGATTGGCCCCGAGCAAACGGCACTATGCCATCTAGTTTCCCGACAACCGGGTCAGTTTCAGGATTCGGGATAACCTATCGTACCTTACGGCACTCTAAAAAGATTCGGGGATCACCCCCGGACACTCTGCATACGGTGTCACACCACCGGCGCCTCAACAATCGGGTTAACCCGGGACTCAGAACAGCTTGCCACATCATACGGCTCTTCGCCAAGGAGGGGGGTCACCCCGATCACCAGACAAACGGCATCATCATGTCGACGTCCCAGTCAGCGGGCCAAACAAAGGGTCCTAACCAGCTAGCCATGACCCGTGGCAACATCAACGATCGATCGGGTCCACCCCCGATCACTCAGTTTGCAGGTTTGCCCGCGTTCAACATAGCTACCCGAGCCGACCCGGGGGCACCCTGACTACAAGCCACGCCACGTGGCGCCCAGCAATGAGGCCGGGGTCTACACTCGAGGCACCTCCCTCCAGCCCTCTGAAGTCAAAGGAAGACCCGTCAAGGGTAACCGCAAGCTTCATGAGCTTACAGCACCAGTATACGGCCCGCACACGCGTGTTGGGAACTTCCCCGAGCACCTGGTGGGCACGTATGCTCCAAGCACTCTACAGCAGGTCCGAGCCCAACTCGGGACTCCCAGCAACCCATCGCGTCATGCACCACCCTTGTGCACCCTCACATGCTGATCGACCTGCGCGGTGTCAAGGGGGCAGCACCCCTTGCGGTGGTTTCCGGGGGCAGAGCCCTCGGAAGAAAATTTCTTTTTATAACTGGGGCATTGGTGTCTTTCGATACTCTGACCCAGTCGAACTCGGTCAAACCCAGTCGAACCCAGTCAAACCTCGGTCACACCCAGTCAAACCTCGGTCAAACCAGCGTAAACCGCTCCGGGGAGGGGTTTAGGCGGACCAGACCCAGCCTTGGGTCTGGTCCACCTAAACCCCCCTGGGGGGAGGGGTTTAGGCGGACCAGCCTCACCCCGAAGGCTGGTCCGCCTAAACCCCCATTAAACAAAAAAAAGGCTTTTTTAATTGAAAAAGGCACCCAGCTAGTCTGCCCAAACCCCCCCTGGGGGAGGGTTTAGGCGGACCAGCCTGGACCGCCAGGCTGGTCCGCCTAAACCCCCTGGGGGGAGGGGGTTTAGGCAGACCAGCCTGCCCCCTCAGGCTGGTCTGCCTAAACCCCATCAAAACTAAAAAGAAAAAGTTTTTTAACAAAAGAAAAGCCCCTCCATGAGGGGTTTAGGCGGACCAGACCAGACCCTTGGGCTGGTCCGCCTAAACCCTCCCTCCCCCACTCCGTAACATAAAAAAAAAATTTCAAGGGTTTACCCGGACCAAACCCAACCCTCAACTTGGTCTGGGTAAATCCCTTCCACCCCTTCATCTTCCCCTATAAAATCCCCCAAGGGGCTCAATGAACGAACATGCAAGGGAAGGCAACAACGAATGAAATGAAGGATGCAATGCAACACCCTCTGACCTAACTGTCGCGCCCTCGGACTCCCGAGGCCTTCGGCAAGGGTCGGGGACGCGAGGAACTAAGTGCGCGCATGGTTGGCTTGTCGATCGGTTTATACACGCCGAGGGTATGTCATACGTACTTCCCTCACGCGGCGTCTAGCCATCTCACACAAGTCCATGCCCGTCGCACGAAAGGCACTATGGCGATGGCGAATACACCCGCATCTCGGGTCTGCCCGCGTATGACAACCCACGGTGGCTACACATACGCCATGATGCTGCACCTACTTCCGACATAGAACCATGTGCCCACCGCCCGCTCTGAGCTAGCTGCCGACCACTCAGACTGATGACTCAAGTTATCCGTGTTAGGGTGCTAGGCCCGGATACAGAGGGGGGTGAATGTATCCCTCTAAAAATTATGGCCTAAATTAAAGACTCTAAAGCTCGGATATGCGGAAAAGGAACAATGAGCTTTCCGAGATAAGATGATAATCAACCAGTTGATCAAACAGTTGGACTGCAACAATGCAGCCACCTGATCAAACTAGAAATGCAGACAGAACAGTGCAACCCAAACACACCTAGCAAAGTGCAATGCTCAAGGTTACTGCTGATAGGAACAATATAAACAATCCAAGATAACACAGCTAACCAGCATGCATAACCTGTGAATGGGAGGTAGGAGGCAAGGAGCGAACGCACAAAACAAACCACTGCACAGTAGATTTTTAGGTGGTTCGGTCCAGCAGACCTACATCCACCCCACACTCAACCCGAGTGTGGCTTCCACTAGCTCACGCTAGAAACAGCAGACTCAGTCTGCAACAGGTGCTGCCACACAGCTTGACCAAGGGAACAACCTCCCCTCTTCCTCCCAACCGGAGGGACACCCCAAATGACTCCCAGCCACTTGGAAACTAGAGACCGAAGTCTCTCTTCCTCCAGACCAGGAGGGAACACCTAGTCTTGCAACCACAAGACCAGAACCGGAGGATCAATCCTCCCTTCCTCCAAACCGGAGGGAACCAACCGGTGACTTCCAGTCACCAGCAAACCAGAGGTCGAAGACCTCTCTTCCTCCAGACCAGGAGGGACCCCTGGACTTGCAATCCACAAGCCCAGAACTGGAGATCAGATCTCCCTTCCTCCAAATCGGAGGGAACCCACAAGTAGCACCCAGCTACTTGCAACCGGAGATAGCAATCTCCCTTCTCCTGAACTAACAGGAGGAACCCCGACCTCTCTACAGAGTATCGGAAAATACAGTAAACCAGAAAACAAAGGAAAACAATAAACGAAAATAACTTCAGCAAACAGAAAGCTGAAAAATGAAATGCACAATGTGGCTCTCAACGGAGCTGACTGGCCTGGATTTGATCCACGGTCCAGTAGACAGATCTTTAGGTAAGCTTTTCTTCCTCTTCTCTTCTCTTCTTCTTCTTCTCTTTCACTCTCTCGATCTCTGCTCCTCTATACTCTTCGGCTCACACTTCTATCTCTCTCTTTCTCTTCTTCTCCTTCTGCTCTTCTTCATTTTTTCTTCTTTTTCTTTTTCTGGATCGAAGGGATTTCTGCTCTTCAGGCTTCTTTTTTCGATCGCCTTCATCTGAGGACGAAGGGTTCTATTTATAGCAGCAACAGCAGGTGGATAGGGCACAAAACGCGTGTGCCTCCCACGCTCGATCCAGAATCTTCCTGCCACGTGCCCTTTTCGTATTTGTTCCTTCAGTATCGGATCATGTGCAGCTAGACACCGATGAATGTTCTTCCTCGGACCTGCAAAGAGATAAAAACCATTAACCTTGAGTGCCATAAGAACTAGAACTGCATGAGGTATGCGGACACGACAAGAGGTGCACTAAACAGAGAACGACACGAGATACAGTGGTGACAAAACAAACACTACTAAGAGAACGACACGAAGTAGAAAGAAAACAACACGAAGTAGAAGGAGAATAGCACAAAGTAGAAAAAGGACGACACGAAGTAGACAAGATTACTACAGTACGAGACAGGGAGAGCATGACACGAGGTCAGATGAAAAAATAGCACGAAGTAAAACGAGAACGACACGAAGTGTCACTATAACAACACGGAGACACGAATGCAAAAACAACACGAGGACACGAAGACAAAAACAACACGAAGACACGAAGTCAGACACGGCTATCACGACACGTGATGAAGCAGTGAAATTTAGAAGAGAAACGACTCGAGGAAATACAGTAATTGACACGAAGACACAACAAGGAACACGACACGAAGTTAGTGAGAGCAGCACGAGGTGAAACGACACGGGCTGACAACAACTCAAGGATGAAAAAATAGAAACCGACACGAAGTGTGGTTACAAAAATAAAAGGACACGAGGTATAGGAAGAACAACACGAACACGGAAATAACAAAGAATTGACACGGAGTGTGGTCAAGGCGAGAAGGACACGAAATTAAACAAGCAGACATAAAAGATAACACGAGATGAGCAACTAAAGGACAGAGAGAAGCGACACGAGGTTCACAGAGAAACGACTCGGAGTTCGTCAGAACTATTCGAGCTGCTTCAGAAACACGACACGAAGTTAAACAACCGAGACTAGGACTCGAAGACATAGAAGACAAGGATAGAACAACACGAAGTATTACCTCATACAAGTTTTCCTGTTAAGCATGGAAATCAACACGAAGTGTTGTAAGCTCAGACGACACGAGATCTTTTCGTGTTAGTGAGGGAAAACAACACGAAGACTCAAATACAGAAACAGCACGAAGATGATGTACAGTCTGATGTACAGACTTTGAAGAACAGTCTAATGTATAGATTTGCACGAGCGAGCTACAGTGCCAAAGTGTAGACTTCACGCTGTACAGACTTGGAAGACCACTGTTGAATGTGTAGACTTGTAGTTTAACATGAAAGAAGGCCAGTGTACAGACTTGCTGTCCTCACAGCTGACGACTCCAGTGTATAGACTTGGAGGCCTGAAGGCGATGTGAGTAACAGTCCAATGTATGGACTTCCATGAGATGCTCAATGTACAGACTTACTGCCAATCAATGTATAGACTCTGTAAATGCATATGAAAGCTTTATGCAGCAGATAACAGTCTGAAACTTCACTTGCAATGATTCACAGTGTAAGCAGATAAACTGACTGAACATATGAAAGCCTGAATGAACATTTCAGCAAGATGACTCACAGTGACTCACATCAAACACCAATCATCAAAACCAAATCAATCATCAAAACAGAACATCAATGCATGGTGACTCACAGTGACTAAGTCACATTAAAACCAATCATCACAAACCCCTAAAGCCAATCATCAAAACCACAAACCACAGGGGCCAGGGGCACAACAATCTCCCCCTTTTTGATGATGGCAACAATACACAACAATACACAATGAGTCATTCTGATGATGCAGTACATTCTTATGAAAGTCATTCTGATGACTCAAACTATTCTCCCCCTTTGACTTCATCAAAAAGAAAATAGTTTGAGAAGTGAAAGCAAACTATCATGCAACGATTGAATAAAATTCTCCCCCTTTGGCAAAAATCTCCCCCTTTGATATCAGCAGAAGGAGATACCAAAATGCAAGAGCTCCCCCTAGAAATATGAATGCAAGAGCACAATGCTCCCCCTTTAAGAGTTTCTATGCAGCATGATGCATATGACATGGAAGCTCCCCCTCAATAAGTGGAATCTTATGAGATAGATGAGAAGGTGACCACAGGGGTAAACAAGGAGAAGTTCAGTTCAGTGAACCAATAACATGAGCAGAAGAAATTCAGCCAGATTTTTTTTTTTTTAAGGAAGCTTCAATCCCAGAAAATTCAGTCAGATTTTCAAAGAGATATCAATCTCATAAATCGAAAGCATAAGTTTTTCAAAGTCTTCTATCATAAGGGCTTATGAATGACATTTATTGAACAGCATGGTTTAAACATGATGTATGCAGAGTTTATCAATAAAATTCTGTATTGATATCTAAAACCATATTTTAATAAAAATGAACCAAGCCCTCATATTTATCTTGATTATCCTCCCTTTGTCTTACACAATCAAATCTATTGACTTCTTTCAGAATTACATGCACTAGTATTGAAGTCAAGCAATTATGAAGTCATATGATTTTATCTAGGGTGGTAGCAATTTGATTTTAGCATCAATATTCAGATATTTCAATTTGTTCAACAATTTCCATGCTACAAATTTTACGAGCACTCTAGTTCAGTTCACACCTTGTAACTAGAGGATATACCTTGATCAGAGGCCAATATCCCAAAGCACTTAGTGTGACTAACTGTCATGCTATATTTGAACAGAGATAGCATTTACACATCATGACACACTACAACTCATTTTTTTTCAAATTTTTTTTTTAATGAGTGAATTGTATTTCTCAGTGTGCATGCCATTGCTCTGCCTAATTTTCAATGAACTCTTAATCAGAGTTAACTAAGGCACCTCATGACACAGTCCTTAGGACTTGTGTTTCTCAGTGACCAATGTCATTGCTCTGACAGAAAACCCTTTAGACATTTCAAAGACATTCATTTGCTTCAAAACAATATTAGTCTCATGTACTTAACCAAATAAAGTCATGTATTCAAAAGTGCAGATTTCAGAGATTTTTCACAAGACACAGCATGAGACAAAAGGTTAAGGTTTATTAAACATGATTCAGATATGTTAAGAGATTTTGAAGTTAAACTCCATGAATACATTAAGCTTAAACCACATGAGTTATTTCAGTCATTCTTAAGAATGTATAATAGAAGATTTCTAGTTCAAGAGTTTTTCAGATTTATGATCGAGATAGCCCATTGAAATCTTCATGAAAGACTGATAGAATTCTGAAGCCAAATGATACCAATTGATAGGAGAATTATCAATTGTTAAGAGAGATTTTGAAGCACAAAGTTTTCAGAATATGATCAAGGTTTGTCAACAAAATCAATAAGAAAGGATAAGCTATGAATTCTGACAAATGTATGCATTTGACAACCTATATGCAATGCATTGACTCCCCCTTACAATATGCATTCAAACTCTCTTTTTGGCAAATATAAGGAGATGCAATGCACTATATGTATGCAGGGACATGCAAAGACTCAATCATTGAATGCTATGCAAGAATATGCAACTTACTCCCCCTGAAAACATGCAATGCTTGCACTGAAAACTGAACATATGATACCAAATGATATCGTGACTTGTGCACAATCAGACTGTCCTATCAGCAAAGTGACCTATGGTACTAGGCGGAGCACTTGGTCTAAAAGACCACCTCACACATAGTAAGAACCTCCAGACAGACTTCCCTGCCTTTTGGTACCTTACCATTTATATACCATTGAGGTCATGCATGATAATTCAACATGCAGTCCTATATGCAATTCAGAATGCTCAGTGAGCTATTGCAACACACAAGTTTCAAGTCACACTTATAGGCAGTTCAGATTTTTTCAGAAAATTCGAAATACAATTTGTTTTCAGAGTCTATGCATAACACAATTATCAAGCAATTGCAATTAGCCTATGTATGCATCAGATACAGACAACCCTTCTTAATCTGATATTTGCACAGAACTCTCAGCAAATGCATGATCAGAAAATAATGCACATGGCAAATGATGAATGCAAATGCAAAAACAGATTTAACTTGCTATGCATTAAAGCTAAAAACAAGAAGAACAGGAAGTTTACCTGAAGGGTTCAGTATGGGGTTTTCTTCTTGAGTGCCTTGGATCATTACCCCTTTTTATTTCAGTTCCAAGGCACACCTGCATAGCAATGTTATTTTGCACAAACAGGTACCCAAGAAGTCTTGGGTCTTGACATGACATTATTACTTCTAGCAGGTTTTCTCAACAGATTTTTAACTTGATAGCAAGGAGCAGCAGTTTTCAGATCTAATTTATGCACATTCTTGTTAGCATGACTTCTATGTGCATACACATGAGATTTTCTGTTAACAGAATAAAAATTCTGTTTACCAAAACCGGTTTGGTTTTGATATCCTGCCAGCCAACAGGTTTCAGCCCTGTGACCTGGCTTCCCACAATGATGACATGTAAATTTCGCAACATGGAGTTTAGCAGGGTTATTTTGAACATGCCAACAATTTCCAGCTCTGTGGCCTGGCTTTCCACAGTTATAACATGAAGGTTTTGCAAATTGTCTTACAGGGAATTTAGCATGTTTGAGATTCACACTTCTACCCTGAATATGCCAACAGTCCTTGACTGTATGGCCATGCTTTCTACAGTGAGAGCAATAAAAGGCATTCTTTTTAAAATTGAGTTCATTATTGCCATCTCCCCCTTGGGCATGCCAACAGTCCTTGACTGTGTGGCCATACTTCCCACAGTGATAGCATGCAGAAGACTTTCTATTAATGGTAGGGAATTTAACAATTTTAGAATTGAATTTTCTACCCTGAGCATGCCAACAATCAATGGCCCTGTGGCCATGCTTTCCACATTCAAAGCATGAAATAGAATTTCTTTTAAAAGAACCTGACCAGCATTCAGAGGCCTTGTGACCAATTTTGTTGCAATTAAAACATATAATGTGCTGGTTCTTGTTAAAGACATGCTGATTTGCAAGGTGTTTTGTATGATATGAACATGATTTTTCCTTACTACTTGCAAACCAACAATGAGCAGTAGTGTGTCCTACTTTATCATAATTAGAACATGTGACATTCTTTTTCTGACCAGACACAGATTTTCTAGCATGCTTGTTGTCATCTTTTTCCATCACAAAATAGTTACTCATAAGATGTCCATACTTACCACAATAATGACATGAGCCATTTGATTTCTTTAAAACATGGCATTTATCTGATGAGTTTTTAGCATGCAGATTGTTCCTTTGAATTTTTGATGTTTTATGATTTTTATTTTGTTTTTCTGTTTTCTTAGCCTTGTACTGAGGTGGAGATGAGATAGAAGGCTTTTCCTGTTCAGAAGATTTGACAAAGACAGTTTTCAGGTTGGCTCCATCAACCTTCCTCATGACTGGACTGTAACCCAGTCCTTCCTTGTTAAAGTTAATCTTTGTTCCCAGTATTTTCTGAACAATGGGCTGCTTGTCTTTTGATGTAGTGGCTACATTCGAAGTATTTACAAAGGATGTCATTACTTTGTTCTGCAAAGCCTTCTTATTTAGATTATTGTAGCCCAAACCTTCCTTTTTGACATTGACTTTTACACCTAGCAGCTTGTCTAGGTTTTTCTGCCCATCAACAAATTTAGACAAGGAAACTTTCAAATCCTGAATTTCATTTTCAAGAGATGCAATGTGTATTTCATAACTAGCAATCTCTTGTTCATTACAATTGACAGCTTCATTCAAAACCTTGTTAGCTGTTTTGTATTCTTCAATTTCCTTTCTCAGCTCATCTACCTCTTCAGTCTCGTTTGTACAGATAGCTTTTCCTTTTTCCAATGTGAGAAGTCTTTCAGACATGGCACTGTTTAACAGTTTTAATTTTTCAACTTCTTCTTTAAGCTTATCATTTTGAATTAACTCATTTATTAGAAGCTGATCTTCTGAGTTAACCATGCTTTCTCTCCTAGCTTCAAACTCCCTCAATTCCTTTTGTTGTTTTTCAAAATCTTTCTGTAAATCTATGTTTACAGATTTTATGGCATTAAAATTTTCAATCAGCAAATCATTCTCTCGTTTAAGTTTCTCTAATTGTTCTTCATTTTCTTTAGAGAACTTTCTGAGAGAGTCATCTTCAGATTTTAGATTGTTCAGTTCAGAGTAAACACATTCAAGTTCCTTCTTCAGTTCTGCATTCTGGTTTTTATACATATGATTATCAGACAGACATGCATCATGAGATTGCTTCGTACTTGAACAATTTTTACATGGAGAGCTAGAACTATCTACCCGAGTACTCTTCTTCAACTTTTTATACTATTTTCTTAACAGTTCATGAGATTCAAATAATTCAGCATATGCATTCTCCCAATCTTCTAGAGAGAAATTCTCGAAGAAATTTACCTCATCATCATCATCTTCTTCAGTTTGATTGCTGCCTTGATCGCTGTCACTTTGATTTCTTCTGTTGGCCATCATGCAGCTGTCCACATCTATCTCCTGAGTTCGCTTCAGTGTATCCAGAATATCTTTAGCAGAACTGCAGTCAAAGAAACATGAATGAAAAGCTCTATCAGTAGCTGCCTTCATTAGATTTATTGCTATCTGATTTTCTTCATGCATGGATTTGTGACTGTCAGTCCATTTGGACTTTTTCCTTGGTAGTTCATGGGGACCATGTGAAATTACTTTCCACAGGTCTGGATTCACAGATTTAACATATTTCTTCAAACCAGCGAACCATGCATCAAAATGCGTACCACTGAAGATCGGTGGATGGGCCATGAGAACACACAGATTAACGCAACAAGAATATTGATGCACTAAAAACAAATTAGCACCTAAGATTGCAAGATCGATCTGCAGGTCGCTGGACCTTGTAAGCAGACACCTACTCTGATACCAACTGTTAGGGTGCTAGGCCCGGATACAGAGGGGGGTGAATGTATCCCTCTAAAAATTATGGCCTAAATTAAAGACTCTAAAGCTCGGATATGCGGAAAAGGAACAATGAGCTTTCCGAGATAAGATGATAATCAACCAGTTGATCAAACAGTCGGACTGCAACAATGCAGCCACCTGATCAAACTAGAAATGCAGACAGAACAGTACAACCCAAACACACCTAGCAAAGTGCAATGCTCAAGGTTACTGCTGATAGGAACAATATAAACAATCCAAGATAACACAGCTAACCAGCATGCATAACCTGTGAATGGGAGGTAGGAGGCAAGGAGCGAACGCACAAAACAAACCACTGCACAGTAGATTTTTAGGTGGTTCGGTCCAGCAGACCTACATCCACCCCACACTCAACCCGAGTGTGGCTTCCACTAGCTCACGCTAGAAACAGCAGACTCAGTCTGCAACAGGTGCTGCCACACAGCTTGACCAGGGGAACAACCTCCCCTCTTCCTCCCAACCGGAGGGACACCCCAAATGACTCCCAGCCACTTGGAAACTAGAGACCGAAGTCTCTCTTCCTCCAGACCAGGAGGGAACACCTAGTCTTGCAACCACAAGACCAGAACCGGAGGATCAATCCTCCCTTCCTCCAAACCGGAGGGAACCAATCGGTGACTTCCAGTCACCAGCAAACCAGAGGTCGAAGACCTCTCTTCCTCCAGACCAGGAGGGACCCCTGGACTTGCAATCCACAAGCCCAGAACTGGAGATCAGATCTCCCTTCCTCCAAACCGGAGGGAACCCACAAGTAGCACCCAGCTACTTGCAACCGGAGATAGTAATCTCCCTTCTCCTGAACTAACAGGAGGAACCCCGACCTCTCTACAGAGTATCGAAAAATACAGCAAACCAGAAAACAAAGGAAAACAATAAACGAAAATAACTTCAGCAAACAGAAAGCTGAAAAATGAAATGCACAATGTGGCTCTCAACGGAGCTGACTGACCTGGATTTGATCCACGATCCAGTAGACAGATCTGTAGGTAAGCTTTTCTTCCTCTTCTCTTCTCTTCTTCTTCTTCTCTTTCACTCTCTCGATCTCTGCTCCTCTATACTCTTCGGCTCACACTTCTATCTCTCTCTTTCTCTTCTTCTCCTTCTGCTCTTCTTCACTTTTTCTTCTTTTTCTTTTTCTGGATCGAAGGGATTTCTGCTCTTCAGGCTTCTTTTTTCGATCGCCTTCATCTGAGGACGAAGGGTTCTATTTATAGCAGCAACAGCAGGTGGATAGGGCACAAAACGCGTGTGCCTCCCACGCTAGATCCAGAATCTTCCTGCCACGTGCCCTTTTCGTATTTGTTCCTTCAGTATCGGATCATGTGCAGCCAGACACCGATGAATGTTCTTCCTCGGACCTGCAAAGAGATAAAAACCATTAACCTTGAGTGCCATAAGAACTAGAACTGCATGAGGTATGTGGACACGACAAGAGATGCACTAAACAGAGAACGACACGAGATACAGTGGTGACAAAACAAACACTACTAAGAGAACGACACGAAGTAGAAAGAAAACAACACGAAGTAGAAGGAGAACAGCACAAAGTAGAAAAAGGACGACACGAAGTAGACAAGATTACTACAGTACGAGACAGGGAGAGCATGACACGAGGTCAGATGAAAAAATAGCACGAAGTAAAACGAGAACGACACGAAGTGTCACTGTAACAACACGGAGACACGAATGCAAAAACAACACGAGGACACGAAGATAAAAACAACACGAAGACACGAAGTCAGACACGGCTATCACGACACGTGATGAAGCAGTGAAATTTAGAAGAGAAACGACTCGAGGAAATACAGTAATTGACACGAAGACACAACAAGGAACACGACACGAAGTTAGTGAGAGCAGCACGAGGTGAAACGACACGGGCTGACAATAACTCAAGGACGAAAAAATAGAAACCGACACGAAGTGTAGTTACAAAAATAAAAGGACACGAGGTATAGGAAGAACAACACGAACACGGAAATAACAAAGAATTGACACAGAGTGTGGTCAAGGCGAGAAGGACACGAAATTAAACAAGCAGACATAAAAGATAACACGAGATGAGCAACTAAAGGACAGAGAGAAGCGACACGAGGTTCACAGAGAAACGACTCGGAGTTCGTCAGAACTATTCGAGCTGCTTCAGAAACACGACACGAAGTTAAACAACCGAGACTAGGACTCGAAGACATAGAAGACAAGGATAGAACAACACGAAGTATTACCTCATACAAGTTTTCCTGTTAAGCATGGAAATCAACACGAAGTGTTGTAAGCTCAGACGACACGAGATCTTTTCGTGTTAGTGAGGGAAAACAACACGAAGACTCAAATACAGAAACAGCACGAAGATGATGTACAGTCTGATGTACAGACTTTGAAGAACAGTCTAATGTATAGATTTGCACGAGCGAGCTACAGTGCCAAAGTGTAGACTTCACGCTGTACAGACTTGGAAGACCACTGTTGAATGTGTAGACTTGTAGTTTAACATGAAAGAAGGCCAGTGTACAGACTTGCTGTCCTCACAGCTGACGACTCCAGTGTATAGACTTGGAGGCCTGAAGGCGATGTGAGTAACAGTCCAATGTATGGACTTCCATGAGACGCTCAATGTACAGACTTACTGCCAATCAATGTATAGACTCTGTAAATGCATATGAAAGCTTTATGCAGCAGATAACAGTCTGAAACTTCACTTGCAATGATTCACAGTGTAAGCA
The DNA here is from genome assembly GCA_022559845.1 of Amorphophallus konjac. Classification (NCBI taxonomy): domain Eukaryota; kingdom Viridiplantae; phylum Streptophyta; class Magnoliopsida; order Alismatales; family Araceae; genus Amorphophallus; species Amorphophallus konjac. The sequence continues at coordinate 49,661,316 of CM040124.1, read as the reverse complement.
GATAAACTGACTGAACATATGAAAGCCTGAATGAACATTTCAGCAAGATGACTCACAGTGACTCACATCAAACACCAATCATCAAAACCAAATCAATCATCAAAACAGAACATCAATGCATGGTGACTCACAGTGACTAAGTCACATTAAAACCAATCATCACAAACCCCTAAAGCCAATCATCAAAACCACAAACCACAGGGGCCAGGGGCACAACAATCCGGACCCTTGCCCGGGAATAATATTCCCGGGGCCGGCCTCGACTCCCCAGCATGACGACGTTCGCCCTTCGGAGCCGGGACCCGACCGCTCACCTTGAGCCGCGTACAACCTCCGTCAGGCACCAGCCCACGACCACCCCGGCCACCTAAGCAGTCAGGCTTGTCTCGATCTCCTCCCGGGGAGCCTCTGTAAAACACACGGATATCCGCCATATCCCGCATTGACCCGGGGACCGACCCACGTGTCAGAATTGTCCCGTGGCTTGTGCCAGTTGTACTTTGGCCTCTTTGGCCCATTTGTAAAGCCCACGTGGCTCTCATATAGCATGAAACCAGTTAAGCACATGCACCTGTACTCGGGTCTCAGCCTCTTCACGGCGCCCACCTCCTTCAGTCACAATGGTACCTCTGGCACCCGACTCCAGTCACATCGGGCCCCAAGCACGACCATCGAGGTCTCCTGGTGCTCGCCTCCTTCAGTCACAACGGTGCCCCCAGCACCCGACTGTCAACAACTCCAGTCGCAACGGTGCCTCCGGCACCCGACTCCAGTCACATCGGGCCCCGAGCACGACCATTGAGGTCTCCCGGCACCCGCCTCCTCTAGTCACAACGGTGCCCCTGACACCTGACTGCCAGCTACCCCAATCACAACAGTGCCACCGGCACCCGACTACCCAGCTACTTCAGTCACAACGGTGCCGCTGGCACCCGACTGCCAACAACTCCAGTCACAATGGTGCTCCCAGATGCCAGCTGCCTTAGTCACAACGGTGCCGCCGGCACCCTACTACCCAGCTACTTCAGTCACAACGGTGCCCCCGGCACTCGACTACCAACAACTCTAGTCACAACGGTGCCCGCGGCACCCTACTGCCAGCTACTCCAGTCACATCGGGGCCCGCGGCACCTGACCACTCAACTTCCCAAGCACAATGGTGCCTACGGCACCCCTACAGCCCTGACCTCGACACTGTCTCGTGTCGGGAATACATTGTGACGCCCCTCAGGCGCCATCTTGCTCAGTCACAGGTCCTCTGACGGACACTACGTACAAATGCGGAAATACCCGCACAATAACGCAATGACCCGGGGACCATCATGAATGACAGAATTATCCCGCGGCTTGCAAGCACTTGTAATCGGGCTCTCACGCCCCCATATAAATGCCTTTCATGGCATATAAGTCATGTAATCCAGCCAAGGAGTGGATTCCCCTCCTCGCTGGAACCACTCTCTCTGTCCCCAGTAATCCCTGTTGTGTTGATGTTGCCCTGTCGATGTTGCACGGACTAAGCCCTCCCGACGTTGCGGCTACCAAGGTCCCTGACTCTCTCTTTAGCAGAAGAAACAAAGATATTCAGATTCAATCTGATGTAAAATAAACACCGGTTGCTTGCGACCGGTGGGGAAAGACGTCCAATACACTAATCTCCATAATCGCCTGCGCACTCGCACCCGTGGAACCCCTTCTATCCACATGTCTCCCGATCTCTCGAGCCACGTGCCGCATCCTGGCGACGCTTCCCCTGTCAATCCTTGGTTCCATAGGCGATTATCGAGAAATCGACTGGCACGCCCGCATTCCACCCAGCCATCCCTGTCCCAGTCTCCAGAATGATGAACCATACGCCATACCTTCTAATGCGTTCCCATCGTTCTCTCTGCCTTCTTCTCAATACCCCCAGAATCCCCGCGTGCCCAGTCAACCTATCTCGACCTTCCGTAAAAGGCGAGTCTACACCCCCGTCGCGAGGACAAAACGACAAGTGACTCCCCCGCGATCGCAAACAAACATGGCACGCCTGGTGGGACGTCTCCTACCTTTCTTCTTTCTGCCGAAGAAGAGTCACACCTGTCAAGTGTATGCCGCAATGCCCTCACCTTTTTTTTTTATCGGAGAGGAAGAGGGGGGCCCCCTGTCCAAGATGCAACATGTAACCGGTCGTCATCGAGCGACCAACATGCACCAGCAATAGCAATGACAAACCGGTGGTGATGGTGACCTGCGGTCCAATCGTCATCGCCATCCACATCGGGCACCTACGGTTGGCAATGCCAATCATGTTCGGCAACGCTGCTTCGACTTTCGGCTCGCCCTGATCTTCGGTCGTCATTACCGTGGCCGACAAGCAGCCCAATCTGGTGACTGCCTATATAGGCAGCTGGCCCCTCTGCTCCTCCAGCAACAAAGACCCATGCGGTCATTGACCCCTGGGTCCCCAGCTCTGCCAGTACCAGACACGGGCTTTCTGCCCCGAGTCCCCGGCTCCTCAGCACCTCACTCGGGCTCTCAGCTCCGAGTCCGAACCAAGCCTACCCCCAGCATGGGTTTCCCACCCCTGGGTCAAGGCCTCCCAGCATGCTATTCGGGCCTCTCGACCTGAGTCTCCGACGAGCCGGCACTCAATACGAGCTTTCAACCCCGAGTTCGAGGCTCCCCAGCATCTGGCTCGGGTAGACGACCCCGGGTCTCATCAAGGTCGGTCCCCGATGCGGACTCTCTGCATTGGGCCCCTGGCCTCCCAGCTCTACAGTGGGGTCTTTACCCCTACGATCCAGCAATGCCAACTCCCAGCAAAGGGTTTCCTCTTTGGGACAAGGCCACCTCAACACCCAACACCGGCGTCTAGCCCTGGGTCTCAGTTCCAGCAACACCCAAAATGGGCATCTAGCCCTGGGTCTCAGTTCCAAAAATACCCAACACGGGCATCTAGCCCTGGGTCCCAGTTCCAGCAACACCCAAGACGGGCGTCTAGCCCCGGGTCTCGGCTCCAGCAACACCTAAGACGGGCGTCCAGCCCTGGGTCTCAGTTCCAGCAATACCTAATATGGGCGTCTAGCCCTGGGTCTCAGTTCCAGCAATACCCAACACGGGCATCTAGCCCTGGGTCCCAATTCCAGCAACACCCAAGACGGGCGTCCAGCCTTGGGTCTCAGTTCCAACAACACCAAAGATGGGCATCTAGCCCTGGGTCTCAGTTCCAGTAACACCCGAGACGGTCTTGCAACCCTGGGTCCTAACTACATCAACACCCAAGTTGGGCTTGATGCCCTGGGTCCCAGCTACATCAATACCCAAGATGGGCGATCCGCCCTGGTGTAGACACGCTATTCCTGACGCCCCCTGAGAAAATCTCATATTACCATGCGACGCCCCGCAGCGGCTTCCGCATTTTGAATCACTTGAGTGTTTCCTATCTTTGAGTCTTCTCTTGTCTTCTGGGAGAGTAGCGTAACGCTCCTTCGACATCCGGAAACCGCCTCGTTGTGGAAATCATGCGGCATTCGAACGGCATCAACATCAATCGCATGCATCAGAAGGTGCCGGGACCAGGAAAATGCCTAACGGATAACTGCAGACGCCCTTTTCGGGGGAATCCGGGGGTCATCATGGAGGCGTCCAGGCTCCTGGACGCCTCCATCAATACAAAATAATGACAAAAAATATATATATAAGATTGAACAAAATATATATATATAATGTTATGGAAGCGTCCAGGCCCCTGGACGCCTCCATCAACCAGCTCACGGGCGACCCCGGGCCATCGACTGACCGTTGCTCAGCCCGTCGTTTGAATAAAATCCAAGTTATGAAAGCGTCCAGGCCCCTGGACGCCTCCATCAACCAGCTCATGGGCGACCCCCGACCATCGACTGACCGTTGCTCAGCCTGGCGTTTGAATAAAATCCAAGTTATGGAGGTGTCCAGGCCCCTGGACGCCTCCATCAACCAGATCACGGGCGACCCCCGGCCATCGACTGACCGTCGCTCAGTCTGTCGTTTGAAGAAAATCCAAGTTATGGAGGCGTCCATGCCTTTAGACGCCCCCATCCTCCCGACCTCTATAAATAGAGGCCTACCCCCCTCAGTTCGGGGGTCGAAAAAAAGAGCGCCGAGAGGCTGCCGGATTCTATTCCTAACCTGTGGGTGTTTTGTAGGGGAGGTCCTACCGGATCCTCGGGTGCCCGTGCTCGCAGGAGAGAGGCCACCTTCGCCCGCCGCGCTACCTCGTCGTCCCTACGCTGCCGAAGCTCTGACGGATCTCGCCATCGACCATCCAATAAGCCATTCTCTCCTCTACTTTCCTAGTTATCTTGCATTCATCATATCATATCTTCTACCCCCCCTTTTATGAGGGAGTCTCTTTCCGTTTCTACGTCGGAATAATTGCCCTTCATCATAAGCATTTTCCTCCTACTCGTGTCCGAGAGGGGTTTAAAAGACAACACCAACCAGGTGTGTGTCTTGCCATCATTTCGTTACTTGCATCGTTAGAATTTGAATACTGCACCTTCGTCTTTCTGATCCACTCGTTACTTGTTTGTCGTTGTTTTGCAAGGGTACCTGAGGAAAGCCCTCTCCGTCGGCCGGCTGAAGGGGGAGGAAGAAGCAACCTGCCATTTCTCACTCTCCGGGATTCACAATCTCCGCGCTCAACACAAGGTACACGCGATCATTTCATTTCTTTGAGGTAACCCCTCTGGCGATCACATCCCTTTAGCATCCTACGTATGCTCTTTCCTCATATTGGCACGTTTCATAATCCTTCTTAATTTTTAGTCGCCTGATTGTCTTTAGTTTAGTTCGTTTTCTTCTCCTTGAGTGGATTCCGCGGCTTCCACAGATTGGCGATCACGGTGGGACATTCTTTTTGCTTTTTTAGGTTACCTTTGAACTCTCGGCACCCACGTGTGCCTCCCTTCTTTCGGCACCCACGTGTGCCCCTCCCTATTGCGCCCACGTGCGCTACATCATTTCCCTCGTGCACCATGTGCACTCCTCCGGTCCTTTGTGATTACTTCGAGGTCTGCGTTATCTCGGCACCCACGTGTGCCCCTCCACTCGGCACCCACGTGTGCCCCCTCCACTTGGCACCCTCGTGTGTCCCCTTTCTTATTGCACCCGCGTGCGCTGTGTCGTCCCCTTCGTGCACCACGTGCACACCCCTTAGTCCCCTCTTTTGTCATTTTTAAGTCTGTGTTGTCTTGGAAAGTAGAACGGCTATATCTTCCTCTATCTGTTTATTGTTGTTATATTCTTGTTATATCACTGCTATACATATGTTATATTTGTGTGCTTATTTCTGCTCCATCTGTGTGTTACATATCTTTTATCCAGCACCGCATTTCATGCATTTACCCCCTTTTCTTTCCTTTTTTACTCTTTTCTAAGGATCACCCTCTCTCGGTGAAGGAAGGACACTCTGTTCGGGAATTCCTCTCGACGACTAGAATCTCCTCCACTGGGACCTCCGTAAGTCCCCAACATCGAAGAATCTCCTCTTCGTTAACTGGGCCGGTTGTACCATTGAAGTTCCTCGGAGTTAGTCGACCCATTCGTGGTGAGACGAGAGCCCCTAGCTGACACGGTGGTGAAAACAAAAATGAACTAGGGTCCCTATTTTGTGTGAACTTCGGATGTGGTTAAAAACATAAAAAAAAATCATCAAAATCAAAACACAAAAAAAGGGGGTCTAAAGGCATCCACTTGTTTGATAATCTCTGCTATTTGCTTGCTAGTATATGTTTTTGCGTTCCGGGAAAACTGTGAGCATGGCTCACGAGTCTTTTGAGGAGAACCACCCTGGTCGTGGTGAGTCAGTCGAGCCGCGAGTCCATGCTATGGCGCGGGTCCTTCCCATGAGCCCTCACGTGAGGTGCAGGTTACCACAGGGGACACATCCCCGCCACAGGACATCTCCTATTTGCTAGGTGTCCTCGCCAACACGGAGCTTACCTCTGAGCAGCTCCGGGCCTTCCAGGCCATTCTGAAGGGGAAATCTATTTCCCCCGCTCCCCAGGAATCAACTCCGGCCATCGCACCTCTCCAAGAATTGGTGCGGGCCATTCCATCTCCTTCGCTGGCACAAGCCATCCAATCTCCCTCGCTTCAAGGGCAAGCGAGCCAACAACCACCCTCGTTCCAGTTCCCTTCGCAATCTCAAACCCCTGTTGTTCCCCACATACCGCTTCAGTCGGGGCCAACTATCGACGGCCCGGTAGCTCCCTCTCATTCAGGGTTTCCCCCTCAAGTCTCCGGGAGACATTTTCCTCCCCAGTGGCAAGTGCCACCTTCACCGCCCGAGGAGCTCGCCCAATCGCTCCTCAATAGGTTCAATAGGATGGACAAACAGTTTCAGAATTTGAAGAAAATGGTGGACGTGAAATCCACCCCAGAGGTTGCTTTGTCAATCCTTCCGGTCATCCATCTTCCTCCCTCCGAAATGCCCACGTACCGCAGGTACAATGGCACTGGCAACCCCTTCATTCACCTCAAGGATTTCATGTATGAGTCATCCTATTGGCAAAACGACCAGAGGTCCCTGGCATACCTCTTTCGGAGGTCATTGGACGGTCCTGCGCTAGAGTGGTTCTATTCTTTGGAGCCCCGCGAGGTCGAGAATTTTGAAACAGTCCAGAGAAGGTTCTTACAAAAGTATCGGGATAGGGTCGGTCCCTCTCTCTCCATTACCGACCTAGTGGCCGAAAAGATGAAGTCCGACGAGGATTTTGTCCGCTATGCTAATAGATGGAGGTCTCTGGCAGAAAGAATAAGAGATACCCTCTCGGAACCTGAACAAGTAAAGATGATCGTATCCAATGCGACCCCACAGTTCAGGCATGTCTTGGCCATGAATAAGCTCACCACCATGGAAGAGCTCTATGAAAGAGCCCGGTACATCCAAACCCAGTTAAAAGACTCCCCCATTATGAACATGTTTGAGCCGCCGAAGCCCAAGGTGGTCAGAAAGACAGGCGCTGGTGTCCCAGGCGGAGCAACAGAAGGGGTCGTAACAAATGAGCAAGTAAGTGCGGTCAACAACGCCAACTATGCAGTCAACCCAAGGCTTCCACAAATGCCCCGACTTCCCCTCCAACTAGGTCCCTTCCCCTCTCGTCCTCCACCCCAAAACGATCCACCTCAGAACAACATGCCTCAACTACTCCAACCCCAGCAACAACCTCGACCCCAGTAACAACAACCACCACTTCAGTACAACCAAGTTCCACCCCCAGGAAATTACGGTCCCCCACAGCAACAAAGGAGGCCGATTGGTCCCAAGAGAGCCTATTACCCACCATTGCCAGAAACTCTGGCGGATATTTTCAACGCCCTCATGGCCTCAAACACACTCATCCTACCAAGGGAAAGGCCCGTGTGGCCCCCGAATGTTGATACCTCCAGATACTGCGTCTATCACAGGCAGACAGGACACACAGTGGACAACTGCTTTCAGTTTAAAGATTACATCCACGATACGAATGATGAAGGCGGGATTGACTGGGATGAAATGAGGTGATACGTCGCCACTCTCAAGGCTAGGAGACCTCCTCCTAGGCCACAGTTCCAGCAACAACAGCAGCAGTTACAACAGCAGCCACAGCAACAACCACAACAACAACAGCAGCCTCAGCCGGCCCAACCACAACAGCCCAACATGGGCATAATCCAGAATCCATTACTGGAGCACCAACACCCCAATCATCAGGTCAACCCCATCTCCTCCTTCCCGGAAGTCGGGAGAGAGCAGGTGTGGCATCCAGAGAGTACCTCTATTCTTTCTACCGCCAACCCCATCATCATGCAACCCCCTCGCCTTGCCCGGGTAGCACCTCTCTCTCATCAACCCGCATTAATACCGCCTTCACCATTCCCACTGCCATCACGCCCTCTCATTCGCACCCCAATGACCTATCAGCCAACACCCTTCATTACACCCTTACACCCTCTCATTTTCTCTCACTCCCCCACTTTACCATCCACCTCTACTGCATTTGCCTCTATGCCTTCTAAGCCCCTTATCACCCGTCCACCGTACGTAACCCCGCCTGTCTCCACCATACCACCGCCAATGCCCTCAAAACCACTCATCATCCACCATCCATCTCAACACCATTACCCGCTCCAAACCTTACCCACTTCCACTTTGCCTCCACCTCCACCTTCCGAACCCCTTATCCTTCATAACCCGTGCGATATCCCCTCTACCTCCACCATCCCTCCACCACTACCCCTCAAACCTCTGTTAAAACCCACTGCTACCCCTATAGAGGTACAAAAGCCATAGGCATTGGTGCTCCGGAGTGGAAGTATTTTCCACAGGGTTTTCCCCCAGAACAGTCAGAATCCCGAGCAGTCTCAGCCAGAGAGGGAAGAAGGAAAACAACCGGAAAGATCTATCCCTGGAACATAATATGATTTGTTGAAACACTTGGACAAGATGCCTGCTCGGATCTCAATCCTGGAACTGCTTCAGAAATCCACATCCCATCAGGCAGCCTTAATGGAGTATCTTCAAAAGGTCATGGTGAATGAGGACCTCCCTGTAGAAAAGATTTCTGCCGTCCTGACCCCAACGGACATACAACCGGCCATCATGTTCCACAACTACGAGCTTGCTCCCAAGGAAGCTCGGAAATATGCATTGTGTGTTTCAATAAAAATTAATGGGGTATCCATAAACCCATGCCTTGTAGACACGGGTGCGTCCATAAATGTGATCTCCATAAGCACCCTTCAGTTGTGTGGGGTCGAACAGGAATAGATAAGACCTTCTTCAATCACAGTCACGGCTTATGACAATAGCAAAAGGCCGCCGCAAGGGATGATTATTCTAAGGATAGAGCTAGGTCCTATGTCAGTACCCACGGAATTCTATGTCCTCGACATGGACCCCACATTCAAGACCATACTGGGTCGCCCTTACATTGAAGCCATAAATGCTGTGCCTTCCACCAACCATCAGTGCTTGAAGTTTCCTTACAATGGAAGAATTATTAAAGTAGTCAGCACACCTGTCTTCACACGGTGGATGCTATCAACACCTCTTTGCCCTCTATTTGGCCGTCTCATCGGCCCATATTGTCATTGCTGGACGTGTGCGATTCATCTCACATTCCGCTAGCACCAAAGAAGCCGATCAAGGCAACAACGCCATGTATCCCTTTTCACTCCAAAGGTTGGGAGATTATGAGAAACATCGGCTATCAACAGGGCAAAGGTCTGGGTACACAGCTACAAGGTAGGTTGAAACCACCAAAGGAGATTAGGCCGAACCGCAGGTTTGGCCTAGGCTTCAAAGGACCATTCAAGGCGGATTGGAAGCCCCTCACATGGACCCTATCAAACCACTTCAAAAAGGGGCCCGTTATTCAGATGGGGGATTATCCGCAGGAAGCACATGGGGGGTCGCATGTTGTGTATTCAGTCGAAAAATGTCCGAGGGTCACCAAAAGAGGCAAGATCAAAGACCCGGAATGCGAATGGGAAAATGGTTTGATATACGGGACGTTTCCATTGCACTGGAAAGGATGTTCTCGTCTCCCCAGCTTGAAGGACCGCCATTGATCTCCGGAATGCCAGAAAGTATCATTACTGTTGCCAAGGTCCCAAACTATCCTCGTCCTCGCCCGAAGGACCCTATCACCAGCGGATCTTCATCCGCCATCACCATCACCACTGACGACTCATTAGCCGTCATCTTCTCCATTCACTCGTTGCAACCTTTGTTGCTGTCATCTTCCTGGGCCAGACGATTGTCTGATGATCTTCCCAGATCCCCCTCTCTACTTACATACCTGCACGGGTTTCTCAACCCGCGCCAGGTCTTCAATCATGATCTACTCTACGAGCCTCCCAATCCTCTAGCCATAACCACTTTTTCCGCTCCCCCGATCTCTTTCCACTGTTTTGTCATCAAAAATGAAAACGAAAAAAAAATGTCAATTTCCAAACTCCTCAACAACACGTCTTCGTTGAGAAACCTTCCTACATCTCCCACGGGTGCGCCCCGCCCTGCGGACCACCCGTCCAAGGTCCGATGAGCGACCTTTTCTACCCCTCCTCTGAGGGGTCTTCCCCTGTATATTCTTGACCATCCTCTTCATCTCTTTCTTCTTCTATAAATAATGTCAGTCAAGCTAGGAATAATAAGTCAAAGGTAGTACCTAGGAAGAAATCCAAGGGTAGGCAGATCCCTCGTCGATTCCTTCTGAATTTAGCCGCCCGGTGTCAGGCCCTTCTTGCCATCCCTCAGTTGCTAGAAAATCCCATCAAGCTACCGGAAATAGAATGTGAGGGAGGCTGCATAATTAATGAGGGGTATGGAGTCTACGAGATCACAGATGAAGAATACCCTACTGAAGATGAGGGTGAAGAATATGAGGATGCGGCTAGCGCGTATGCTAGTGGAATAAGGAGATTCGACGAGCCGTCAACCGCCGTAGAAGAGTCCACCAAAGAAGTCAACTTGGGAACTGAGGAAGACCCTAGGATCATCCTCATAAGTGATAATCTACCACCCTCTGAAGAAGAGGCATTAATTGAAGTTCTCAAGGAATATAAGGACACGTTTGCATGGAGCTACGAGGATATGCCGGGTCTGGATTCAACCCTGGTCGAACACCGTTTAACCCTAAAACCAGGGTCCGTCTCGGTAAAACAAAGGTTAAGGCGTTTCCACCCTCAAATGGCTTTGACAATGAAAGAAGAAGTCGACAAGCTCCATAAAGCCAGGTTTATTAGAGTCATCCTTTATCCTCAATGGGTGGTAAACATTGTCCCGGTCATGAAGAAAGATGGGAAAGTCAGGATTTGCATCGACTTCCAGGACCTTAACCGCGCGTGTCCAAAGGATGATTTTCCCTTGCCTCACATTGATGTGTTGATCAACAACACAGCGGGGTATGAGACCCTCTTATTCATGGATGGATTTTTAGGATATAATCAAATTCGTTTGGCAGAAGAGGATCAAGAGAATACATCATTCACTACACCTTGGGGAACATATTGTTACGTGGTCATGCCGTTTGGGTTAAAGAATGCTGGAGCTACTTACCAAAGAGCTATGATGGCCATATTTCACGACATGATGCACATATATCTGGAGGTGTATGTGGATGATCTATTGGTGAAATAAAGGACCAGGATGGAACATCCAAGGGTTTTGGCTAAGGTCTTGCAGAGATCAAGGGAGTTCCAATTGAAAATGAACCCGAAGAAGTGTGTGTTTGACGTATCATCGGGCAAATTACTGGGCTTCATTGTGAGTAAAAGAGAGATCGAGATAGATCCTGACAAAGCTAAGGCCATCAGGGATATGCCACCTCCCAAGAATTTGAGGGAAGTCCGAGTTTTAATCGGGAGGTTGCAGTTTATTCGTCGATTTGTGTCTCAGCACTCACAAAGGTGTAGACCTTTCTATGAGTTGACCAAGCTAGGAGTAGAATTCCACTGGGATTCTAAATGCCAAAAGGCTTTTGAAGGGTTAAAGGAATATCTGGCTAGTCCACCCGTTCTCATTCCACCCAAACCAGAAAAACCTCTGATCCTCTACATCTCCATCTTGGACGACTCCGTGGGAGATGTCCTCGCACAAGTTGATGAAGAAGGCAAGGAACGGGCAACCTATTACTTGTCCAAACTTCTCAATCCCTGTGAGCAGAAGTACACAGTCATGGAGAAAACCTATGCTGCCCTCGTTTGGGTGGTGCAGAAATTGAAGCACTACTTCTTGGCTCATGAGGTCCACTTGATTGCTCGCATGAACCCTATCAAGTTTCTTCTAGAGAAATCCATCCTTACTGATAGGCTAGCACGCTGGTAAAGTTTTCTTTCCCAGTTCGACATCACCTACATCCAGCAGAAGGTAATTAAAGGCTATGCCATAGCCGAGCATCTCGCCCACCATCCTCTCCCCAAGTTTGACCCTGTCCAATCAGAGTTTCCAGATGAGGAACTAATGTCCATCGCCCAATCCGACAAGCCAATGTGGACATTATATTTTGATGGAGCTCTAAATTCCCAAGGGAAGGGTATCGGCATTGTCCTTCTAACGCCTGAAGGTGTTACCATCCCAAAGGCATTTCAGCTCGCGTTCCCAGTCACCAACAATATCGCTGCATACGAGGCTCTTCTAGCTGGCCTGGAACTAGCCCGTTCTTTCTATATCACTTAGTTGCGAGTCGTGGGTGATAGTCAACTCGTTCTCCACCAGGTGCTTACCAAATATCGCACCCTCGATGCCAAGCTCAAACCCTATCAGGAGCTGGTCTCCGCCTATGCCAAATTGTTCACCAAGCTGATCTTTGTCCATGTTCCTCACGAACAGAACATTCTGGCCGATGCCCTCGCCTCCTTGGCGTCATCCTTCAAATTTCCTTTAGGTGCATGGTTTAGATCCATCATTCTCTACAAGCGTCTTGTCCCTGCCGTTTAGGACCCTTACCTCTTAAAGATCAAGGAACGAGCCCTACAGAAGATCCAGAAGGGAGAAATTCTTGAGAAGAGGGAGATCATGCTGGTAGAAGTCGAAGAAGAGCTGGCCGACGATGAGAAACCATGGTTCTATGAAATTGTCAAATATTGTAAAGATCAGTCTTATCCTGAAGGAGCCACCACAGAAGATAAGAAAGCCATAAGAAGGGTGGCTCAGAAATACACATTGGTTGGAGGTCTACTCTATAGGAGGAGCCTTATTGGCGTTCTGTTAAGGTGTCTTGACGACAATGAGGTTTGGAAATGCATAGAAGAAGCACACTCGGGTGTGTGCGGTGGCCACGTGAATAGCCAGATGCTCGCCAAGAAGATCATTAGGCTAGGCTTTTACTGGCCCACTATGGAAGAGGATTGTGCCGTCTATGTCCGTAGGTGTGTCAAGTGTCAACTTCACGCCGATAAAATCCATTCACCATCTTCCTCACTCCATCCAATATCCTCCCCATGGCCTTTCTCCATGTGGGTATTCAACATCATCGGTCCCCTAGGTGATCCCAATTCCCTCACCAAACAGAAATCTTTCATCCTTACTACGACGGAATACTTCACCAAATGGGCCGAAGCCGAAGCTTACGCGAAAATCAAGGCGTCAACAGTGTGCAAGTTCATCATGAAGAACATCCTCGCCAGGTTCGGCGTCCCAAGCACAATCGTCACCGACAATGGGCCACAGTTCATTTCTCAGGACCTTCAGGACCTCTGCAAAAGGTACGCAACTGCATTGCATCATTCATCGCCTTATTACCCACAAGGTAATGGCCAAGCGGAGGCCACCAATAAAACATTGATCAAAATCATCAAGAAGACCTGCGAGTCTAGTAAGTTTTCAGACTGGCCAGAAAAGCTTATCGAAGCTCTATGGGCCTATCGCACTTCAATCCGTACCCCCACCGGGCAGACTCCGTTTGCCCTTACTTATGGTATGGAAGTGGTAGTCCCGTACGAGACTCTGATCCCTTCTCTCAAAGAATTTCCCCTCAACGACCGTCGTAATTCACTCCTCGCCCAGTTGGAACTCTTGGATGAGAAGCGGCTGGCCGCTGCCGAGCATGCGCGTGTGTATCAAAATAGACTCGCTCGCTTTCACCAAAAGAAAGTCGTTGAGAGAAAATTCAAAATCGGTGAGATGGTCGTAAAACGAATTTTTGTCAAACCTGGAGGGCCGCGTTCTAAGCTCCAACCCAATTGGGAAGGACCATTTGTAATTCAAGCCGTGTGCCCCGGCAACGCCTACAAGCTAATCAACGCCGAGGGGACTGAGTTATCCCACCCTTGGAATGGGCTTTATCTTAAAAAGTACTACCCCTAGCGTAGTGCCAAAACGTCAAAAACAAACAAATGATGAAAAGACAGAAAACATCAAAAACAACAAAAAAACATTGAAAATCACTAAAAATATGGAAAATTCAAAATGCCGATGCCTGGTGGTCACCATGTAGTTAAGTCCCTGCATCCAAACTTCATGTTAGGATAGGGCCCATCAAGGCTTGGTAGGCACCGGGTCTTGGTTTGCCAGAACCGTGGAGATCCCTGTCCGGCCACATCGGCCTATACAAGCTCAAAGGAAGCCAACATGTACTCACTTACGTATTTTATCCAAAAAAAAGTTGGTTGCATCACCGACAGTGGGGCTTCACCCAGAAGATCTCCGGAAGCTGTAATCGTTATTCTTTTCTCTTCGGCCAAATGAGACAGTCGGCGCCCTTAAAACGCTGAGCATGAGAAACCAAAACTTAAACCCCCAAGGGCAAGAGTAGGATCCATTTCCTCGAGCATCGATCAGAGCACGAGAAGAGGGCAGTGTCCCCGCAGGCATACGAAAGGGAGCTCACAGACGTCAAACGACTATATCTTCCTCGTGAAAAGAAACATAAAATCAAAATCAAGAGAAAAGCCTGGTCGTGACCGTGCCTGATGCGATAAATGAAACCCCTCAAAGCAAAAGTCTGAATCCACAAAAGGGGCCATAGAATATAAATGCTCGGGATTTGGTCTGAAGTTGTCCGAAAGGAAAGAGTTAAATGGGCCCTTATTGGCTCGCCGAGTTAACGGTTTTGCCGATCCTCTCAGGAGGTTTATCCCCTACGCTCTTCCTTCTTCCTTTAAAAGTGAAAGCTCGACGGAATATCTGAAGGGCGAAACCCACCAAGGTTTGCGACCTTATTTTAATACAAACATGTGGTTGCCTACTTTGAAAAGCAGAAGCTATCGCTGTGAAGGAGTCTCTATGTTTTGGCTGGTCAAGACCCCTGTTTACCATCCGGGTGCCTTCTTGTTTAACCTTGGGCTTAGGCCAATGCAAGCACGTCACCTCTGGGTGCGACGGCGTCTGATTCCGGGTCAGCGTCGCGCGGTTGGTCGTTAGGGTTCCAGGGTGTTCCATCATATACCATCTAGAGTTGTGAGGAAACAGACCCGGGTCGGGCAAATCATTTACCTCGAACACCTTTTGGCCGAATCCCTGTGGTCGGAAGCAACTGGGAGCCTAAGCATGGCATGGCGGTATTGTCATCAGGGTAAGTCTTAGCCGGCGGGATTATCATTCGAGGGGTCTAGAGGCCTAAATCAACCTAGATGTGCACTTAGGATACCTGGGAGGTTAGTAAGAAACCCCTGTTCTCATGAAGGTAAGGTGCTATATGGGTGCTCATCAGGCGTTAGCGAAAAAAAATGTTAAAAAAAAGAAGAGAAAACGTAGATATTTGGAGAACAAAAAAAATTAGAATGATAACAAAGACAACAAAAAAATGCCAGAAAAATAATAATAAAAAAATCATTTCGCATGATTGCATTTGTATGCAGCATTTCACTTTTAAATTCTGCTTGCATTAGTGTGCTTCTCTGTCACATTCATCATTATCGCATCTTTCCCTTGCCTTCGTTAATAAAGGCTTGGCCCCTTGACCCATTATCAAGGACAGTTGAAGTGAACATCTGCTTATTGAGCAAGGGGCCAAGTCAGAACAAAGATACTGACCTGTTTGTTTCAATGATGAGTACAGGGATTCAAGATAGCAAGAGTGAGATGAAAATCAAACAAAATCATACCTTTTATTCCATTCTTAAATAAAGAATTGTACATTAAGTTCCACCTTCTCTCTCTACATTACTTGTCCCGCCACCCTCCGGGCAAAATGCCCTCAAGGGTGCTACCCAACTACGAAAAGCGGTACTTCTACCGCTCTG
The DNA here is from genome assembly GCA_022559845.1 of Amorphophallus konjac. Classification (NCBI taxonomy): domain Eukaryota; kingdom Viridiplantae; phylum Streptophyta; class Magnoliopsida; order Alismatales; family Araceae; genus Amorphophallus; species Amorphophallus konjac. The sequence continues at coordinate 49,645,629 of CM040124.1, read as the reverse complement.
TACACCTCTTCCCATTCCCACACCCCGGCGCTGATCCGTGGGAGCAGCAAAGGAGCTACTGACACGAAAGCCACGCTCTCGTGCTCTTCGGTAGCGCTCCTCACCATCTCTCAGCCATTGTTCAGCGAGGCCAAGGCTGGTTCAGAGTTCGAACAACTGGGCCTCCATGACCCTCGCTCCTCCCTTTCAGCCAATCTGTCGGCTCTCTCTCTTTCTCTGTCCCTCTCTTTCTCCGCCCGTTCTCTCTCACGGTATTCCCTCTCCAATTGAAGGGTGATTCTCAGCTCCATGGCATCCCTGGAAGAATCGTCATCAGGATGACGCCGCAATTCCTCCTCCAGCTCTGCTATCCTAGCCTCTCTCTGTGCAGCATGGGCAAGTACCTCTCGCGTCTCCTTTTCCTGCTAGATATACTATCTTAGATATGTGGCAAGGTATAAACAAGGAGAACTCAACACTGAAACTCTTACATGTATATAGATCATTCCTTCTGCCTCCGCGGCACGCTGCGTAGTCCGAGCAAGTTGCTCGTGAAGCAAATCAAGTTCTGAGGCGGGGATCCATAAGCTGGAAGAGACGCCGCCTCCTCCCATCGCTGACGTAGCCGCGTCGATCTGAGCGCGCTATAAACCACATGGGATGAAAATTAGCGACCGAACGCCATCAATCTAGAGTCTTAATTAGGAGTGCGCATTGTCCATACACCTACCGAAGCGCTCAAGGCTCCACGGGTGTCACCCATTTGTTGCTCCGTTTCTGCCAGGCGTGATCGCAAGTCCGCTATCATGGTATCACGGACATCCTGCAGCCATAGGAGTCAGCATCCACAGAGAGGAGAGGAGGAAAGGAGAAAAGAGGAAAAAGGAGACCCACCTCCACAAGTCCCTGGGGTTGGAGCCGCTCTGCGTACATTGCCTTATACAGACGTAGATATTCTTCACTATCCTGCGCATGTGATTCCACGATTGTGCCACCTCGTTGCCAGTCTTCATACTATTCCGGGAACCGCACACGCCAATCAACGCAAGTTGCTGTAGATGTGCAATTTATGATTAACCCCCAAATTGATAAAAGATGGCGATTTTGTTTTAAAACAAGATGAGGATATAGCACTCAATTAATGATACAAAAAGGGGGAAATCATATGCAATAATCAAGATCCGTGATCGCCACTGAAGCTAGAAACATGCCAAACAATAAGAGATTAGGACGGGGCATGTTACATACCTCAGAAATCCATAAAGGGGAGCCGGGGGCCTGAAGATTAACGCGCTATATCATCCCAGCGCCTTCTTCAGGTCGCGCTAACTTAGTATAGCGCGATATCAGACAGGTAGCGGGGTTTATTTGGATTCATTCCTTCCTTGCTCCAAGGCCGGCCAAGGTGCAAGGGCTCCACGTATCAATCTTCCAGTGCCTGTGGACAATCATAAACAACAAATATAAAGCCCATTAGATCGAGATTTGAGTATAATCTGCCCTTATCCTTAATCAAAAGCATGTAAAAGGGGGCTCGATTACCTGGGGGTTTGGTGGTTTTTAAACCCCTATGAATGGGCAAAAGACAGGTGTGGTGTGTGTGTATGCATGTATTTTGTAAAAGGAGTGTTTTGAAATCAGGATGCAATGCTATGAAAAGATTAAAAATCCGGAGGGGAAAAGAAAGATGAAAGAGGAAAAACATAAGGAAAAGCCCTAAATACTCCCTTGAACGTGCGAGGAGCGAGGATTTATCGATTGTACACGGAGTATTTCCTCCTCCTCGTCAATAACTCGAGTTGCATCCCCCTCAAACGACGGCCAAAGGGATGAATTTATAGGAAGAAGATCGAACACAAACCCTAGGTCGGAGTTTGATTCAATCCGATGACTCGGCGGCTCAAATCGAGGTAATATTGCCGATTAATGAGGGGGAAAGACTCCTGATAGGTTTAGAAACCTTCCTGGATAAGGAACACAGTCAGCAACTTACCCAATAAGGCCTCCGAATCGAAATAAGGGAGTCCGGCCTGGAGAGGGACTCTGTCTGATAAGGCGCTATACTTCCATAGCGCGATAATGAAGAACGCGCTATGGAGATATAGCGCAACAAGTAAAGGCCCATTAAATGGTATAAAAACGGAGAAAAACCCATTGGGCAGTCATTTAATCAAATGTTGAAGGAGAGTAACACCCAAAATTGATGTCATAATGATCAAATGTCAAGAAATAACAACTGATCAAAGGATAATTTCAATTAGATCCACAACGTGCTATGAACAAGAAAGCGATAAGAACAAATAGCGCGGGAATGCCAGACTCGAGACGAGATCCAAGGTATGGAATTGAAGCATTGGGCCAAGAAAGGGGAAGAAATCCCAGACAATCAACCAATTAAGGATCAATTGGGGCATCGACTAGGAGAACAAAGAAAATGCTCAATTTATCGGCTAAAATTGGGTGTCTACAGATGCCCCGCCTTGGCGTCTGCTTTGCAAGGGAGCGTAGCAAACTGAAAAGTAGATGCCAAGGTGTGATGAGACACGCAATCAACATCACTTGATGAGAATCAAATCAAAAGCACGAGATGAAGCAAATCTCGGGAAATTCAAGGAAATCAACAATGTTTGGATAAAACGGGGAGGTGTGCACGCGGTGCACGAAGGAGATAAAATAAATGATCAACTTCCAACGCGGTGGAAGTACCTCAGGTCACAAACCTGTAGATTTCACCATTGGGGAGCGGTTACCAGCCAGTGGACGTGCTGCAGCCAAGGTGGATCAAAGGGGAAAGTTTAAAAATAAGATGATAAAAATCCAAACAAGGAGCTTTCGAGAAAATGACCCAGAACAGCGACAAAACGAACTGAGGACTCAATTCGGCATGGAATATCTCACATTGAAGATCAAGATCAATTTGACCCTCAAAAATAGCTTATCAGAATGATTTTTCAACAATTGTTTCAAATTCCTACATGAATGCATGCTGGGTTTAAAGGGAAAATTAAATCAAACGAAAAATATAGAATAATCAAGGATAATATTGTTAAACTGCCCAGACTGGGTCAAGAAACCGATTCTGCGAGCTGATACTAAGCCGAAGCCCGTTTATCCACGCACCAATTCGCAAAAAGGAACCATCGTCCCCAGCCTTGGACGGCTCAACGGCCTATCCGTGTGACTAAGATGCCTCTGGAATCATCATTGTTTTTGATGAAGGGGAACTCAAATCCCAGATTTACCAAAGCCACAAGGTCCTTGATATAATCTAGTAACATATGTAAAATGCATACAGGGAGATGGTGATATCAATAAGCATGGGAACTGAGAAAGGAGCTGCAAACACCGTGGGACTTGGGTGATGCCTAGACGGCGGGACCAAGAGCTTCTTATCCTGCGCTCAAAAATTTCATTAGCCAAGATATAATGATAACAAACAATGAAGAAGGCATGACTCAAAGCATAGCAAACATAGCCATGAATAACACATAGTAGGGCAAAACATGGATAACATGAATAGCATGGCATTGCAAATCATCATTATTTGTCATTTTGTCATGAGGAGACAATCTGGCTAATCAACATTTGGAGGTGAACGATCAAGATCCGATAAGGCCCATTAGCGGAGTGATCAGATGAAATTAGCAGGAGTTTGATTTTAAAAAAAAGATTTGGAGATGAATAATCATGAGATAATCAGGAGATATGATAGGGAGATGACAATCAAAATGCCCCTGGGTGGCATGTTATGAAAATATCAGGGAGAATCAATAGATTGATAGCAATAAGTGGAGATAGGACTCATCCCGGGCTCCTGGTCCTTGCAAAGTTGTTCCTGCAAAACACCATCAGAAAATACAATGCAATATTTTTGGATTTTGGAAATATGCAAATTTTTATGAATTTTGAAAAAGATATTCAAATTTTTATGGAGATTTTGGAAATATTCAAATTTTTGTTTGAATTTGGAAATATTCAAATTTTTGTGTGAATTTTGGAAATATTCAAATTTTTGTTTGATTTTGCTCAGGAAATATTCAATTTTTTGTGGATTTTGGTTTAGACATTGTTAATGCAGCATCAAAGGGTTGTTTTTGAACCACTGGCTAGGGGTCCTTGTTCCTTCCCTTTTCGCTAAAAACTGCCCGAAGCTGGACGTGCATTGAAAGTGGCATCATATAACCGACCGTCTTTGATCAACGGTGCCCCTACCAAGGCCATACCCGAGAAGCATTCGGTCTTGGAGGGAGAAGAGAAGAATAATTGGGGATAAACTTTGTGCAGGATGGGAGATATCGGGACTTGAATTCCTTCCAAGGTGCTTCCCCTCAAAGAGGTAGTCTGTTGTGCCGGGGCTTTGTGCCTTTTAGACCCTTGACATGCATAAGACCAGGATTTTCCTGCGGGGACTTTGCCACTCTTGACATGCCATAATTCATAATTTTGCATCAAAATGTTGATTTGATTTTCATAAATAGCCCTTTTGGCGAAATGTATATCATGAAATTCATATTGATTTGAGTCAAGACTGCCCCTATTTGAGACTCCTCTCGTATTGGGGATTACCAAGGTTGGTCATCTCATCCGTCAACCTCTTGCACCTACATTCGGCCGAGTAAAGAAGAGAAAAAGACTTTCAGAAATTCATGGCATGGCCAAGGTAGGAACGGTGTTTAACCAAAGGAGCCGGCTAAGGACGCCGTGAAGTGTGTGGAATGCCCAGCTAAGGGTTACTCTTAACAAGCGGGGAGAGAATGTTGAATTCCCAGTGCGGGTTCTTTATCAACCAAAGTGCTGCGAAAGCAAGTCTAAAGACTCTTTTGAGAATGATTTAATTTAACAAAAGCCTAAGATAAAAGTTTAAAACAACACTCTTAATCTCGTTAAGAAGCACCTAATTTTGAAAATCATGCGTGATGTAATGAAAAAATGATATCATAAAAATGCGTACTTACGCCAAAATGTTACCTTGCAACCTTTGTTGAAGCAGCTGCTGCTAGAGGTGATCATCATGGGATATGTCCTCTTTGGCAGTCAAAAGGATTGGAAGCAAAGGATTGAAAGTGGCTTAACAAGACGGAGTGGTGCCGAGACCAGACTCAGACGAAATAAGGAGAAAAGGAAGAGAGGCGAGGGCTAGAGCTCCCTTGCTAAGGCGTGGAAACCCTGATTACATGGAACAGTCTACAAAAGAAGCGAAAAATTAGAAGGAGGAGTGAGGACTAAAGCCTCGAAAGCAGTGGGAGAAAGGGCAGATGCCCAAGGCAGTGGATGCGGAAGAAGTGGGGTCGGACCCAGAATCAGGAGGAATTAGAAGAAGAAATTGGTAGATAGAAAGAGGCGGATCCGGAGGTTCCGGAGGCAGTGGAGGAGAATCATGAAAGGAGGACTCATCCGGAGGCTCCGGAGGGATGACAAAAGAAGGGACGCGATGCCCTGAGATGAAATCTGAAAAAGAGTGATGAAAAAGGAAGGAAAAAATGAAGGATGTGATGTTTAGGAAGATTAGAAAGATGAATCGGAAGAAAGATGGAGGGTCCGGAGGTTCCGGAGGAAGCAAATGGAAAGGGACGCGATGCCCAGGGAGGAGAGGAAAATCCGGAGGTTCCGGAGGAATGAAATTGGGAAGGAGAAGGTGGAAAGGGGCGTCGTGCCCGGGGAAAAAGTCCGGAGGTTCCGGAGGAATAAGATGGAAAGGGACGCGATGCCCAAAGAGGAGGGATAAGATTCCTGGAGGTTCCAGGGAGATAGCAGGAAAGGGGACGCGATGCCCCAAGGGGAGTGGACAAAAGGATGAAGATGAATAAGATGGGAAATGCGGAATATCCTGAGGTACCGGAAGGCGGGGAAGATACGGGTTTGGAAACCCGGGAAGCAGGAGGTGCAAATGTATGTAAAATGATGGATGTAATGAATGCAGTGAATAGAATGAATGCATGACAGAAGACGGAAAACAAGAAGAAGGTGAAGGGTGAGAAGGAGAGGTCCTCCTCTTTCCCCTGGGAGTGGCCCATGAAGGAAAAGTGATTGAAATGGATATGGATGAAGTTGAATGAACAAGAGTGGAAGATATAGGGGACAGCCCCTTAAGACAATTGCCCCTCCACGACAGTGAACATGTACGACCAATCGGCCCAATAAAGGAAGCTTCAATAAATGACAACCCCCTTGGAAAGCGAAGATCAATAAGGTGAGGGAGTCGTAGAGTTGGAACATGAAGCATCACCATGCCCATTGATGGTGATGAATACGGAATGTTGAATAAAATGGGCATTCGCCCCTTGTAAATGAATTCGAAATTCGAAGGTTTGAACAAAGGGTGCCCTGCCCGGCCTTCAAACGACGTCAACGATTGGCATCTATTGAGCAACGGCGATGACTTGGCTTCTTCGACCATGCTTGGCACAATAACCCGGATTGGCATCCGGTAAATGAATTCTTGCATCTTGAATGGCACAGTCGTGGCCAAAGTCTTCTTGCCCGGCTCTTGCTTATCCTTGGCGTAAGTAGCTGCAGAAGCACGCCCCTTCCGAGTAACAAAGGGAGGTGAGGCGAAGGCGGAAGGCTCCGTGGATGGTGGAGTTGTAATGGAAGGTGTTGGCAAATGGGTGAGCGTAAGCGGGGGTTCAAACACGTCGAGTTTCTCCCCTTGCTCGGAAGCAGTCGGGATTGGCTCGGGTGCGAAAAGTGGTGGATCCTGCTCAGGACTAACCATGGATAAAGGCGTAAGGCTATATGGTGGAGGAATAGGCAATGTGGGTTGAGGCGGTGGTAATGGTAGGTCAATTGGAGGAGGTTCAGTGGTAGGCTTGGCGTAGGCCGATGTGGAGGTTAATGACTTAATAGGTGGAGGTTTTATAATGGAAGGCTCAGCGGTGGCTAATGGTGTGAAGGTTGATGGTATAGTGGGTGTAGGTGTAGTTGGTGGAGGGTTAATGGAAAAGGGGGACTCAAAATGTGCCGGTGTGGGTGATTGAAGTATCGACCCATCATCGTAACACCAGTTAGTCTCATAAATGGGGGTTGGATCGGGGACGGTTTCATCCTGAGCAGGAGGTTCATCAAATGATGGTGGGGGGAGCGGGAAATTAAGGAAACTCAAAAGGGGTGCCTGCGGAGCTTCATCATCATATACCGGCTCGTATTCTTCAATTGCCGGTTCTTGCTCGCTTGGAATATCAACGCCGTAGTCGTCCATCCTATCCTTCCATTCTCTCTCCATCTTTGTAATCTCATCCAAAGCGGCATGGAGAGGATTGACTGGAGTAGGAGGAGCCGTGACCCTCTTTATTTGTTCCTCCATCGAAATAATCTTATCGAGGAGAGTTTGCTGGAGGGGTGTGACTTGAACAACCGAGGGTTGGCAGGGCCTTGAAGGAGGGGCCGCATAAAAAGGCCGTGGAGGGGAGTTGACGGGATGACCCGTAAAAGAACCCGAACGGGCCGGGTTGCAAGGAGTAAATGGGCCTTGGGGCCGTGAGGGAGGAGGAATAGAAGGAGGCGGGTGTCGGACCACCCGAGGAGGAGTGTGAATAGGAGGAGATGGGTAATGGGCTACCCGAATAGGAATAGAAGAAGGAGATGGGTGATGGGCCACCCGTGTAGAATTGGAGGGAGATGGGTGATGGGTCACCCGAATAGAATTGGAAGGAGGTGGGTGATGGGCCACCCGTATAGAATTGGAAAGAGGGGGAGATGCATGAGATGTACCCTCAACGGCAGCCTTAAGGGCTTGGATCTGTTGAGGGGTAAGATGATCTAATGCATGCAAGATTTGAGAGACTTTCCCATCATTAGGACGAGACGGTCCCGTAGGAATAGTGGCTCGAACTTGAGTAGGGGGACCATGAGGATGGACATTGCCCATGGGTCGGGCATGACCATGAGAATAAGGACGTGGTCCCTTGAAAGAATGGTGAGAATGCTGATTAACATGTTGAAATTGAGGATATGAAGTGCTAGGTTGTGCATCCTCATGAATTGAATTGAACATGTTTCTATCATGGTAAGCCATTATATAATCAAAATTCTCAATAATTATGCAAATAAGCACACAAGTTGGAATGGTTACCGTGATTTTGATTTGTTTAATCCTTGGTGAATTAATGAATTTTAATAAAGTTTGGAAAGATTCACACAAGGAGAGTCCTAGTTTCAATATGATTCACTTCAATGCCAACTAGGAACTCTCACTCACCACGTATTAGGCCAACTATATCGGGACTCCAAAAGGGTACAACATGCCCGGCGTCCGTGAGGGAATCCACGGGTGCGGGGACTTACGGAGGCTTGGAAAAGGGATTTCCAGTCCAAAGAGACGGAATGCTCAATGGAGGGTCGTCCCGATTCCAAGAGGGTGTGTGGAATCCTAGTGAGGAGGGAGAAGGCCTCTCAAACCAAATGCAAATAAATGAATGAATGCAATGCAAGGAGATACAAACAAATCACCAATAAAGCCAAGTAAACAATATAATCAATATGAAATCAATGCACAGATAAGCACGGGCTCTGTAAACCCACAGTAAAACACGCCCTCGAAAGGGGCGCTACTAACCAAAGACACGACGATCTGACTGTCGTGAATCAATGTGAGGGGCCCAGGGGCAAGGTAAAACGCGCCTTAGGGTGAGGCGCTCCCAATAAACGGACGCCCTCTACAACAGGCGTCAAATCAATAGAAACGCCCTGATGTGGGGCGCTAATCAATAACAGAACGCCCTGGGGCAAGGCGTGAATTCACAGGCAGCAATATAAAGCATGAACACCCGGAAATGTGATGGAAAACGCCCTGTTCGAGGGCGTAAAATATTCAGAAGACGCCCTGGGTCAGGGCGTTAAATCAATAAAAATGCCTCTTCCAGAGGCGTGAATTCACTTTCTCCAGGAAACCTTCACGGCCAGCAATATTAACAGTCAATCACAGCATCATGGCAATCAAAAAATAAGCATGCTCATCAAGAATTTTAAATAAGTGAAAATTTTAAAGAAAAATCAACAAACCGACCAATCACTTAGGGGAGGGTGTAAAACCAATGGAGGGTGCCCGAGGGGCACAAAAGGAGACGCACCGAGGATGCAAATAGGGGAGATGGCACGCGCGGGTGCCTAAGGGGAAAGGGGTAATGAAAGAAGAACACAAAGCGTCCCACCGTGATCGCCAATTTGTAGATGTGCAATTTATGATTAACCCCCAAATTGATAAAAGATGGCGATTTTGTTTTAAAACAAGATCAGGATATAGCACTCAATTAATGATACAAAAAGGGGGAAATCATATGCAATAATCAAGATCCGTGATCGCCACTGAAGCTAGAAACATGCCAAACAATAAGAGATTAGGACGGGACATGTTACATACCTCAGAAATCCATAAAGGGGAGCCGGGGGCCTGAAGATTAACGCGCTATATCGTCCCAGCGCCTTCTTCAGGTCGCGCTAACTTAGTATAGCGCGATATCAGACAGGTAGCGGGGTTTATTTGGATTCGTTCCTTCCTTGCTCCAAGGCCGGCCAAGGTGCAAGGGCTCCACGTATCAATCTTCCAGTGCCTGTGGACAATCATAAACAACAAATATAAAGCCCATTAGATCGAGATTTGAGTATAATCTGCCCTTATCCTTAATCAAAAGCATGTAAAAGGGGGCTCGATTACCTGGGGGTTTGGTGGTTTTTAAACCCCTATGAATGGGCAAAAGACAGGTGTGGTGTGTGTGTATGCATGTATTTTGTAAAAGGAGTGTTTTGAAATCAGGATGCAATGCTATGAAAAGATTAAAAATCCGGAGGGGAAAAGAAAGATGAAAGAGGAAAAACACAAGGAAAAGCCCTAAATACTCCCTTGAACGTGCGAGGAGCGAGGATTTATCGATTGTACACGGAGTATTTCCTCCTCCTCGTCAATAACTCGAGTTGCATCCCCCTCAAACGACGGCCAAAGGGATGAATTTATAGGAAGAAGATCGAACACAAACCCTAGGTCGGAGTTTGATTCAATCCGATGACTCGGCGGCTCAAATCGAGGTAATATTGTCGATTAATGAGGGGGAAAGACTCCTGATAGGTTTAGAAACCTTCCTGGATAAGGAACACAGTCAGCAACTTACCCAATAAGGCCTCCAAATCGAAATAAGGGAGTCCGGCGTGGAGAGGGACTCTGTCTGATAAGGCGCTATACTTCCATAGCGCGATAATGAAGAACGCGCTATGGAGATATAGCGCAACAAGTAAAGGCCCATTAAATGGTATAAAAATGGAGAAAAACCCATTGGGCAGTCATTTAATCAAATGTTGAAGGAGAGTAACACCCAAAATTGATGTCATAATGATCAAATGTCAAGAAATAACAACTGATCAAAGGATAATTTCAATTAGATCCACAACGTGCTATGAACAAGAAAGCGATAAGAACAAATAGCGCGGGAATGCCAGACTCGAGACGAGATCCAAGGTATGGAATTGAAGCATTAGGCCAAGAAAGGGGAAGAAATCCCAGACAATCAACCAATTAAGGATCAATTGGGGCATCGACTAGGAGAACAAAGAAAATGCTCAATTTATCGGCTAAAATTGGGTGTCTACAGTTGCCGGTCCCCGTGTCTTTCTTCCAACGCGAGGTGGCGCAGTCGTATCCACCCATTCCTGGGCCAGCCCTAGGGTCCTCATAACCAATCGTAGCCAAAGCGGCTCGATTTCATTTAGGCAGTGTATCCATAATTCTCGTCCGAAACGGGCGCGACTTGTTAAAACCCATGGTTGATCGGCATCGACCATGCCTGAGTAGGGTCTCCAGTTTACCTAGGTGAGGTTGTACATACCCGTTTAACTAGTTAGAAAAAATATATATATATACACAACAAAATAATAATAATAATAAAATAATAAAAAATAATAAAAAAATCCCACCATCGCTGTAGGGAATTCCTGTAGCTCGCGCCTTAGCACCATCAGCTGGTAGGTTACAGGCGCTGCACCCATGATCGGTTGCCACCGCCTGGCTAACGGCACCATCGCTGGTCGCCAATGCCGAGCTCTCCCCATTGGGAGGTAATAATAGCTCCACAACTACATCATCATATGCCGTCAATGCCTCAAGTGGACTATTACAAATAAACATAAAAATATATAAATAAAATAAAAAAAACAAAATACCTGGATAAGTGGTGTGAACCCACTCACAGTCATCTCACGATCTGCCTCTTGGGACAGGCCCGTAAACAAGTGCGCTAGCATGGCAGCTCCCCAGGCGTACTGTCCTACTCTTTCGAGGTCAGATAGCAGCCCTACGAAATGACAATGGATGCCGTCTCCTTTCGAGCTCAGTATCAATCTCCCCAGGAAAAAGAGGAGAAATCTCCTCAAATCTATATTAGATCTCTCCCAATTGTCAAAATCTGTGCAAAACACAGCACGACATCCCCTTTCCATCCTCTCCATAAATTCTTCCGAGGACTCGTCGTCCCGTCGACGAGTATCAGTGAGCCCTAATGCCCCCATGATAGACGCCCTAGCTACTGATCTGTGCTTCTGACTATCTAAGTCCAACCCCAGTAGCTTCTGGGCGCCATCTCGGTAATCCGCATAGGTGACGCCGGTCGCTACCTCACCATCCACTTTGAGGCTCGTGATTCGGACCACATCTTCTAGACTGGGCACCATGTGTCCCCATGGCATCAGGAATGCCCGACTTACTGGGTCCCATCTTTCGCACAAGGCTTGGATAAGGGCCAGGTCCAGTTGGATCGGCTCGATCCGAAGAAAGGCACTAAATCCCATCACGTCTAGCCTGGCCTTCTGAAAATCTGAGAGACCCCTGTATGCGGCCCCTGCTAATTCCCATGAAATGTGCGATTTCATCACGCTCTGCGCATGCACGAGGAATGGAGAAGGTTTTGTCAAAGGAAAGGAAGAAGGAAAGAAAGAAAGAAAGGAAGAATTGGAAAAGGGGGGGGGGAAGGAAAGCTCAGCTTACGAGTTGCGATCGGGTCCGCTCGCTGAACTGCCCTTCGAGGTCCGAGAGTTTCCTGGAACTGCTACCGCTGGATCTGCTTCTCTTCGAGGAGTGGGAAGATTCACCCTCCATCCGGAATTCTGAGTTCCTCCTAGTACCCATCAAGTTGGCCCTCGATGCTCCTCGAAGAACAAAAGAGGAAGGCATATATAGAAATGGGAGAAGGGTGGGCCAAGATTACCTCCAACGATAGCCCTCACAATAGGGCGCCTCCCCTGCGGTCCCATGAGTCACTTCACCACCCGCACAAGGTGATGGATCGGACGGTGTAATATGACGACCTGCTCCCTGTGGCGCCCTGTCATAACGTGGAGGCCATCCGCAAAGTTTGAAAAATCATCCGGGAGAAGAGGCCCAAGCTGTCATCATTGACCTTGACGACAGATCCCCGTGAAAGAATAGTCGCAACAAGTTGCCATCCTCCATCTAGGGCAGGATGTCGGCAGACACATCACATGAGAACAGTACAAAGAAGCGTAGGGAAGAAGGGACGCGTAAGAAAACAAACAAACAACTGAAAATCAAATCACTCATAAGTCTACATAAGCTGTCACAAACATTACAATCATAGAGAGAAGGCGGGTCCACTGACTCGCCAACTCTCGACATCATCTTCATGCTCATCCCTCTAGGTGTCCCTCTCCTCTCCCCCGGGGTGAGGATCCCTCGAAAGCCTCCTGGACCCCCGCGCAGCGCTCGCCTTGCCTCGTGGCACCTGCTCCACAGCGGGGGCTCGCTGCTCCTCCTCTGGCGTGGCGAGGAAGCCACCAGTAGAAAAGCGTCCGAACCGGCGAAGTAGCGCCCCTAACTCTCGCGCTCTCTCGTAGCGCGTCTCCATCGCTCCTAACCTTTGCGCCATAACTTGAAGGCCTAGCTGGAGCTCCCTCACTTGGGCCTCCAAGGCCTTCTTCTCGGCCTGGTCTCACTATCGCTCGGTCCTTCTCTCCTCTCTTTCTCTCTCTGCTTCCCTCCTCGTCACCTGGAGAAGGACCCTTAACTCCAGAATGTCGGGAGAGGGCCTCCCCTCACCTCGACGCTGCAGCTCTGCCACAGCTGCGGCCCAGGTATCACGCTCCTCTTCAGCACGAACCGCGCGGGCCACCGCACTGGCAAGTTGCTTCTGGAGGGAGGCGATCTCTAGAAAAAGAGTCTGAGGATTGGAGGACGATCTGCCAGCCATCCCTACCACCGTTTCCTACTGAGTACATAAAAAATGGATAGACAACGGCCGTTGGTTAAATTCTGGAATTTCATGACAAGAATAAAAATTTTGAGGCCCTATTGTCACCTCCGTTCGTCTCCCAAGCTGAGGAGCCCCTGCTCGGTCCCCCCTCCGCTGCTGTAGGAGGCCGCCACTGCCCTGCACCGGTGCGCTACCTTGTTGTCCAGGGGAATGTATGCGCCGGTCCTCGAGCTTCGCCTTGCCGTGACTCTCCTTCCTAACACGGCTTGGCTCATCCGTGCTCGCCCACTCGTCAACCAAGCCCAGGATTCTCACCGTACCCTGCATCAAAGAGGGAGGTCCCCCGTCAGTTAACGAGAACGCGTCCCCTGTCGAGGACGCGCCCATCATGTGAGTGCCGCCCTCGCCAAACCCCTTCCACTCCCACACCACTCGCTCCAAACTCAAAACAAGTCATAGAGGTGGGAACCGAAGCACTCACCCAGTCGCGTTCGCCTCCTTCCGGGTCATCGGGCCCCTCGGGTCCCACGAGTGCTCTAAAAGGCCCTTCCACTTCCGTCGACGCCTCTCCATGCTCGGGCGCATCCCTCCTCGGGCAAGGAGTCCCTCGCCCCTCTCTCCCCTCGCCACGATCTGGCCCACCGAACTCCATCGATCGAGAGAGGAAGAAGATGAAAAGGGGCGAGCAAATCTCGACAGGAGGCGGGCTCATATGCGGGTAAGGCACGAAGAAAGAAAGGCCGCCTGGTGCTTTAAATTTGAATTCGAAGGATAAGATGCGTCCTCGCGCTAGGATGCACCCAAAAAAAAAGAGAAGGATGTTCTCTCCGTGCAAGGCGTAGTTCCTTACTTTTCAGGGAAAGGTCTCGTGAAGCGTGCCTTGAAACAACTCGGTGCAAGAGAAGAAGCGTGGAAAAGGGAAAGTGCATACGACAAAAGGAACCGTTTCATTGCACATAAGCAAATAGTCAGTTATACATCATAAAGTGAGGAAGGTGGAGTGTACAAGCAACTCTCTAACTCTCGCTACCACCCTCCTGATCATCTCTCTCCTCCCTCCTCTGACAGGGATCCCTAGGGGGCCTCCGCGAACTCTGAGAGGCGGTGCTCGCCTCGCCCTGTGGTGGCACGCCAGCCTCGAAGGCTCGGCGACGCTCCTCGGCCGAAGAAACCAGAAAGCTGCCCATGGAGAAAGAACCAGACTGACGAAGTCACGCCCCGCACTCCTTCGCCCTCTGATACTACTCCTCACTCTCCCGAAGCCTCCCCTCCGCCGTGCCAAGACTCAATCGGAGCTCCGTCAGCTGGACCTCCAGAGCACTCCTCTCGTCCCATTCTCACAGTCACTCCGCCCTCCTGTCCTCCCTCTCTCTCTCTCTATGTCCTCCCTCTCTCTCTCTGTCCTCTCTCTCCCTCTCCCTCTCCTCTCTCTCCCTCTCCCTCTCCTCTCTCTCCTGCATCGCCTCTCTCCTCGACAGCTCGAGGGCAAAACGCAAATCCCACACGTCGCGAGGGAGCTCCTCAGCCTCCCGTCGCCGCTCCTCCTCCAGCTCCGCAATCCGGGCGTCACGCTCTGCCGCCCAGGCGTCGTGCTCCTGCTCGGCACGAACAGCACAGGCCAGGGCCTCTCGAATCTCGGCCACCTGCCAAAACCCACATGCACCGTAAGAGAGCAGTGAAAGAAGAAGGGCAACTAGAAAGAAGTCGGGGTCAAGCAGGACTCACTCGAGCCGCGCGGTCACGCTCGGCCTCTTCAGCCTGGGCCACCGCGTACGCCAACTGCTCCTGGAGGGCAGAAACCTCCAGAGGAGGGCCCCACGAACTGGAACCCGCTCCACCAGCCATCCTGGCTGTCGCTGCCTGGTGGGCCCGCTGAAACACAAAGCAAACGACAGTCAGAGGCTAAGCATCAAAATCCAGGTCATAAAAAAAAATGCATTGCATAGACTCACCAGGATCTCCAACTCCTGTCGGATGGCCACCAACTGCCGCCTGGCGTCTGCCAGCTGGGCTCACAGGTCGGCAATCATGTTGTCACGAGCATCCTACACCACATGAAAGTTAGTGTCACATGCATATACGTATAGAAAAGAGGACATTTCCATTTCACACTTACCCCTGCCATGCCACCAAGGAAGAGACGCTCCCCGTACGTAGCCCGGTACCGTCTCAGGTAGTCAGTGATGTCCGGCACATGGGACATCACTGGGACCCCACCCTGCTGCCAGTCCTGGTACTGTGCAGGGAAGCACGTACGCCAGTCCACGATCTTTGCCTTCCCCTTGGTCTTCCGCCCGACGCGGACCGGCTCGTCTACGTCAACCCACTCCTGGGCTAATCCCAACGTCCTCATAACCAGCCTAAGCCGGAGCGGCTCGATCTCGTTCAGACAATGGACCCACATGTCCCGCCCAAAACGAGGACGACCCGCTACAACCCAAGGCTGGCCGGCATCGGCCATGCCCAGGTAGGGCCTCCACACCACCTGCATCACCATACATGCATCATGTTAGTTGCTATTTTGCTCAATTGAGTCACATGCGTAAAAACACCCAAAAAAAATCACCATACGCATCATACCATAGCCTCGGGGTACTCGCTCAGCTCCCGACGAAGCGACGCCAGCTGGTAGCCGTGGGGTGCCGCGACCATGACCGGCCTCCACTGTCGCGCCAGAGGCACGGCTCTCCTGTTCCCCTGTCTGGCTCTTCATCGGAAAGTAGTAGTATCTCCACACCTGCATCCGTCATACATCATTAGCCCGACTAATTACATATTTAGCTGCGGTAAAATCCATAAATAAAATGTTTACCTGGAGAAAAGGTGCGAAACCTCTGACTGCCGTCTCCCTCTCTGAGGTCTGGGAGAGATCGGCGATCAAATGGGCAAGCAGAGCTGCTCCCCACGCATAGTCCCCCACTCTGTCCAGATCTGCCAGGATCCCGAGGAAGCGGTAGTGGATGCCGTCACCCTTCATCCCGAGCAGGAGGCAGCCCAGGAAGAAGAAGAGGAACCTCCGGAGGTCTAGATCCACCAGCTCTCGCTCGCTCGGGTCCTGGGTGAAAGCTGCACGAGCGTCTCCCTCCAGTCGTGCCAGAAACTCCGCTCCAGTCTCGCTAACCCGCTGGCGCGGGTCACCGAATCCGAGCGCCTCCATAATCTCCACTCGGCCGACTACCCTGCTGTCTCTGTCAGTCGCGCTCGTCTCTAGCCACAGCAGGTCCAGGGCACTCTCTCGGTAATCGGGGTAAGTGACCCCGCTGACTGCCTCTCCGTCAACCCGTAGCCCGGTGATCCGAGCCACGTCCTCCAGTGTCGGCACCATGTGCCCCCAGGGCATCAGAAATGCCCGGCTCGTCGCGTGCCACCGCTCCCTCAACGCCTGAATAAGAGGAAGGTCAAGCCAGAAGGGCTCGATCCTGAGAAAAGCTCCAAAACCCATGGCGTCCACCCGCGCCCTCTGAAAGTCCGGCAGCCCACGGTACGCTGCCACCACCAGGGACCAGCTGATCCGGCTCTTCATCACGCCCTGCACACCACAAAAAAAAATAAATAAATAAAGAAACACATCAGCATCATGGATAATAATAAACAACAGCACTGTACATAATATTTATTTATTTATTTATTATTATTTTATATATATATATATATATATATATATATATATATATTTAAAGGCGTCCACCCCCTGGACGCTTTCATTTTACTTCCTTTGTTTTATTTTAGCAAAACAAAAATAAATAAAAAATAAAATAAAAATAATATATGGGCTTACCGGGTCATGCTCATCCTCTCCGGCGTCGCCAGCACCCGCAGGACCCTCCACGGCCAAAGGAGGCGCCTCCTCTTCCTCGGCAATCTCCTCTTCCGCGGCAATCTCCTCTCCCACGGCAGCCTCCTCGGCATGATCCCTCGACCTCCTCGGACGATGACCCGTCGTTTCCGCCTCTCTCCACCCTGGCTCGGGCCTTCTTGCTCCATTGCGAACTGGAAATGGTTCGTTATAATGAATAGTAGAAGAGAACAGGGGGTGAGACCCCCTTTATATAGAAAATCACCAGGATTTGGGGCGTCCATGCGCCTGGACGCCCCCACTTTTTTATTTTTATAAAAATTCAAAAAAAAACATAGGGGCGTCCAAGTGCCTGGACGCCCCCACAACTAAAAAATAAAAAAAATTGAAAAAGAAAATATAGGGGCGTCCAGGCTCCTGGACGCCCCCATATCAAACAAAATAAAAAAAATAATAAAAAAATAAAAAGAAAAGATAGGGGCGTCCACGCCCCTGGACGCCCCCACAAAAAGAACAAATTTTTTCAAAATTTTTTCAAAAATTAGGGGCGTCCAGACCCCTGGACGCCCCCATTTAAGCATATATATATATATATATATATATATATATATATATATATATGACCATAATATGAATAAACTAGAACATAAAGGAGAAAACACAAAAAGCAAAAAGCAAAATCATAAAAAAATAATAATTCAGGGAACAACAGTCCAAAATGCCAAATGCCAGATTTTATTCCATCAGAAAGCAGAGCGGGCTACATCAAGGGCTTAGGCACTCTAGGCCTCAACTTCCCCAGTTCGGTTACATAAGCTCTCCACAGCTCACATTCTTCCCCCACGTGCGCTAAGGCCTTTCCCGCAACACTTGTCTTCCAGGGTGCTTTAACGGCCTTCGCTTCCCTCGCGTCCGCTTCCGTGCCCAACTCCCTCTTCTTCAAAGGGACAATGCCGGTCAGCAGTGGGAACGAGTGGCGTGGAATGCCGATCTGGAGGCAGCACCGATGCGCGTTATAAAGGACAAACTCCGTCACGCCGATCAGTTGGAGTTCAGCTTCGGGAGAAGACCTCATGAGGAGTTCAAGTGAGAGTAGACATGCCGGTGCACAAGTGAAGAAGCTTTGTGTCATGGTTCGGAAGTGAGACCGTCAGTCTTCCCGTTTCTTCAGCCACGGAACACGGTTCGCCACAGTGCCACCGAAGCCTAACACATCGGCTATGTGATAAAGGGGGCTTTGGTGGAAAAGCTTTGAAACAGTCGGCATCCCCTCACGGTGGTCGAATTTGAAGTGCAAATCGACCCAGCAACTCAGAACAAGTGCGCAACCAAAAGGAGGCCTACCCATGCTCGAGGCGGTAAGACCGCTATAAAGGTAGGCAAGGACGGCGGGTCCCACCCTCTTTCCACTCCAGATCCCGCAGATAGCACTCAGTTGGGTTTCTTCCACTATGTTGTCGGTATGAGGGAACAAGAGAGCACCCGCCAGACAGATGGTGAACCCTTTCATAATTCCTTCCAAATGTTCATCATCTGGGGACCCTTTCAAGGCATCCATAACCCATACCGCGAGCCTTTGCAAGTCAATTCCCTTTTGAGTGCGGACTTTTCTGACTGCGTCGGACGGCATGATGCTTCCAAGGACGCTCTCGGAAGTCGTCCTTGTCAACATCCGCATAGGCTTCGTCTTCCCGTCACTCTTGAATTTCTTTAATCCAAGCAGAAGTTCCACCTCCTCGAGGAGAATGGTCGCCTCGAACGTTGGGATGATGAAAGTGTGGGTTTGGGGATGCCAGATCTCCACTAATGCGCCCATAGCCGCCCAGTCCATGCGGATTCTCTCGTAGTGTTTGGCGTGAATAAGGAGCCCCTGAAGATGCCACTTCGAGAGTATAGCCCTCATGCCAATGGAGATGTTAGAAGTTAGCTCTGAAAGCCATGGCAGTTTGGAAAACTTCCTCGGGCCCGGAAAGAGTGGATACGGCTGGAAAGAAGAAGAGAAAGGAAGGAAAGTGAGGAGAGAGTCCATGCAGTAAATTTGAAATAAATCAACTTACCATATGCGACTGGATGGTCCCACTCAGATGACCCTCGAGGTCGGAAAGTCGCCTGATCTCACTGCTAGGCCTGCCCCTCTTCATAACGCGGGAAGACTCTCCTTCCATCCTGAAATCCCTAGACCCTCCTCTTCTCCTCCTCCTGAACATTCAAAACTCCCCTTGGTACATTTGAATAAACTAGCCTAAGGGAGGTACTTATAGGAAAGGAGAGGTGCTACGGGACGGGACGTGTCACATGAGTGGTCAAGTCGTCAGTGGTTTATCCTTGTACTGTGGCACGATTCTGTTATATTTCTGCTGCTTTCTGATTATTTAATCTATGATGGTCTGTGCAGGTTTTACCAACGGACGTTTTTTCGCCCTATCTTGTATAACATCCTTCAGTGTTTGGTCCCCCGTGTCATGCATCATACTATATGATATTTACGCTATTAGAACACGTCAAGGACCTTGCGACCCGAACGAATCTGAGATTTGAGTTCCCCTTCAACAAAAATAGTGATGATTCCAGAAGAATTTGGGTTGTACGGATAGGCCGTTAACTGGTGATAGCGTGGGAACAACGGTTCCATTCAGTGAGTCGATGCGTGGATAAACGGGCCCCAGCTCAGTATCAGCTCACTGGATCGGTATCCTGACCCATTCTTAACGAGTTGACAATATTATCCTTGGCTATTTTCTATTCTAGTTTGTTTTAAATTTTTCTTTAAACCCAGCATGCATTCATATAGGACTTTGAGTCTATTGCGGAAGATCATTCAAGTGATTCGATTGCGAAAGCCGTTGTGCTTCAATTCTTACAGATATGAGATATTCCATTCTGAATGAAATACTGAGTTTCCTTGAAACGGCCCTACGCTGCCCTTCCAAACGAGACCCTTGTTTGAACAGACCCTCAGATATTCCTTTGCTTTTTTACCTTGTTTGACCCACCTTGGCCGCAGCACTTCCACATTGGCTGGTAACCGCTCCCCAAAGGTGAAACCTGCAGGTTTATGACCCAGATACTTCCACATCGAGAAGTTGGTCTCCTTTAATTTCGTGCCTGAGCACACATCACACCCTCCCTTATTTGATTTCCGCCCAAACAATCGTCAAATTTGAAAGACCTTCTTCAAGGTCGCCTCATTGAAACTACAGGAAAGATTCCAAACGGTCATGTCAAAAGCGTGTCTCATCACATCTTGGCATCAACTTATCAGTCCATTCCCACTCTATTTCACTCCACTTCGATACCATTCCATTACGTGACACTCCCTTGCAAAGCAGACGCCAAGGCGGGGCAGCTGTAGACACGCTATTCCTGACGCCCCCTGAGAAAATCTCATATTACCGCGCGACGTCCCGCAGCGGCTTCCGCATTTTGAATCACTTGAGTGTTTCCTATCTTTGAGTCTTCTCTCGTCTTCTGGGCGAGTAGCGTAACGCTCCTTCGGCATCCGGAAACTGCATCGTTGTGGAAATCATGAGGCATTCGAACGGCATCAACATCAATCGCATGCATCAGAAGTTGCCGAGACCAGGAAAATGCCTAACGGACAACTGCCGACGCCCTTTTCGGGGGAATCCGGGGGTCATCATGGAGGCGTCCAGGCTCCTGGACGCCTCCATCAATACAAAATAATGACAAAATATATATATATAAGATTGAACAAAAAATATATATAATGTTATGGAAGCGTCCAGGCCCCTGGACGCCTCCATCAACCAGCTCACGGGCGACCCCGGGCCATCAACTGACCGTTGCTCAGCCTGTCGTTTGGATAAAATCCAAGTTATGAAAGCGTCCAGGCCCCTGGACGCCTCCATCAACCAGCTCACGGGCGACCCCCGGCCATCGACTGACCTTTGCTCAGCCTGTCGTTTGAAGAAAATCCAAGTTATGGAGGCGTCCAGGCCCCTGGACGCCTCCATCAACCAGCTCACGGGCGACCCCGGGCCATCGACTGACCATTGCTCAGCCTGTCGTTTGAAGAAAATCCAAGTTATGGAGGCGTCCAGGCCCCTGGACGCCTCCATCAACCAGCTCACGGGCGACCCCGGGCCATCGACTGACCGTTGCTCAGCTTGTCGTTTGAATAAAATCCAAGTTATGAAAGCGTCCAGGCCCCTGGACGCCTCCATCAACCAGCTCACGGGCGACCGCCGACCATCGACTGACCGTTGCTCAGCCTGGGGTTTGAATAAAATCCAAGTTATGGAGGCGTCCAGGCCCCTGGACGCCTCCATCAACCAGATCACGGGCGACCCCCGGCCATCGACTGACTGTTGCTCAGTCTGTCGTTTGAAGAAAATCCAAGTTATGGAGGCGTCCAGGCCTCTGGACGCCCCCATCCTCCCGACCTCTATAAATAGAGGCCTACCCCCCTCAGTTCGGGGGTCGAAAAAAAGAGCGTCGAGAGGCTGCCATATTCTATTCCTAACCCGTGGGTGTTTTGTAGGGGAGGTCCTGCCGGATCCTCGGGTGCCCGTGCTCGCAGGAGAGAGGCCGCCTTCGCCCGCCGCGCTACCTCATCGTCCCTACGCTGCCGAAGCTCGGCGGATCTCGCCATCGACCATCCAATAAGCCATTATCTCCTCTTCTTTCCTAGTTATCTTGCATTCATCATATCATATCTTCTACCCCCCCCTTTTATGAGGGAGTCTCTTTCCGTTTCTACGTCGGAATAATTGCCATTCATCATAAGCATTTTTCTCCTACTCGTGTCCGAGAGGGGTTTAAAAGACAACACCAACCAGGTGTGTGTCTTGTCATCATTTCGTTACTTGCGTCATTAGAATTTGAATAATGCACCTTCGTCTTTCTGATCCACTCGTTACTTGTTTGTCGTTGTTTTGCAAGGGTACCTGAGGAAAGCCCTCTCCGTCGGCCGGCCGAAGGGGGAGGAAGAAGCAACCTGCCATTTCCCGCTCTCGGGGATTCACAATCTCCGCGCTCAACACAAGGTACACGCGATCATTTTGTTTCTTTGAGGTAACCCCTATGGCGATCACATCCCTTTAGCATCCTACGTATGCTCTTTCCTCATATTGGCACGTTTCATAATCCTTCTTAATTTTTAGTCGCCTGATTGTCTGTAGTTTAGTTCGTTTTCTTCTCCTTGAGTGGATTCCGCGGCTTCCACACCTAGGTCCTAGTATTCCTGCATCACCAATACCCAAGACGGGCGTTCATCCCCGGGTTCCAGTTCCAGCAATACCAAAAAAGAAAGGGGGTCATCCAGCTCTGGAATCCGGCTCCAACAGCACCCAAGGCGGGCGTTCAGCCCCGGGTTCCAGCTACATCAACACCCAGGATGGGTCGCCTGCCCTAGGATCTAGTTCCATCAATACCCAAGACGGGTGTTCTGCCCTGGGATCCAATTCCACCAACACCTAAGGCCGGGCGTTCAGCCCCGGGTACCAGTTTCAGCCACACCCGAGATGGGCGTTCAGCCCCGGGTCCCGGCTTTATCGACACCCGAGACAGGCATTCGGCCTCGGGTCTTAGCTTCATCAGCACCCGAGATGGGCCTCCAGCCCCGGGTTCCAGTTTCGATAACGCCCAAGACCGATATCCAGTCCTGGGTCCCAGCACCATCAGTATTCAAGACGAGCTTCTAGCTCTGGAACCCAGCATCGTCAAGCACTCAGTTTGGGTTTGTAGTCCCAGATCCCAGCTTCATCAGCTCCCAATACTGGCTTTCAGCCTCGGGCACTAGCTTCGCCAAGGCCCGGTACGGGTGCCAAGCTCTGGGTCACCACCCCTCTGACATCCTCAGTTCACAACATGGGTCACGAACCCCGAGTTCTGGCAGCAACTCCGACGGCCCAACTGAACGCCAAGTTTCGGGTCACCATTCTGTCGGCCCCAGCTCGGGCACTGCACTCCCGAGTTCCAACTACACTAACACTCACCAGAAATGCCATGCTCCAGACAGCCTCGGACCGGGTTCGTTCGATCCACCACATTGGTGCTGAGTCAACCTCGGCCCTGCAAACAAAAAGGGGGTGCCATAGCGGCTGCAAAAATGGGTGGCCCACCGTCGCCACCCCTGCCTCCAGAAGACAAGGTGAGGCTTAGAAGAGCCGATGCACCAGTATCACACTGGGGGCAATCACCCTGGTCCAGTATCCAGCCTTCCAAGCCCAAACAATGGGGGCAACTCCAAGGAGGAGCATCTGTCCTCTCTCGAATGAATATGGGTCATTAGAAAAGAGGACCCACTTGGAGGTCCCGAGTCAAGAGGTCCCTCCACTCACCAGAATGGTACCAAGCTCAAGAGCCAACAGAGTGAAAGAGGGTGAATCCCGCCGACACCCGCCCAGTAGCTCCAAAGAAACTCCACATGCGTTAGCTGACGACTCGATGGAATCCCTGCCAACGCCAACTGGTGACGCCGGTGAAGCTCCGTCGGGTCCCCCACCGGTGGCTACCAGCAAACCCTGGCGGGAGGTCTATCCCTTCGGTATTTACCATGTCCCAAGGGGTAGCAACACCCAAGTGGACACCCTGTCCAAGCGTGGCTTCGGCCATCATGTTCAATAAGGCCGAGCCACCCAGATCCCAGTCAAAGTCCCAGCCATCTACATCAAAGACCAGCCATTCTCTGGATCCACCCTAAAGTCTCGAGCCACCCGGTTGAGGGTCGATCCACGTTCTCTTCTACAACACCAACAAGTCGCCAATGACGCAACCCCCGGGCAACGTCCCCCGACAGCAACAAGCTAAGGACGACAACCGCAAGGCTCGTGATAAGCGTCTATTTTCTATGATAATTCATTGCATGTACACCATTTTATGTGCATATAATTAGATAATTATGCATGATCTATCGTTAATCTCAACTTCGCATGTAGATTGGACCTTTCATGTAAATTAATTAATTTGGTGGTTTTATTTAATAAAATGGAGTTGAGAGTCATGAACATTAATTCTCCATTGCATAATTATGAGCAATTGTGACTCATGTGCACATTATGGTAATTTTTATGGACTAAATCGTAATTATATGTGTGCAGGACACCGAAGGTAATTGTAAAAGAAGTTTGGGGCAAAACTGTCATCACCACTTTGACCAAGTTAAAAGCATATATTTTGATTGGAGGGAAAAGAAATTTAAAAGTTTAAAATTGAGGAAAAGAAACACATATTTTGGTTGGAGGGAAAATTGAATTCAATGTTTGAAATAAAGGAGAGACATGATGAGCCTTGGAAAAGGGGGTGCCCAAAGTCCAAGAAAGGGGGTGCCCACCTACTTTTTCTCTTCCCCATGCATCATATTCCACTTGAATCCCAGCCATCCATCTCCTTTTGATACAATCTCCACTCTCCATCTACCCAACTTTCCCTATAAATAGCCCATGACAAGGAGGAGAAAGGGAGTTCTTCTTTTGGTAATTTTTCTCCCAACCTTAGGTCACCGATTTCTCCCTCTTCGGTTCATTTTCTGCTCTTACACTCTTCATGTAAGTTCTTCATTTTTAAGTTCTCTACAACTGCTTCATCTGCATCATCTTCCAATTCCTTTTGGTTTATAAGGTATTTCATGTTTTTTACTGTTCTATCCTGTTCATTTTCAGACTGCATTCTTCTCTATTCTTCTCTATTTTCTCCTTCCTCCGTCCCTTTTATCCTATTGCTGTCTTCATGAAAGTTATTTGTTTTTAAGTGTTCTACAATTTCGTCTTCTACATCATCTTCTAATGCTTTATAGTTTTGAAGTTATTTCTCATTTTTCAACTTGATATCCTGTGATTGTACTAAGCAGACCACTTCCCTTCTTTCTCTGATTTCACCATCTTCCTTACATTTTCTCTCTCTGTACCCTTCATCAAAGTTCTTTATATCTTCTCTCTCTTCAACTTCTTCTTCTTGGGCATCCCCTAATTCCTCTTGGGTTCAAAGTTATTCACCCTCCAATGGCAGCTTCAACGACGAAGGCGACTTCCTCCCGGTGTAGACGACATCTTCCGCAAGGTGGTTCGTGATCCAAGGCCAAGAGAGGATAACGCCGTCATCACCATTGCTGCTACCATCTTCACACCTCAGGCTCCTTTTATTTTTATTACTTTAGTTTCATTTTACTTCATTGTAATCTCGCTACATAGTTGTTGTAAGTTTATCTTGCACTCCATGTACTTTTTCTTTTAAGTTAATGAAATGAGTTATTATTTTGATCTAGTTCTTGATCTTCTACCCTCCCTACCTCCTTCTATCTCTTCTTTTCATTTCATGCAATTATTTTCTATAGCATAGGTGTATAGTCATAGGTGTTTTTAATTAAGTGTTTGGTTTGTTCTTTGTTTTATCACTTTTCTTCAATCAATCAGATCACAAATATTTTCCAAAGGAGTCCAAAGTTTTTAACTTTAAAAATCTCTTCTTCCCTGTGGATTTGACCCGTGCTTTCCATACTACTACGTTCTCTTTTGATCATTTTGTGCGAGTTCGGTTTTAGATTGTTAGCGCGCGTGTAGTAACGACATACGCTTCCGTGTTATCAATTTTTGGCGCCGTTGCCGAGGAGGAATGGTGATTTTTGATTTAAGAACTTTATTTTCTTGTGTATATAGTGTACTAATAAAGCTATCTTTTCTTTTTTTACAGGTTAAAAAAATTCAAAAAAATAGAGGTAAGTTTGCATTTCTTTCTTTCATCTTTTGATTTTGTCATGCATTTCAAAAAAATGAGGGATCACTTTTCAAGTAAGTATCCAAACTTTCCCTCTTTCATTCTAGTTTCATTTTGTCATTTTACATATCTTGTGATTAGATAGGTTCATTAAAAAAAATTAAAAAAAAATCACTCATACCAAAAATAAAAGACTTCATTCAAGAGTAGAAACCACACCATCCATGTTCTAGGCCATGCATCATTTAGCATATGATTTTTCCTTGTTATTTAATTTCTGCATTACATTTTGGAGATTACAAGGGGCAAGGTACGTTCTACTTATCCTATTCTAGCATGCATATTGCATAAGAACCCCTTATTTGAAATTATGGTGTGCATTTCATTTCAAAATATTATAAGGGCAACACCCCTAAATAACATAAGGTGGGGATTTCATCACCCTTCCTTAGCCCACAAACCACATTTTCCCTTGCATCTTTGCATGACCTAAGCATTAATAAAAGTCAGTAGACATTGGCCCTAGGGTCACACTGTGATTTTAGTATGATTTGAGTTTACCCTCTTGTGGAAACTGGTGCCTAAGGTAAGATGGTCGGACAGCAAACGCCTTAAGCGGGCTAGTGGTTTGACATAATTAGGTCCCTATGAAAGTAGGGGAAGCCTCCCACTACCCCACCGCTTACCTGTCCGGTGGAAATATTGAGGGTGAATTTAAAGTGCACTTTAGTCATTTTGTGAAACCCCATTTATAGGTCTAGGTCACATTGAGGTCGTTAGGTAATTGACATGCTAACTTGTTTGTGTCTGTAAAAAAAAGTTTAAAAAATTCCTCATCTTCTCTCTCTTTGTCTGAGTCAATGTTATTTTCAAAAAAATTGTGGTTTTCTAATCTTAATCAAAAATAAAAAAAAAGAGAATAAAATAAAAAAGGAGATCAATAAAGGGAAAATAAAGTTAAAAAATTAAAAAAATTGAAAAAATTGAAAAAAATTTGAACAATCTTTCTGGGATCCAAATTATTTTTAAATGGCCATTCATCTTGGAGGGAAACTCATGTCAATGAAGGAACATTTTTTTCTTCTACTTATAAACCCTCAACCTGTATTCAACTCCCTGACATTCTAGTGGATCATTATGAGATTGACCCTAGTCTCATCCAGATGTTCCCATCTTTTTATGGGAATCTCAATGAAAATCCTTATAGGTATCTAGATGATTTTCTAGAAGTTTGCTCCCTCATCAAAATTTGAAACTTTAGTGACGATGTCCTTAGGTTGATCTTATTTCTACTTTCATTGAAAGAGAAAGTAAAATCTTGGTTAAGGAATTTTGGAAAGATCATTAGGACTTGGAAAGTTATGCAGTTAGAATTCTTGAGAAAATTTATCCCATAGTCCGGACAAACATGATTAGAAGGGCGATTATCGGATTTACTCAACTTCCGGATGAGCAACTTCATGAATCTTGGGAGAGGTTGAAAGATTTGTTATATCAATGTTCACACCATGAGTTGCCCAAATGGCAAATTATGTTTACCTTTTACGAGGGGTTATCTGATTATGATAGGCAAATGGTGGACATATGTTGTAGAGGGGCATTCATGAACAAGAATGAAGATGAGGCGTATGATCTGTTTGAAATTTTGAGTGAAAATTCGATGAATCATGCCTCAACCTCATCTCATAAACAATCTGTAGGACTTTACAAACAGGCCGAAAATCCAACCCAAACTCACAAGGAAGCCTGTGATTTCTGTGCCAATCTCACTCACCATGTGAGTCACTATCCTACTATAGCCCAACTCCCACTAGTCATCCAAGCTCAAGTTCAAAATACCTTAGGGTTAACTCAGCCCAAGTATGATACCCTTTCAGAAGATTCTAATCTTGGCTGGAGTACTCACCTAAATGTGCCTTGGACGGACCAACCAATTCAAGCACATTTGTCTACACCTTCACCCCAAGAAACTCATGAGCAGCCCATGTGCAATCAACTTCAGCCCAACTCATCTCACCCAAACATTCAAAACAATATCGATATTAGGGGTGATTCACCGGGCCACTACTTTGAACCTCAAGTCGTGTAGTCTCAGTCTACTTACCATGGCCCTCCTTCAACATTCAACCAACCCCCTCCATACGTGAATGGTGATGATGATGATCTTGTTGGGTCCCGTAGTGCAGGAACACTGATCTAGAGGGGGGGTGAATAGATCCTACTACTAAAAACTATGACCGATTAAAAACATAGACAAGCGCACAACGGAATTAACAACCTTGACGAGATTGAAGATTTTACTCAAGCAAGATGATTAAATTCTCTCAATCTCACCGTTCACACATGATTAAGATAAACACATTAAGCTGTTAAATATAATAAGGTAAACCACAATGCAAACCATAGGACACTGAGATTTTTAAGGTGGTTCAGGACCACGACGGGCTCCCTACGTCCACCCCTCACCAAACCCGATGAGGCTTCACTCGGGGATAAATCCCCAACACGGAGACGATGCTCCAAACACACACGGGGATGAATCCCCACACACACACGAGGACACGCCCCAACACACACACATACGGAGATGAAGTCTCCCACACGATCCGACGACCGGATCACAAACACATAACCGATTTGACGACCGGATCACAACACACACACGATCCGACGACCGGATCACAACACACACACACACACGCTGCAACAACCGCAGCACAATAACACAAACACGATCACACGAAGGCGATCAAACACGACCGTATACACAAACGGTCACACACACGAGTATCTCTATTGTTCAGAAAATAAACACAAATGCTCAAGCATGCTCAAACCCAAAATATAGATCATAGAACATATCACAAAGAACTGATAGAAGGCATAGAAATGACACCCCTTTGTTTTCCAAGGCCGGTTGATGATGTTCCTTGAACCACGAGTTGGAGGGTAGCCGGATGACGATGATTCTTACGTCCTCTTGATCCTCTCTTCGATCCGCTCCATTTCTTCTTCTTCCACGAGCTCCAAATCTTCACGGATGTAGATGATATCCTCCTTGGAAGAGCTCCACCACGTTTTCCCCCTTTTTTTCACCTATACGAAAGAACAAATGAGCATTAGGGTTAATCACATCTGAAATTCGGAGCAACACATTGATATATATAGGAGACAAACCAAATGACCCATATACCCCTTCTAAAATGAGTTTAAAACACCCTAACATGATTAGGAACCATTAGGGTATATTTTAGAATGGTTTAATAGGGTTTACAATAAGTTTAAAACACTTTCGTAAGTCCCGTCCGGAAGGGGTCGACCCTTGGGGTTGACCCTCGGCAACCAGGTTGCTGGAATACACAAAAAGAGGCCCTCTGTTACAGGGGTCGACCCCCAGGGTCGACCCCTGGGGTCGACCCTTGGCAACTAGGTTGCTGTCGGGGCCAAAAAAAGAGCCAGGTTTAAAGGGGTCGACCCATGTTAGTGGGGGTCGACCCCAAGGGTCGACCCTTTCAGACAGGGTACACAAAAACAACTCTGCGCGCTTTGGCGGCAGGAATTAATTCTCCTAGCTCCGAACTCCGATCGAAGCAAGACTAGAGGCGTTGGAAAGAGGACTCCCAGAGCTACAACATAAAATTTTTAGAGGGGAGATCCAATGGTTGGATTGAAAATGGTGAAGACTGTAAGATAGTTTAAGTTTGAAAAATAACTAAAATCACTATCAAACCAAAGGGAAACAATTGATTAAATATTACCATAATCCCATGAAGATCAACAATGATTTTGCATCCTGAAAAACATGATAAACCAAGAGGTTAGTTGAGAATCAAAATATATGAGTTATGCATTAACACTATGAACATGTTCACAATGAAATACATCATTGAACCTATTCAAACATGCGTTTTGCTTCTCAAATCACTTAGCAAAAATACATTTGACCAAATGACAAAGTTTTGTAATGATAAGCATGAATCTATCATTCAATCAAATATAATAACATGGAAGCTCAACCATTCAATCACATTCTTGAATCTACCAAATCTTCAACATCAAGATGCTTCATTACACAAGTGTTAACAATCATGCCAATGCAAAGCATACATAATATCATAGAACCACATTCATTCAAATGGCATTCTTGTTGATTAAAAACTCACGAGAAGCATTGATATAAATAGGGGATCCTCCAAGACGTCTCAACCAAAAGTTAACAACATATCCCATGCATTTGAATAACATGTATGACCATCAAATCTCATGTAGGAAATGTATGAAGATTCCCAACCAAGACTGTGAAAAGCTGTTTGATGATATACATGAAATATAGAAGAGTCAACGCAAAGCAATGAGTGAGTCAACTCCCTTTTTCAATAAGATCTTCATTGATGCACTCCTTTGAGTTCCAAACATGAATCATGGATTTTGATCCTGCAAATCAAAATATTCAAGGCATGATATTCTTAAATACAAATCATTCATATAACTTTCAAACATGAACAGAGTTAAACTCCCGTTTTCCATAAGATCTTCATTGATGCACTCCTTTGAGTTCCAAACATGAATCATGAAGTTGTGTTCCTACAAACTAACATAAATATAATATTCTCAAGATATAACACATGTTGCTCAATAAACCACATACACACACAAACACAATCGTTTTGATATCATTGAAACCAAACATGAACTAGGGAATGCAACAATCTCCCCCTTTTTTATGATGACAAAACGATGTGTGTGATAATTCAGATTTTGCAAACATGGGTAAACATTGAGCATACACCAATTCTTCCATGCTCCTCAAGACAACAACAAGTATAAGGCATTGAGCATTGAACACACACAGACTAAGCATTCTCCCCCTTTTTGTCATCTACAAAAAGCGTTGATCAAGATAGAGGCACAAACATAGACAATGTCAATTCTTGAAGACAGAGAGCCTCAAAGATAGTATTTGTTGATCATGATACCATTTGTTGGTTGAACTCATTTTGACATTTATCCAACATGAAGTGTTCAGAATATGCATTTCAGAATGAACTGTGCCAATTGTTGAAAAGTATGGATTTGATCAAGATGATATCATGATTGACCTATATGCATGCTAAAAATGTTAAATATGCAAATATGGAAATTAGCACTGAATATGCACTTTGTGAATGCTAATCATGCAAGATATGAAGTTATGCACATGATAACTTCTATCCTTCAAATGCAAGGTTTATGCTCAGAATTAGACTCAAGGGGAATGCATGAACATGCAAACACACAAGCACAATCGTCATGCACACATATAGTATATATAGTAACTCCCCCTTAATGAGGCACGGGTTAAGAAAAGAGCATGTGATTCAAATTCAAGAGTATAAGACATAAAACATAACTAAGAGGTTTTGTGCATACACAACTAGGAGTACTACATAAACCATGAATGTAGGTAAATTCATAAAATACATATATCACAAAAATACCCATGTGAAATGTGAGGCAATGACTAATGAGCTTCAAAGCATATGGATTTTCAGATTTTCTAAAGAACACTAGAAGGTAATCTCCTCTCTACACTTTCACTTTAGATTCTCGACTATTGGTAGCTTCGCACAACCCCTATTTTGATTCTTTTAATGGACGTCACTTTTCGGCGCGAGTTTCCTCATATGTCTCAATGGGGATTCCCGGCTACTTGGATTCGTCACACATATGGATTTTTGTTTCTCCTTTTGACGCGAGTTTCCTCCTTTGTTTCAGGGGGGATTCCCGGTTACTCGGATCCACATTCCACTTATTGAATTTTTGTGGGGTAGGCAACTTTTTCCTCACGATTACTCTTTAATGTCGATGTAGAGATTCAAGTTCCCTTTAAAGTGTTGGAAGGAATTTCTTAAATCCTTATCAATGAAAGTCATTGAATTTATTATGTGCAAGAGTGTGGGGGTAAATTTTTGTTTTGCATGTATAAAATGAATTCGACAAGACACGGCTACGACTCCCCCTAAATGTATGCACGGTCGGAAACAAATCCTCCCCCTTAATATATGACATGTATCACATATGAATAAAATCACTGCAAAGTTATTTAACAAGGAGGTGAGGTCTTATAAATTTTCCAAGAATGGTTTTATAAGATAAATACATACACGCATGCAAGGATTTATGGAAGCATTCATGCAAGCATTCATGAATCAATGTATGCATGAGACTCATATTCACAATGATATGCATGGATTTATGAATGATATGCTAATATGCCAATGCATTCTTTTTATGCATGTTTTCAGTTTTTGCAAAGACTTGAGCATTTAAGAAGAGCATGAAGCAGGTGAATGCATGAGATGGATTTTCAATGATTTTGGCACTGAATCATGAGCATTTTATTTCAGATTTCATCATGAAAAGCCATGTCCCTTAGAACCCAAATGTTCAACCATGATCATTCAAAGATAATATTTCATGAGACATAAGTTTCAGTTTGAACATGATACGCCCTGCATGTGTGAATATGTAAATAACCAAGTTTCTAATAGATTTCACACAAAATTTAGCAAATGAGTAAGATAAGTGTTTGAACAACTATTATCAAGAGTAGATTTATGAACATGTCAAACAACTTATCAATTTGGCGAATCAATCACATATGGTCAATGAGCTTTAAACTGAGCCATGGTCAACATTCAATATCAATTGTTGCATTTGATCAAGCAAGTCCATAGTTCAGAGAATTTTGCCTTATGAAACAAGAGAGTTTTTCAGATTCAATTTGAAAGCTATTCAAATCAAAGGCAAATTGATTTCATTCACAACACAAGGTTCCTTATAAGCCATATAATTCAACTTCTGAATTTTGGTACTAGGCGGAGAACATAGGTCCGAAGACCACCATCACGCTTAGTGGAAGTATCCAGTTGAACGTAGTCCAACCTTCTCTAACCACCATTTGATATACCAAATATTCATCCATTGAAGACATATGTGGCTTGTGAAGAAATTAGAGCATAACATGAGAACACACTAAAATATCATCCCAAGTCATCAAAACCATCAAATTTGACAATGAAAGAGCAAAGTTGGGATTTTACTAAGTGAGTGTGCCTTGTTCCTTTTTATTGGAACCCCTTTCATTCTTTATTTACCTCAAGGCACACTTGCATCAAAGCCAATTCATTCAACGGATTTGGGCACCCAAGCCTTTTTGGGTCCCTTGATGTTAGTAGCATTGCCACCAACCACTTTCTTCTTTTTTGTTGCCACAATATCATCATTCTTCATGATCATGCAATCCTCAATGACATGTCCATGGTTTCCACAATAAAGGCATTGAGGAAAAATAGTTTTACCAAAAGGCTTCCTTTTAGGAGTAAAGGAATTTTCAAATCCATTCCATCTTCTATTTTCAAAAGGTATAGATTTAACAAAATTAGACCCAGCATGCATTCTAGAAGCATGGATATTTTCTATTTTCAAAAATCAACACTCTTTCATAACATGACCGTATTTCCCACAATGAAAGCAGCAAGGTGATGTGGGTCTACGGAATGAGTTTCCATTGTTTGCATGAGTGTTTGTGGTCAAGTTTCTCTTATTGAATGCAAACCTTTGAGCATGAAAGACAGGTTCATTTCTGAATTTTCTTTGAAAATTATACTTAGCATTCATGGCACGATAATCATCATTTTGTTTCACAAAGCAATCATCCATGATATGGCCAAGTTTGTGACAATAGAAACATGAGACATTTTTCTTTCTTTTGAAGGAAGGTTTATTTTTGCAGGCATTTTGATCATCCACTTTCAAGACAACACAATCATTCATTTCATGGCCATGCATGCCACAATAGAAACATTCAACATTCAATTTCATTTTTCGCCCATTCTAAACTTTTTGAAACCCTTTTTGCATGGTGGGTTTTATGTTGAGATTTTTCTTTTTCTCAAAACTATTTTCAGAAGTTTTCTTTTCAAAAATGGGAGGAGGAGCTTTGGAGGTGCTAGGAATGTCAGAGACATGAACAAAAGAGGTTTTCATTTTTGATTCAAAAGATTTTTTGTTGACCGGGATGTAGCCAAGACCCTCTTTTTGAAAGTTCACTTTAACACCTAGCAATGTGTCTAAGTTCTCCTTCCCTTTGACAAATCTAGACAAGTCATTTTTCAAATCATTTGTCTCTTTTTCACATGCAAGGATTTTCTCATTAAGCAAGCAGTTCACAGATCCAAGTTTTCATTCTCTTTCAAGATTTTCTTGTTTTCATCATTCATGGCATAAAATTTTTCAGTTATGTTTTCAAGAACTTTCTCAGTTTCAACAAACTTTGAAATCTTAACAAGCAATTGTTCATTCTCAGATTTCAACAAGGAAGTTTCTTTTTCAAGCTTATCAAGGCATTTCAATCTTCCCTCAAGCAAGGAATTCTGAATCAACATAGCACCATTTTTCTTTTTAAGATCTTCATTTTCATCCATGATGCTCTTCTTATCAATTTCAGAATCAAGTAATTTCTCAAACAACTTATCATCATCAGACAAAGAAGCTAACTTATTTCTAAGATATTTTTCTGTTTCTTCAAGTAATGAAATCTTAGATATCAAGTGTTTGTTTTGATCAAGCAAATCATGGGTATCATTATCAATTTCAAGAGCAGTATTAGATTTTCTAAACATCTCAAGCTCTTCATTCATACAAGACATCTCATCTGAAAATAATTCAACATTTGGATTCTAGAAGTTTATTTTCATATTCCAGATTCTCAATCTTTGAGTCCAAAGCTTTACAATTTTCACAGGAAGGATTATCATGCACATTCTCATTAATCTTCCTTTTCAAGTTCTTATTTTCAGATTTGAGTTTCTTGCATGTTTTATACAGTTCAGCATATGCCATTTGCCATTCCTTAGTAGAGAGTTCTTCATTTTCAGAATTTACCTCATCAACATTTTCATCATGGCATTGATCAGCATCATCGGCCATGAAACCTTTTTGCCCTTCCATCTCTTGAGCTTTGATTAACCGATCCATAAGCTCCTTTGCCGTTCTACAAGAAAAAGTAAATGGAAACAAGTCAATGTCTACGGCAGCTTGTAATAAACTCAAGACAATAATATTTTCATGATTCTTCAATTTATCATGTTTAGACCACTTGGTCTCATCTGAAGGTAAAATGTGAGGACCATTATGAATCAACTTCCAAAGATTTGGATTAACAGAGTTTGCAGTCCAACATAATCTGCCCAACCACAAGGGAAAATCAGAACCATTAAAAATATGTGCAGAATTCATTGAAAACTGTTCAACAGGAAAACTCATGATTGAACAAGCACTGGGATCACTCTGTAGATCGTGAGATCTAGGGAAGCAGAGCCTGGCTCTGATATCAATTGTTGGGTACCGTAGTGCAGGAACACGGATCTAGAGGGGGGTGAATAGATCCTACTACTAAAAACTATGACCGATTAAAAACATAGACAAGCGCACAGCGGAATTAACAACCTTGACGAGATTGAAGATTTCACTCAAGCAAGATGATTAAATTCTCTCAATCTCACCGTTCACACATGATTAAGATAAACACATTAAGCTGTTAAACATAATAAGGCAAACCACAATGCAAACCATAGGACACTGAGATTTTTAAGGTGGTTCAGGACCACGACGGGCTCCCTACGTCCACCCCTCACCAAACCCGGTGAGGCTTCACTCGGGGATAAATCCCCAACACAGAGACGACGCTCCAAACACACACGGGGATGAATCCCCACACACACACGGGGACACGCCCCAACACACACACAGACGGAGATGAAGTCTCCCACACGATCCGACGACCGGATCACAAACACATACACGATCCGACGACCGGATCACAACACACACACGATCCGACGACCGGATCACAACACACACACACACACGCTGTAACAACCACAGCACAATAACACAAACACGATCACACGAAGGCGATCAAACATGACCGTATACACAAACGATCACACACACGAGTATCTCTATTTTTCAGAAAATAAACACAAATGCTCAAGCATGCTCAAACCCAAAATATAGATCATAGAACATATCACAAAGAACTGATAGAAGGCATAGAAATGATCCCCCTTTGTTTTCCAAGGCCGGTTGATGATGTTCCTTGAACCACGAGTTGGAGGGTAGCCGGATGACAATGATTCTTACGTCCTCTTGATCCTCTCTTCGATCCGCTCCTTTTCTTCTTCTTCCACGAGCTCCAGATCTTCACGGATGTACATGATATCCTCCTTGGAAGAGCTCCACCACGTTTCCCCCCTTTTTTTTCACCTATACGAAAGAACAAATGAGCATTAGGGTTAATCACATCTGAAATTCGGAGCAACACATTGATATATATAGGAGACAAACCAAATTGTTAGGGTGCTAGGCCCGGATACAGAGGGGGGTGAATGTATCCTTCTACGAATAATGCCCAAATAAAAACTCAGATGCTAGATGCAATCACAAAACGAAACAAATTCAATTAAACTTATGAGTAAACACATGGAGCGCGCCTATCCAAGCATCTAGCGGAAGCAAGCACACAAAGCAAACCATTGCTCAATAGATTTTTAGGTGCTTCGGTCCTCCAGACCTACATCCACCCCTCACTCCCAACCGGAGTGAGGCTTCACTAGCCAACGCTAGAACCAAGCAGACTCAGTCTGCGAACAGTTGCTGCCACACAGCTTGACCAGGGGAACAGCCTCCCCTCTTCCTCCCAACCGGAGGGACACCCCAAGTGACTCCCAGCCACTTGGAAACCAGAGACCGAAGTCTCTCTTCCTCCAGACCAGGAGGGAACCAACCAGTGACTTCCAGTCACCAGCAAACCAGAGGTCGAAGACCTCTCTTCCTCCAACCGGAGGGACCCCTGGACTTGCAACCCACAAGCCCAGAACCGGAGACAAGTCTCCCTTCCTCCAAACCGGAGGGAACCCACAAGTAGCTCCCAGCTACTTGCAACCGGAGATCAGATCTCCCATCTCCTGACCCACCAGGAGGAACCCGACCTCAGACCAGAGGATCGCAAGAACAAAGATAACCAGATGAAAAGGAAAAAAATAAGAAACGGAAAATACACAGCGATTAGAAGGCTGTAAATGAAGAACAAGAATGTAGCTCTCAAAGGAGCAGATCTGGCTTGGATTTATTCCAGACGCCAGAGGACAGATCTTCAATAGCTTCTTCCTTCTTCTCCACGAACTCTCTCTCTCTATCTCTCTTTCTTTCTTCTCTGCTCTCCTTTTCTATCACGCTATTCTCTCCTTCTCTGCAACCCTTTTTCTTCTGCCGGCTCACTCTTCTTCTATTTCTTCTTCTTCTCTTCTTCTTCCTCTTTCTGTGGATCGAAGACTCTCTGCTGCTTGTTTCTCACTGTATAGACTTTTTCCCTTTTTCTCTCAGCTTCGATCATCTTCTTCTGTGGAAGAAGTCTTGTATATATAGCAGCAGCAGCAGGCACACTGGGCGCGTGTGGCTTCGACATTTCCTGCCCTAAAAATTCGGACCACGTGGCAACATCCTAGTATCTCGTCCATCCTTGGATCATGAGCCAGGCACCTCGGATCACGTGCCCTTCATTAGCCTCTTCAGTCCGATGTATAGAGTTCTCAGTTCACGTGCTCAATGACAGCAATCTGACCTGCTGCGTCGATGCTGTCAATCAATGGCGTTAACGCAGTGAGGCATTCCAGTAAGCCATTAGCTTCGTCTCTTTAGCTGCTGCGTCGACGCTGCTCAATTGTGGCGTTGACGCAGTGGAATAGCCTGTAAAGGTCTCTGCTTCTTTAACTGCTGCGTCGACGCTGCTTGCTTGTGGCGTTGACGCAGTGGAAGATATCGTGAAGGCTTCGTCAACTGATGCGTGGACGCTTTAAGCTCCCAGCGTCGACCCTGTTCCCTTCAGCAACAAGAATGAAGTCATAAGATTTAAGTATGTACATTGCAGTGTATATACTTCGTTGTATAGACTTGTGAAGGTGAATGCAACGTACAGACTTGCCCAATGTGTTGACTTCAACAAAGGAGGCAACGGTTGTATAGACTTTAAATCCTAAAGGCAGTGTATAGACATTGAAGAACAATAACTAATGTATGGACTTTACAATGCAAACAACAATGTATAGACTTCATGTAAAAGCCCAATGTATAGACATTAAA
Organism: Amorphophallus konjac; assembly: GCA_022559845.1. Lineage (NCBI taxonomy): Eukaryota > Viridiplantae > Streptophyta > Magnoliopsida > Alismatales > Araceae > Amorphophallus > Amorphophallus konjac. The sequence goes on along the minus strand of CM040124.1, from coordinate 49,607,808 downwards.
TTCGCTGTGAATGTACAGACTCTGAGGAAATGAAACGAGTCAGTGTACAGACTTGATGAAGCGAAGCCAATGTACAGACTTAGAGTGTAGCTAAAGCCTTGATCGTAGGAATAGGCTGGACTGTATAGACTTCAGGCTTCAGAAACTGATGTACAGACTTCACTTATGAAACGTAGGGACATACCCCAATGTATAGACTTTGCCTAATGCATGAAGACAGACGCTGTACGGACTTGGATAGCGTGAGACGCTGGAAGAGACAGTCCAATGTACAGACTTATGAAGCATTCGACTCATACATGCTACAGTCCAATGTATGGACTTATGAAGACTGATGCATGAACAGTAATGCATAGACTTGCATGAGACGCTCGAATGTATAGACTTAGGAGCATATGACACGGCTGTACAGACTTAGAATATGAAGACTGATGTACAGACTTCATTAACAATGCATGAATGAGAAGCTGTACAGACTTAGAAGGATTTGAACTGGAGAGTGTATAGACTTGGTTCCTATAGCAGTGTATAGACTTTAAGAAATTGAACTGAAGAGTCGACGCATCAGCTCAAGGAGTTGACGCTCCGCTGTGGAGACTGTGCAGACAGAGTGTAGACAGAATTAAGTAGAGCATGTTATCTGACAGCCATATGAACTCCATTCACTTACATGATAAAACATGAATTAATCGAGCATATAAAAGAAAGCATTATGATCAGAGAATGACTGAATAATAGCATGAAGACACACACAGCAAGATGACTCACAGTGATTAACTCACATCAAAAACCAATCATCAAAACCACCATTAAAACCATCATCAAAACCACATGGGCACAACAATCTCCCCCTTTTTGATGATGGCAACACTACACAGTGAGTCAATCTGATGACTCAAACTATTCTCCCCCTTTAACTTCATCAAAAAGAAAATAGTTTGAGAAATTAAAGCAACTAGCATGCTATAATTGAAAAAAAATAATATCCCCCTTTGGGAAAAATCTCCCCCTTGAATTATGAATGCAAGAGCACAATTCTTCTCCTTCTATGCAGCATGATGCATATGACAAGAAGGCTCCCCCTCAATAAATGGAATCTTATGAGATGGATGAGAAGAAGACCATAGGGGCATACAAGGACAAGTTCAGGTCAATGAGCAGAAGAGGTTCAATTAGCAGATTTTTAAAGAAGCTCCAATCATAGAAAATTCAGTCAGATTTTCAGAGAGATATCAATCTCATAAATCCAAAACATAAGTTTTCAAAGTCTTCCATTATAAGGGCTTATGAATGAGTTTTATTGAACAACATGGTTTAAACATGATGTATGTAGAGTTTATCAATAAAATTCTGTATTGATATCTAAAACCATGGTTTAATAAAAATGAACCAAGCCCTCATATTTATCTTGATAAAACTCCCTTTCTCTTACACACTTAATTTATTGACTTCTTTCGGAATTACATGCATCAGTATTGAAATCAAGCAATTATGAAGTCATATGATTTTGTCTAGGGTTGTAGCAATTTGATTTTAACATCAATATTCAGATATTTCAATTCGTTCAACAAATTTTTTTTTTCATGCTACAAATTTTACGAGCACTCTAGTTCAGTGCACACCTTGTAACTAGAGGATATACCTTGATCAGAGACCAATATCCCTAAGCACTTAGTGTGACTAACTGTCATGCTTTATATGAACAGAGATAGTATTTACACATCACGACACACTGCAAATCATTTCTTGATGAGTGAGTTGTATTTCTCAGTGTGCATGCCATTGCTCTGCCTGAATTTCAATTATTCTTAATCAGAGTTAACTATGGTACCTCATGACACAGTCCTTTGGACATGTGTTTCTCAGTGACCAAGGTCATTGCTCTGACAGAAAATACCCTTTAGACATTTCAAAAAAATTCATTTGCTTCAAATCAATAACAATTTCATGTACTTAACCAAATAAAGTCATGTATTCAATAATGCAGATTTCAGAGGATTTTACAAGACACAGCATGAAACAGATGGTTAAGGTTTATTAAACATGCTTCAGATATTTTTAAGAGATTTTAAAGCCAAACTCATTGAATACATTAAACTTAAACCACATGAGTTATTTCAGTCATTCATAAAAATGTATGATAGAAGATTTCTAGTTCAAGAGTTTTCAGATTTATGATCAAGATAGTCCCATTAAAATCTTCATGAAAGACTGATGGAATTCTGAAGCCAAATGATACCAATTGATAAGAGAGTTTTTGAAGCCCAGAGTTTTCAAAAAAAATGTTCAAGGTTTGTCATCAGAAAGCAATAAGAAAGGATATGCAATGAGTTCTCACAAGAGTATGCATTTGACAACCTACATGCAATGTATTGACTCCCCCTGTAAACATGCATTCAGACAATCTTTTTGGCATTTTCAATTTAAGGAAATGCAATGCACTATATGTATGCAAGAACACATGCAACGACACAACATATGATGCTATGCAAAGATATGCAAGTAACTCCCCCTTAAAACATGCAATGTTTGCCATGAGAAACTGAACATATGATTTTGATTCACGCACATTCAGACTGTCCTATCCAGCAAAGTGACCCATGGTACTAGGCGGAGCACTTGGTCTAAAAGACCACCTCACACATAGTAAGAACCTCTAAACAGACTTCCCTGCCTTTTGGTACCTTACCATTTATATACCATTGAGGTCATGCATGATAATTCAACATGCAGTCCTATATGCAATTCAGAATTTCAGTGAGCTATTGCAACACACAAATTTCAAGCCACATTCATAAGCAGTTCAGATTTTTCCAAAAAATTTGAAATGCAATTTCTTTTCAGAGTTTATGCATAACACAATTATCAAGCAATTGCAATTAGCCTATGTATGCATCAGATACATACAACCCCTTAAAACTCAAATTTGCACAGAACACTCAGCAAGTGCATGATCAAAAAATAATGCAGCTGGCACATGATGAATGAATATGCAAGAACAGATTTAATATGCTATGCAGTGAAACTAAGAACAGGATATGCAAGAATACATCAAACCAGATATGCAATGAGTTTCAAAACAAGAAATGCAGAGAGATTACCTGAAAAGTTCAGAAGGGGTTTTTCATTCTTGAGTGCCTTGGATCATTACCCCTTTTATTCCAGTCCCAAGGCACACCTGCATAGCAATGTTATTTTGCACAAACAGGTACCCAAGAAGTCTTGGGTCCTGACATGAGAGTATCACTTCTAGCAGGTTTTCTCAGTAATTTTCATGCATGAAGGTCATCAGATTTCATCAAATAGCAATTATACATTGAATGACCAATTTGTCCACAGTAAAGGCATGAATTAACAGATTTCAAATTAGATTTATGCACATTCTTATAGACATGATACCAATTGTTAGCATGAAATCCATGTACATATGCATGAAACTTTTTGTTGTTGACAGAATTAAAATTCTGTTTACTAAGACCGGCCAGCCAACATTCAGCAGCTCTATGGCCTGGCTTCTCACAGTGATAGCATGCAGGAGACTTTCTGTTAATGGCAGGGAATTTAACAGTTTTAGAATTTAATTTTCTACCCTGAGCATGCCAACAATCAATTACCCTGTGGCCATGCTTTCCACAGTGAGAGCATTTGAGAGAATTTCTTTTAAAGGAGCCTGACCAGCATTCAGAGGTCTTGTGACCAATTTTGTTGCAGTTAAAACAGATGATGTGCTGGTTCATTGAAACAGGTTTGTTTTTATTAGGAACATGTTAGTTTGCAGAGAATTTAGCATGATATGGATAAAAGGTTTTCTTACCACTTGCAAACCAGCAATGAGCAATTGAGTGTCCTAATTTCTCACAATTTGAACATGTGACACTCCTTTTCTGAGGGACAGGGAACTTGACCTGCGAATTCCTACCATCCATTTTTCTAGCTTTCAGATCTTCAATCTCAGAATTCAATGAAGCAATACTCACTTCATACTTGGATAGCTCAGATTCACAAACAATCAGCTGTTGTTGCAAAGCATCATTCAGGTTCTTCAGAGTTTCATTTTCTTGTTGAACCATTATTTCAATATTGTTCTCATTTTTCTTCACAACAGTTTTTCCTTTTTCAATTGACAACCATCTTTCAGAGAAGATAGTATTAAAAACAATTAGCTTTTTATTTTGATCTTTCAAGTAGACATTTTCTTCTTTTAAAGATTTGATTTGTTCTTTTTGAAAACTGTCATCAGAATCAAAATCATTAATCATGTCTTCGAGAATAGCACATGTTTTGCAAGAATTATTTTCACCGACGAGTTTATTTCTAATATTCTCATTTTCAGATTTCAACCTGTTTAACTCATCTTTTTCTTTAATCATGTCAGATTTCAAGTTTTCATTTTCAGCTTTCAGACTTCTGACTTCAGAATTTTTCTATTTTCTTAATTTTCTCTTTTCTGATTTAAGACTTTCATATTTTTCCAGTAGATGCTCATGCATGGCAACTAAATCATCATGACTCATATCCTCGGTCTCAGAGTTTACCTGGGATGAGGACTCATCTGATTGATCACTCCTTTTTCTTGCCATGAGACTTTCTTCTTCCTTTCCATTGTGGATGCGAAGCAATTCATCCAATATTTCCTTTGCCGAGCTACAACCTGAGATAGAGGAAAAATCATCAGAACCGATTGCAGCCTTCATTAAATTTAGAGCTCTCACATTATCATCATATTTCAACTTGTGAACATGAGTCCACTTGGACTTATCCATAGGAAGTTCATGTGGACTGTGAGAGATAACCTTCCACAATTGTGGATTAATAGAGTTAACATGCTTGTGCATACGATATAGCCAGAATTTAATATTTGAACCACTGAATAGTGGAGGATGGGCCATGAGAGCACAACAGATTAATGCAATAGGAATATTGATGCACTAAAAACAAATTAGCACCGAAAACCAGAGATCGAATCTTTAGGTCGCTGGACCTTGTATGCAGACACCGCTCTGATACCAATTGTTAGGGTGCTAGGCCCGGATACAGAGGGGGGTGAATGTATCCTTCTACGAATAATGCCCAAATAAAAACTCAGATGCTAGATGCAATCACAGAATGAAACAAATTCAATTAAACTTATGAGCAAACACATGGAGCGCGCCTATCCAAGCATCTAGCGGAAGCAAGCACACAAAGCAAACCATTGCTCAATAGATTTTTAGGTGGTTCGGTCCTCCAGACCTACATCCACCCCTCACTCCCAACCGGAGTGAGGCTTCACTAGCCAACACTAGAACCAAGCAGACTCAGTCTGCGAACAGTTGCTGCCACACAGCTTGACCAGGGGAACAGCCTCCCCTCTTCCTCCCAACCGGAGGGACACCCCAAGTGACTCCCAGTCACATGGAAACCAGAGACCGAAGTCTCTCTTCCTCCAGACCAGGAGGGAACCAACCAGTGACTTCCAGTCACCAGCAAACCAGAGGTCGAAGACCTCTCTTCCTCCAACCGGAGGGACCCCTGGACTTGCAACCCACAAGCCCAGAACCGGAGACAAGTCTCCCTTCCTCCAAACCGGAGGGAACCCACAAGTAGCTCCCAGCTACTTGCAACCGGAGATCAGATCTCCCTTCTCCTGACCCACCAGGAGGAACCCGACCTCAGACCAGAGGATCGGAAGAACAAAGATAACCAGATGAAAAGGAAAAAAAATAAGAAACAGAAAATACACAGCGATCGGAAGGCTGTAAATGAAGAACAAGAATGTAGCTCTCAAAGGAGCAGATCTAGCTTGGATTTAATCCAGACGCCAGAGCACAGATCTTCAATAGCTTCTTCCTTCTTCTCCATGAACTCTCTCTCTCTCTATCTCTCTTTCTTTCTCCTCTGCTCTCCTTTTCTCTCACGCTATTCTCTCCTTCTTCTCTGCAACCCTTTTTCTTCTACCGGCTCACTCTTCTTCTATTTCTTCTTCTTCTCTTTTTCTTCTTCTTCTCTTTTTCTTCCTCTTTCTGTGGATCGAAGACTCTCTGCTACTTGTTTCTCACTGTATAGACTTTTTCCCTTTTTCTCTCAGCTTCGATCATCTTCTTCTGTGGAAGAAGTCTTGTATATATAGCAGCAGCAGCAGCAGGCACACTGGGCGCGTGTGGCTTCCACATTTCCTGCCCTAAAAATTCTCACCACGTGGCAGCATCCTGGTATCTCGTCCATCCTTGGATCACGAGCCAGGCACCTCGGATCACGTGCCCTTCATTAGCCTCTTCAGTCCGATGTATAGAGTTCTCAGTTCACGTGCTCAATGACAGCAATCTGACTTGCTGCGTCGACGCTGTCAATCAATGGCGTTAACGCAGTGAGGCATTCCAGTAAGCCATTAGCTTCGTCTCTTTAGCTGCTGCGTCGACGCTGCTCAATTGTGGCGTTGACACAGTGGAATAGCCTGTGAAGGTCTCTGCTTCTTTAACTGCTGCGTCGACGCTGCTTGCTTGTGGCGTTGACGCAGTGGAAGATATCGTGAAGGCTTCGTCAACTGATGCGTGGATGCTTTAAGCTCCCAGCGTCGACCCTGTTCCCTTCAGCAACAAGAATGAAGTCATAAGATTTAAGTATGTACATTGCAGTGTATATACTTCGTTGTATAGACTTGTGAAGGCGAATGCAACGTACAGACTTGCCCAATGTGTTGACTTCAACAAAGGAGGCAACAGCTGTATAGACTTTAAATCCTAAAGGCAGTGTATAGACATTGACGAACAACAACCAATGTATGGACTTTACAATGCAAACAACAATGTATAGACTTCATGTAAAAGCCCAAAGTATAGACATTGAATTCACTGTGAATGTACAAACTCTGAGGAAATGAAACGAGTCAGTGTACAGACTTGATGAAGCGAAGCCAATGTACAGCCTTAGAGTGTAGCTAAAGCCTTGATCGTAGGAATAGGCTGGACTGTATAGACTTCAGGCTTCAGAAACTGATGTACAGACTTCACTTATGAAACGTAGGGACAGACCCCAATGTATAGACTTTGCCTAATGCATGAAGACAGAGGATGTACGGACTTGGATAGCGTGAGACGCTGGAAGAGACAGTCCAATGTACAGACTTCTGAAGCCTTCGACTCATACATGCTACAGTCCAATGTATGGACTTATGAAGACTGATGCATGAACAGTAATGCATAGACTTGCATGAGACGCTCGAATGTATAGACTTCGGAGCATATGACACAGCTGTACAGACTTAGAATATGAAGACTGATGTACAGACTTCATTAACAATGCATGAATGAGAAGCTGTACAGACTTAGAAGGATTTGAACGGGAGAGTGTATAGACTTGGTTCCTGTAGCAGTGTATAGACTTTAAGAAATTGAACTGAAGAGTCGATGTATCAGCTCAAGGAGTTGACGCTCTGCTGTGGAGACTATGCAGACAGAGTGTAGACAGAATTAAGTAGAGCATGTTATCTGACAGCCATATGAACTCCATTCACTTACATGATAAAACATGAATTAATCGAGCATATAAAAGAAAGCATTATGATCAGAGAATGACTGAATAATAGCATGAAGACATACACAGCAAGATGACTCACAGTGATTAACTCACATCAAAAACCAATCATCAAAACCACCATTAAAACCATCATCAAAATCACATGGGCACAATAATCTCCCCCTTTTTGATGATGGCAACACTACACAGTGAGTCAATCTGATGACTCAAACTATTCTCCCCCTTTAACTTCATCAAAAAGAAAATAGTTTGAGAAATTAAAGCAACCAGCATGCTATAAATGAAAAAAAATAATATCCCCCTTTGGGAAAAATCTCCCCCTTGAATTATGAATGCAAGAGCACAATTCTTCTCCTTCTATGCAGCATGATGCATATGACAAGGAGGCTCCCCCTCAATAAATGGAATCTTATGAGATGGATGAGAAGAAGACCATAGGGGCATACAAGGACAAGTTCAGGTCAATGAGCAGAAGAGGTTCAATTAGCAGATTTTTAAAGAAGCTCCAATCACAGAAAATTTAGTCAGATTTTCAGAGAGATATCAATCTCATAAATCCAAAACATAAGTTTTCAAAGTCTTCCATTATAAGGGCTTATGAATGAGCTTTATTGAACAGCATGGTTTAAACATGATGTATGTAGAGTTTATCAATAAAATTCTGTATTGATATCTAAAACCATGGTTTAATAAAAATGAACCAAGCCCTCATATTTATCTTGATAAAACTCCCTTTCTCTTACACACTTAATTTATTGACTTCTTTCGGAATTACATGCATCAGTATTGAAATCAAGCAATTATGAAGTCATATGATTTTGTCTAGGGTTGTAGCAATTTGATTTTAACATCAATATTCAGATATTTCAATTCGTTCAACAAATTTTTTTTTCATGCTACAAATTTTACGAGCACTCTAGTTCAGTGCACACCTTGTAACTAGAGGATATATCTTGATCAGAGACCAATATCCCTAAGCACTTAGTGTGACTAACTGTCATGCTTTATATGAACAGAGATAGCATTTACACATCACGACACACTGCAAATCATTTCTTGATGAGTGAGTTGTATTTCTCAGTGTGCATGCCATTGCTCTGCCTGAATTTCAATTATTCTTAATCAGAGTTAACTATGGTACCTCATGACACAGTCCTTTGGACATGTGTTTCTCAGTGACCAAGGTCATTGCTCTGACAGAAAATACCCTTTAGACATTTCAAAAAAATTCATTTGCTTCAAACCAATAACAATTTCATGTACTTAACCAAATAAAGTCATGTATTCAATAATGCAGATTTCAGAGGATTTTACAAGACACAGCATGAAACAGATGGTTAAGGTTTATTAAACATGCTTCAGATATTTTTAAGAGATTTTAAAGCCAAACTCATTGAATACATTAAACTTAAACCACATGAGTTATTTCAGTCATTCATAAAAATGTATGATAGAAGATTTCTAGTTCAAGAGTTTTCAGATTTATGATCGAGATAGTCCCATTGACATATTCATGAAAGACTGATGGAATTCTGAAGCCAAATGATACCAATTGATAAGAGAGTTTTTGAAGCCCAGAGTTTTCAAAAAAAATGTTCAAGGTTTATCATTAGAAAGCAATAAGAAAGGATATGCAATGAGTTCTCACAAGAGTATGCATTTGACAACCTACATGCAATGTATTGACTCCCCCTGTCAACATGCATTCAGACAATCTTTTTGGCATTTTCAATTTAAGGAAATGCAATGCACTATATGTATGCAAGAACACATGCAACGACACAACATATGATGCTATGCAAAGATATGCAAGTAACTCCCCCTTAAAACATGCAATGTTTGCTATGAGAAACTGAACATATGATTTTGATTCACGCACATTCAGACTGTCCTATCCAGCAAAGTGACCCATGGTACTAGGCGGAGCACTTGGTCTAAAAGACCACCTCACACATAGTAAGAACCTCCAGACAGACTTCCCTGCCTTTTGGTACCTTACCATTTATATACCATTGAGGTTATGCATGATAATTCAACATGCAGTTCTATATGCAATTCAGAATTTCAGTGAGCTATTGCAACACACAAATTTCAAGCCACATTCATAAGCAGTTCAGATTTTTCCAAAAAATTTGAAATGTAATTTATTTTCAGAGTTTATGCATAACACAATTATCAAGCAATTGCAATTAGCCTATCTATGCATCAGATACATACAACCCCTTTAAACTCAAATTTGCACAGAACACTCAGCAAGTGCATGATCAGAAAATAATGCAGCTGGCACATGATGAATGAATATGCAAGAACAGATTTAATATGCTATGCAGTGAAACTAAGAACATGATATGCAAGAATACATCAAACCAGATATGCAATGAGTTTCAAAATAAGAAATGCAGAGAGATTACCTGAAAAGTTTAGAAGGGGTTTTTCATTCTTGAGTGCCTTGGATCATTACCCCTTTTATTCAGTCCCAAGGCACACCTGCATAGCAATGTTATTTTGCACAAACAGGTACCCAAGAAGTCTTGGGTCCTGACATGAGAGTATCACTTCTAGCAGGTTTTCTCAGTAATTTTCGTGCATGAAGGTCATCAGATTTCATCAAATAGCAATTATACATTGAATGACCAATTTGTCCACAGTAAAGGCATGAATTAACAGATTTCAAATTAGATTTATGCACATTCTTATAGACATGATACCAATTGTTAGCATGAAATCCATGTACATATGCATGAAACTTTTTGTTGTTGACAGAATTAAAATTCTGTTTACTAAGACCGGCCAGCCAACATTCAGCAGCTCTATGGCCTGGCTTCTCACAGTGATAGCATGCAAGAGACTTTCTGTTAATGGCAGGGAATTTAACAGTTTTAGAATTTAATTTTCTACCCTGAGCATGCCAACAATCAATTACCATGTGGCCATGCTTTCCACAGTGAGAGCATTTGAGAGAATTTCTTTTAAAGGAGCCTGACCAGCATTCAGAGGTCTTGTGACCAATTTTGTTGCAGTTAAAACAGATGATGTGCTGGTTCATTGAAACAGGTTTGTTTTTATTAGGAACATGTTGGTTTGCAGAGAATTTAGCATGATATGGATAAAAGGTTTTCTTACCACTTGCAAACCAGCAATGAGCAATTGAGTGTCCTAATTTCCCACAATTTGAACATGTGACACTCCTTTTCTGAGGGACAAGGAACTTGACCTGCGAATTCCTACCATCCATTTTTCTAGCTTTCAGATCTTCAATCTCAGAATTCAATGAAGCAATACTCACTTCATACTTGGATAGCTCAGATTCACAAACAATCAGCTGTTGTTGCAAAGCATCATTCAGGTTCTTCAGAGTTTCATTTTCTTGTGGAACCATTATTTCAATGTTGTTCTCATTTTCCTTCACAACATTTTTTCCTTTTTCAATTGACAACTATCTTTCAGAGAAGACAGTATTAAAAACCATTAGCTTTTTATTTTGATCTTTCAAGTAGACATTTTCTTCTTTTAAAGATTTGATTTGTTCTTTTTGAAAACTATCATCAGAATCAAAATCATTAATCATGTCTTCGAGAATAGCACATGTTTTGCAAGAATTATTTTCACCGATGAGTTTGTTTCTAATATTCTCATTTCAGATTTCAACCTGTTTAACTCATCTTTTTCTTTAATCATGTCAGATTTCAAGTTTTCATTTTCAGCTTTCAGACTTCTGACTTCAGAATTTTTCTCTTTTCTTAATTTTCTCTTTTCTGATTTAAGTCTTTCATATTTTTCTAGTAGATGCTCATGCATGGCAACTAAATCATCATGACTCATATCCTCGGTCTCAGAGTTTACCTGGGATGAGGACTCATCTGATTGATCACTCCTTCTTGCCATGAGACTTTCTTCTTCCTTTCCATTGTGGATGCGAAGCAATTCATCCAATATTTCCTTTGCCGAGCTACAACCTGAGATAGAGGAAAAATCATCAGAACCGATTGCAGCCTTCATTAAATTTAGAGCTCTCACATTATCATCATTTTTCAACTTGTGAACATGAGTCCACTTGGACTTATCCTTAGGAAGTTCATGTGGACTATGAGAGATAACCTTCCACAATTGTGGATTAATAGAGTTAACATGCTTGTGCATACGATATAGCCAGAATTTAATATTTGAACCACTGAATAGTGGAGGATGAGCCATGAGAGCACAACAGATTAATGCAACAGGAATATTGATGCACTAAAAACAAATTAGCACCGAAAACCAGAGATCGAATCTGCAGGTCGCTGGACCTTGTATGCAGACACCGCTCTGATACCAATTGTTAGGGTGCTAGGCCCGGATACAGAGGGGGGTGAATGTATCCTTCTACGAATAATGCCCAAATAAAAACTCAGATGCTAGACGCAATCACAGAATGAAACAAATTCAATTAAACTTATGAGCAAACACATGGAGCGCTCCTATCCAAGCATCTAGCGGAAGCAAGCACACAAAGCAAACCATTGCTCAATAGATTTTTAGGTGGTTCGGTCCTCCAGACCCACATCCACCCCTCACTCCCAACCGGAGTGAGGCTTCACTAGCCAACGCTAGAACCAAGCAGACTCAGTCTGCGAACAGTTGCTGCCACACAGCTTGACCAGGGGAACAGCCTCCCCTCTTCCTCCCAACCGGAGGGACACCCCAAGTGACTCCCAGCCACTTGGAAACCAGAGACCGAAGTCTCTCTTCCTCCAGACCAGGAGGGAACCAACCAGTGACTTTCAGTCACCAGCAAACCAGAGGTCGAAGACCTCTCTTCCTCCAACCAGAGGGACCCCTGGACTTGTAACCCACAAGCCCAGAACCGGAGACAAGTCTCCCTTCCTCCAAACCGGAGGGAACCCACAAGTAGCTCCCAGCTACTTGCAACCGGAGATCAGATCTCCCTTCTCCTGACCCACCAGGAGGAACCCGACCTCAGACCAGAGGATCGGAAGAACAAAGATAACCAGATGAAAAGGAAAAAAATAAGAAACGAAAAATACACAGCGATCGGAAGGCTGTAAATGAAGAACAAGAATGTAGCTCTCAAAGGAGCAGATCTGGCTTGGATTTAATCCATACGCCAGAGGACAGATCTTCAATAGCTTCTTCCTTCTTCTCCATGAACTCTCTCTCTCTCTATCTCTCTTTCTTTCTCCTCTGCTCTCCTTTTCTCTCACGATATTCTCTCCTTCTTCTCTGCAACCCTTTTTCTTCTACCGGCTCACTCTTCTTCTATTTCTTCTTCTTCTCTTTTTCTTCTTCTTCTCTTTTTCTTCCTCTTTCTGTGGATCGAAGACTCTCTGCTGCTTGTTTCTCACTGTATAGACTTTTTCTTTTTTTCTCTCATCTTCGATCATCTTCTTCTGTGGAAGAAGTCTTGTATATATAGCAACAGCAGCAGCAGGCACACTGGGCGCGTGTGGCTTCCACATTTCCTGCCCTAAAAATTCTCACCACGTGGCAGCATCCTGGTATCTCGTCCATCCTTGGATCACGAGCCAGGCACCTCGGATCACGTGCCCTTCATTAGCCTCTTCAGTCTGATGTATAGAGTTCTCAGTTCACGTGCCCAATGATAGCAATCTGACATGCTGCGTCGACGCTGTCAATCAATGGCGTTAACACAGTGAGGCATTCCAGTAAGCCATTAGCTTCGTCTCTTTAGCTGCTGCGTCGACGCTGCTCAATTGTGGCGTTGACGCAGTGGAATAGCATGTGAAGGTCTCTGCTTCTTTAACTGCTGCGTTGACGCTGCTTGCTTGTGGCGTTGACGCAGTGGAAGATATCGTGAAGGCTTCGTCAACTGATGCGTGGACGCTTTAAGCTCCCAGTGTCGACCCTGTTCCCTTCAGCAACAAGAATGAAGTCATAAGATTTAAGTATGTACATTGCAGTGTATATACTTCGTTGTATAGACTTGTGAAGGCGAATGCAACGTACAGACTTGCCCAATGTGTTGACTTGAACAAAGGAGGTAACGGCAGTATAGACTTTAAATCCTAAAGGCAGTGTATAGACATTGAAGAACAACAACCAATGTATGGACTTTACAATGCAAACAACAATGTATAGACTTCATGTAAAAGCCCAAAGTATAGACATTGAATTCACTGTGAATGTACAGACTCTGAGGAAATGAAACGAGTCAGTGTACAGACTTGATGAAGCGAAGCCAATGTACAGACTTAGAGTGTAGCTAAAGCCTTGATCGTAGGAATAGTCTGGACTGTATAGACTTCAGGCTTCAGAAACTGATGTACAGACTTCACTTATGAAACGTAGGGACAGACCCCAATGTATAGACTTTGCCTAATGCATGAAGACAGATGATGTACGGACTTGGATAGCGTGAGACGCTGGAAGAGACAGTCCAATGTACAGACTTATGAAGCCTTCGACTCATACATGCTACAATCCAATGTATGGACTTATGAAGACTGATGCATGAACAGTAATACATAGACTTGCATGAGACGCTCGAATGTATAGACTTAGGAGTATATGACACGGCTGTACAGACTTAGAATATGAAGATTGATGTACAGACTTCATTAACAATGCATGAATGAGAAGATGTATAGACTTAGAAGGATTTGAACGGGAGAGTGTATAGACTTGGTTCCTGTAGCAGTGTATAGACTTTAAGAAATTGAACTGAAGAGTCGACGCATCAGCTCAAGGAGTTGACGCTCTGCTGTGGAGACTGTGCAGACAGAGTATAGACAGAATTAAGTAGAGCATGTTATCTGACAGCCATATGAACTCCATTCACTTACATGATAAAACATGAATTAATCGAGCATATAAAAGAAAGCATTATGATCAGAGAATGACTGAATAATAGCATGAAGACACACACAGCAAGATGACTCACAGTGATTAACTCACATCAAAAATCAATCATCAAAACCACCATTAAAACCATCATCAAAACCACATGGGCACAACATAAATGACCCATGTACCCCTTCTAAAATGAGTTTAAAACACCCTAACGTGATTAGGAACTATTAGGGTATATTTTAGAATGGTTTAATAGGGTTTACAATAAGTTTAAAACACTTTCGTAAGTCCCGTCCGGAAGGGGTCGACCCTTGGGGTCGACCCTCGGCAACCAGGTTGCTGGAATACACAAAAAGAGGCCCTCTGTTACAGGGGTCGACCCCCTGGGGTCGACCCCTGGGGTCGACCCTTGGCAACTAGGTTGTTGTCGGGGCCAAAAAAAGAGCCAAGTTTAAAGGGGTCGACCCCATGGGTCGACCCTTTTAGTGGGGGTCGACCCCAAGGGTCGACCCTTTCAGACAGGGTACACAAAAACAACTCTGCGCGCTTCGGCGGCAAGAATTAATTCTCCTAGCTCCGAACTCCGATCGAAGCGAGACTAGAGACGTTGGAAAGAGGACTCCCAGAGCTACAACATAAAATTTTTAGAGGGGAGATCCAATGGTTGGATTGAAAATGGTGAAGACTGTAAGATAGTTTAAGTTTGAAAAACAACTAAAACCACCATCAAACCAAAGGGAAACAATTGATTAAATGTTACCATAATCCCATGAAGATCAACAATGATTTTGCATCCTGAAAAACATGATAAACCAAGAGGTTAGTTGAGAATCAAAATATATGAGTTATGCATTAACACTATGAACATGTTCACAATGAAATACATCATTAAGCCTATTCAAACATGCATTTTGCTTCTCAAATCACTTAGCAAAAATACATTTGACCAAATGACAAAGTTTTGTAATGATAAGCATGAATCTATCATTCAATCAAATATAATAACATGGAAGCTCAACCATTCAATCACATTCTTGAATCTACCAAATCTTCAACATCAAGATGCTTCATTACACAAGTGTTAACAATCATGCCAATGCAAAGCATACATAATATCATAGAACCACATTCATTCAAATGGCATTCTTGTTGATTAAAAACTCACGAGAAGCATTGATATAAATAGGGGATCCTCCAAGACGTCTCAACCAAAAGTTAACAACATATCCCATGCATTTGAATAACATGTATGACCATCAAACCTCATGTAGGAAATGCATGAAGATTCCCAACCAAGACTGTGAAAAGTTGTTTGATGATATACATGAAATATAGAAGAGTCAACGCAAAGCAATGAGTGAGTCAACTCCCTTTTTCAATAAGATCTTCATTGATGCACTCCTTTGAGTTCCAAACATGAATCATGGATTTTGATCCTGCAAATCAAAATATTCAAGGCATGATATTCTTAAATACAAATCATTCATATAACTTTCAAACATGAACAGAGTTAAACTCCCTTTTTCAATAAGATCTTCATTGATGCACTCCTTTGAGTTCCAAACATGAATCATGAAGTTGTGTTCCTACAAACCAACATAAATATAATATTCTCAAGATATAACACATGTTGCTCAATAAACCACATACACACACAAACACAATCGTTTTGATATCATTGAAACCAAACATGAACTAGGGAATGCAACAGATCTGATGCCTGCCATTTTGGCTCAAGATATAACTTTTGAGAGTGAGGGGGAGTGCACTCGTAATACCATGATGGAGGACGGGAAGGAAGTAGGGGGCGGATTGAAAGATAAAAATGATCATATTGATATCGTCACCCCCTCCTATGAATGTTTTGAGATTGAGAATATCACTGTGAAGAATAGTGGCCCACACAACTCAATTGAGGATATACATGATGAGGAGGATTACTTTATAATCAACAATCTTGGTGATTTAATGATAATAAATTATGAATATCCCCCTCCCCTGGAAGAACATGATGATGGGGCCTTGTTGGAAAAATTTACATTTCATCTACCGACCTCATTTCTGGAAAATTTGATTCATAATCTTCAGTTGAGTGATGAGTGTGATGATGGGTCCGTCTTAGAGAAATTCACCTTTGATCTGACCTATGATGAAAGGGCCGGGCTGGAAACATTTACATTTGATCTTCCCACCCCATTATTGGAAAGTTTGATTGATAATGTTCATTTGAGTGACGAGTGTGATAAAGTGTCCTTGTTAGAAAATTTCACATTTGATCTGACCCTTGAGCCCTATCCAATGAAATTTGAATCTTTGGATGAGTTAGATCCTGGCCACACTCTTCCTTCCAATTTGATTCCCCCGATAGTACAGCCTCTCCACTATGACATTCTAGGACCTGAGGGGGACGTGCCAATCACATTCACCTTTGATTTAATTTCCCATCAGGAAAACCAGTTGATTACTATCCTTACTGCTCATGAGGCTATTACTGAGAGGAACGTAGCTAATAATACCAATCTTATTCATCAGCCACCAGTGTCTGATCAAGTTACCATGGAGGAAGTTATGACAAAAGGGTTACTCAGGCAGGAAGATGCAGGACAAGGGGAACAATGTGTTGATGTTGGGCAAAGGTTAAACCCCGATCTAGATAGATTATTAGCCATTGATTATTTCTTGATCCCTAAAGATGACAATTGGCTTACACACATGGTTAAAATTAAAATCAATAATGTGCGAGCCCTGCCTATTTCTAGCCCCAGTCCGTACATGCTTACTATTGTCTTCCAATGGTATGAGGGCTGGAATTTGAAGGAGGACAAGATCACTTGGTGGCTCATTCTGAATGTCACACGTTGGTTAGTGAGCTTTCATGCGTCTAGCTAAAGACGTTAAACTTAGCGCTTCTTGGGAGGCAACCCATAATTTTCATGATTTTTGTGTGCTAATAAATGACTTCTTGGGAGGCAGCCTAAGTTTTTATTGAATTTTTATTTTTATTTTGTAGGTGTGAATAAAAGATAAGTTGGGGGGAGAGAGAAGATTGCTTGCACCTATGCCTCGCCTTTAACGGCCAAGTACCGCATTTGGTCAGCAAGGATGTCCGTCGAAGTTCACTTCCATCAGGTTGCCCCGTTCCTTCACAAATTTCATGTCTACATTATTCTATTCATACATATTGCATATGCCATTGGGGACAATGTCATTCAAGTTGGGGGGGAGAAAAGAAAAAAAAATGTTTCATTTTATGTGAGTACAACCTGATCTGAGTTCTGACTTGATATCATATATTGTTGCATGCAAATGAAGAAATGTAAACTCCATTTTGAGTCTTATGATTCATGCTTAAATTAAAAGTAATTCTGGAATAGAAAAGACTAGGGAGAAGGATGATGGGGAATTTAGTCAATCTAGCCATGGAAAACTGAGATAAGAATCTCTTTAAAGTTCATGTGCATTTTAGAAAAAAAAATTTCACGTTACACACTAATGAAACAAGCAAGACAAGCCCTCTACTATCTTAGATATATTGTCTGATATTCTGCACCTCTTAAGAAACGATATCCTTTTACAAAACTTTCTGCCAAATTATCTATCAAATAAGTGCAATGGCACTATGAAAAAAAAAGAAGAAGAAAATACCATCAAAAATGCCCCAATTGTTAGTAACCGGGCCTACTCCACCTAAGACGTGTTGAGGTTTGCGTCAAACAGAAAAGGGAACCCTGATCTTAGTAACCAGGCCTACTTCACTTAAGACGTGTTGAGGTTCGCGCAAAACAGTGAAGGGATAGTGCAGCATCATGTGTGAAATAAAAGATCCCAAAGGGACAAAGAAATAAGGTAGACAAAAAAGCTATTATGCTTAATGCTCTAGTTAGGAGGTGCAGGGTTGAATGACATTTGTTTGGAATACCAAATGAGGGATACAATTATCTAAGCCGTGGATTTAGTATTATACATGCACAAGTGCTATTGAACTTTACTTTGAATTCTTGATCATGTACCTAAATTTCCAAACTAAGGTTTGTGTGCATTATTGATTCCGGATTCCTAATCTTTTGTTGATTCTATGAAGGGAGAGCTGGATATAAGAGCATGAATTTTATAAATTCTTGTTAGTCCTAAATTTTAATTTATTTGCATTGCTAAGAGACTAGTAATGAGTAAGTTGGGGGGTGTGATAAGCGTCTATTTTCTATGATAATTCATTGCATGTACACCATTTTATGTGCATATAATTGGGTAATTATGCATGATCTATCGTTAATCTCAACTTCGCATGTAGATTGGACCTTTCATGCAAATTAATTAATTTGATGGTTTTATTTAATAAAATGGAGTTGAGAGTCATGAACATTAATTCTCTATTACATAATTATGAGCAATTGTGATTCATGTGCACATTATGGTAATTTTTATGGACAAAATTGTAATTATATGTGTGCAGGACACCGAAGGTAATTACAAAAGAAGCTGGGGGCAATACTGTCATCACCACTTTGACCAAGTCAAAAGCATATATTTTGATTGGAGGAAAAAGAAATTTCAAAAGTTTGAAATTGAGAAAAAGAAACACATATTTTGGTTGGAGGGAAAATTGAATTCAATGTTTGAAATAAAGGAGAGACATGATGAGTCTTGGAAAAGGGGGTGCCCAAAGTCCAAGAAAGGGGGTGCCCACCTACTTTTTCTCTTCCCCATGCATCATATTCCACTTGAATCCCAGCCATCCATCTCCTTTTGATACAATCTCCACCCTCCATCTACCCAACGTTCCCTATAAATAGCCCATGACAAGGAGGAGAAAGTGAGTTCTTCTTTTGGTAATTTTTCTCCCAACCTTAGGTTGCCGATTTCTCCCTCTTCGATTCATTTTCTGCTCTTACACTCTTCATGTAAGTTCTTCATTTTTAAGTTCTCTACAACTTCTTTTTCTACATCATCTTCCAATTCATTTTGGTTTGTAAGGTATTTCATGTTTTTTACTGTTCTATGCTGTGCATTTTCAGACTGCATTCTTCTCTGTTCTTCTCTATTTTCTCCTTCCTCCGTCCCTCTTATCATCTTGCTGTCTTCATAAAAGTTATTTTTTTAAGTGTTCTACAATTTCGTCTTCTACATCATCTTCTAATTCTGTATAGTTTTGAAGTTATTTCTCGTTTTTCAACTTGCTGTCCTATGATTTTACTGTTCATCTGAGCAGACCACTTCTCTTCTTTCTATGATTTCACCATCTTCCTTACATTTTCTCTCTCTGTACCCTTCATCAAAGTTCTTTATATCTTCTCCCTCTTCAACTTCTTCTTCTTGGGCATCCCCTAATTCCTCTTGGGTTCAAAGTTATTCACCCTCCAAAGGTAGCTTCAATGACGAAGGTGACTTCCTCCCGGTGTAGACGACATCTTCCGCAAGGTGGTTCGTGATCCAAGGCCAAGAGAGGACGACGCCGTCATCACCATTGCTGCTACCATCTTCACACCTCGGGCTCCTTTTATTTTTATTGCTTTAGTTTCATTTTACTTCATTGTAATCTCGCTACATAGTTGTTGTAAGTTTATCTTGCACTTCATGTACTCTTTCTTTTAAGTTAATGAAAGGAGTTGTTCTTTTGATCTAGTTCTTGATCTTCTACCCTCCCTACCTCCTTCTATCTCCTCTTTTCACTTCATGCAATTATTTTCTATAGCATAGGTGTATAGTCATAGGTGTTTTTAATTAAGTGTTTGGTTTGTTCTTTGTTTCATCACTTTTCTTCAATCAATCAGATCACAAATATTTTCCAAAGGAGTCCAAAGTTTTTAACTTTAAAAATGTCTTCTTCCCTATGGATTTGACCCGTGCTTGCCATAGTACTACGTTCTCTTTTGATCATTTTGTGTGAGTTCGGTTTTAATATTGTTAGCGCGCGTGTAGTAACAACATACGCTTCTGCGTTATCAGCTTGCAAGTATCAAAAATAAAACAAAAAAAAAAACAAAAAAGGGGCTAAAAATAGAGATGCCCCGGCGGACTCAGCCACTCTCTCCATGAGGCGGTGGCTGGGGGCAAAAAGGCCACAAACCCAGCTGAGGTGAAAACCCGCGAGGGCGCCTCAGGCAAAATTGGGTTACCCCTCGGTGTGAAAACCCGTAAGGGCGCACCGGAAAAAGCAAAAGGGGGCCAGCTCTGGCGAAAACTCGAAAGGGCAGTAGAGCTGGTAAAGAGAAAAAGAAAAATCTCTCTTCCTCTCTAGGAACAGCCAACCACCTCACTCTAAATCCCTGACCGGTCCGCCACAATAGTGGGTCAGCATACCTTCTTTTGACCGTCACACCATGACGGGTGGCCTACACCCAGTCTTTGACCAATACACCATCACGGTCGGTCATCTCCCAGCTTCCAGAGCAATACACCATCACGGTCGACCTACATATTCCCTCCTGTCTCACACTATCCCTGTTTGCCGCTACCCCCTTGACCCATATGCCGTCATAGCTGGTCAAGCCTCCACTTTGGTCGTCCTCCTTCACAGTCGACCTACGCATACCCTTGACTAAACACCTCCACAATCAATCCAACACCTGATCTCTGGCCAATACACCACAATGCTTGGCCTACACATCACCCAATCCCTAACCAGTACACCTTCCTAGCCAGTTAAATCCATAACCTTTGGCCAATACACCTCTTTGGTCGGCCTACGTCAATTCTTGACCTATACACCACCACAACCCAGAAACTCAGCCTTTGCATCACCAAAGTCGATCCACTCAAGCTTAAGTTCGAGCTCCAGCTGCAAGCTACACGGATCAGCTAGCCTAAAGGTCAACATGAAGCTCCAGATTGCTTGGCAGCCAGCCAAGCCCCAGCGAGCAACTCCAGTATCAACAACATAGGATCAACAACAATGATCCCACCGATAGCATCTTTCGATAGCAGCAAACTAAGGACACCCAGTGCCAGTCACCGAAAAGCCAAAAGGCTCTCAGGTAAACAAAATAAAAATAAAAATAAATGGGGTTAAAAATAGAGATACCCCGGCGGACTCAGTCATCCTCTTTCTCAAGGAGGCAGCTGGGGGCAAAAAAGGCCAGTAACCCGGTTGAGGTGAAAACTCGCAAGAGCACCTCAGGTAAAATTGGGTAACCCCTCGATGCGAAAACCCGCAAGGGCGCATCAAAAAAAGCAAAAGGGGGCCAGCTCTGGCGAAAACCCGAAAGGGCGACAGAGCTGGTAAAGAGAACAAAAATAAAATTTCTCTTCTCCCTCAGCTGGGGGCAACCAGCTACCCACTTTCCAACAACCATATCCCTGGCCAGTTGGCCCGTACCAGTCCCTGACTAATCCCCTACTCCAGTTTATAAACTCTGCACCTCCCTGTCGGCCATATACCATCACGTTCGGCCTAAACCAACTCCCCGGGCCACTCCCCTCACTTGGTGGCCTATACCAGTCCCTGGCTAGTACATCTCCCTAGCTCATTGATCTTACACTTCCCATTTAGCCATACACCACCTCAGTTGGCTCACACTTCCTCCGGCCTCACACCTCCACGGTCGGCCCATATACACCAGCAATTCATGCATTAGTCCAGTCATTCATTCCAGCAAACCTCAGCCTACACGCCACCTCGGTTGGCCTTTACATCACAACAACCTTGGATCCATCAATCATGAGAATCCATCAACCCATAATTCCCAGTCACCAGCCTATCATGGTCAAGTCACCATGAACCCAGCCATAACTCCAGCAATACGCCGTAAAGGCATACCAGTTCCCAGATCCCAATAATGATTCCAACAATGCGCCACCAAGGCTCACCGGTTCCCAGATCACCAGTCAAACTGCAGATTACTTAGTAATCAGCCATAGCCACTACCATGGCTACGACGATGACAAGCCATCAACAGCACAAACTCCAGGTCACGTCCCCTGACAGTAGCATGCTACGGACGACAGCTACAAGGATCCCAGGTCAAAAAAAATGGGGTTAAAAATAGAGATATCCCGGTGGCCTCAGTCAACTCCCTCTACGAGGCGACTGGGGGCAAAAATTGCCACCAACCCAGCTAAGGTGAAAACCCGATAGGGCGCCTCAGGCAAAATCGGGAAACCCCTCGGTGTGAAAACCCGCAAGGGCACACCGAAAAAAGTAAAAGGGGGCCAGCTCTGGCAAAAACCCGCAAGGGCGGTAGAGCTAGTAAAGAGAAAACAAAAAAAAACTCTCTCCCTCCTTAGTCCTCACTGATGGAAGCCGTCAACCGTGACATCTCGCCGATGGCGACCTCAGCATCACTCCACAACACCGGTGGCCACTACGCCCCTGAGGGTTGGCCATCACCAATTTTAGCTCCAGTATTTCGGCTACAACGCCTTCGCAGGCCAGCCGGCCAGCTCCAGTCTCCAGTTCTAAATTCTGGCTACAATGCCTTCACAGGCTAACCGGCCATCTCCAGCCCCAGTTATTCGGCTACAGCGCCTTCACAGGCCAGCCGCTAGCTTCCAGTCCCAGTCCCGGCTACAACGCCTTCATAGGCCAGCCGCCAGCTCCCAGTTCCAGTTTCGACTACAACGCTTTAACAGGCCAGCCGCCAGCTCCCAGTTCCAGTTCCGGCTACAACGCCTTCATAGGCCAGCCGCCCAGTCTCCACTTTCGGCTACAACACCTTTACAGGCCAGCCGCTCAACTTCCAGTCCCAGTCCCAGCTACAACACCTTCACAGGCCAGCCGCCAGCTTCTAGTCCCAGTCCCGACTACAACGCCTTCACAGGCCAATCGCCAGCTCCCAGTTCCAGTTTCGGCTACAACGCCTTAACAGGCCTGCTGCCAGCTCCCAGTTCCAGTTCCGGCTACAATGCCTTCACAGGCCAGCCGCCCAGTCTCAAGTTTCGGCTACAACGTCTCTACAGGCCAGCCGCTCAGCTTCCAGTCCCAGTCCCGGCTATAACGCCTTAACAGGCCAGCCTCCAGCTTCCAGTCCCAGTCCCGGCTACAACACCTTCACAGGCCAGCCACCAACTCTCAAGTCCCAGTCCCGACTACAGTGCCTTAACATGCCAGCCGCCAGTTCCAGTCCCAGCTTCGGCTACAACGCCTTCATAGGCCAGCCGCCCAGTTTTCACTTCCAGTTTCGGCTACAACGCCTTCACAGGCCAGCCGCCCAGTTTTCAGTTCCAGTTTCGGCTACAACGCCTTTACAGGCTAGCCTCCCAGTTCCAGTCCCAGTTTCCAGTCCCAACATTCCGCCTATAACGCCTTCACAGGCCAGCCACCCAGTTCTAGTTCCAGTCACCAGTCCCAGTATCCGGCTACAACACCTCAACGGTCAACTGGCCAACTCCAGTCCCAGTCTCTGGCTACGCCACCATGACAGTGTGCCAGCCAACCTCAACTCCAACTACCCAGGCTAAACAATACCAGCAACATAGGCCAACACACCCTCTCGGGTCGGCCTCCAGCTTCCAGACTCCAGCAACATAGGCCAAAGCACCCTCGCGGGTCGGCCTCCAGCTCCCAGCCCCCAGCAATATAGGTCAACGCACCCTTACGGGTCGACCTCCAGTCCCCAGCAACGTGGGCCAAAACACCCTCGCGGGTCGGCCTCTAGCCTCCCGTCACCAGCAATACAGGCCAACACACCCTTACGGGTTAGCCTCCAGCTTCCAGTCCCCAGTCCTCTGGGTCAACACCGCCTTATAAATTGTCCTCCAGCTTCCAGTCTCCAGCCATCCAGGCCAACATGCCTCATTTAGGCAGGCCTCCAGCACCCAGCCTTCGATATCCAGCTTCCAGTACCCAATTTCCAGTACCCAGCTTCCAGTATCCAGCCTCCAGCATCCAATGTCTAATACCCAGCTCTAAAATCTAGCTTCCAGTATCCAGTTTCTAGTGTCTAGTTCCAGTACCCAGCCTCCAACATCCAGTTCAAGTACCCCGATTCCCAATATCCAGCACCAAGACTCCGCTTCCAGTTCAAGCCTCTGATTCCAATGCCCAGTTCCCAGCATCTAATTTGGTAATACCCCGATTTGGAAATTGAAATGAAATTAAAATGAATGAATTTCGGAATTTAATTCCTTAGTGAATAGGACAAGTGGAATTTTGACTACCTTAGAAAAATCTAGAAAAATTGTAATTTGATAAAGGATAATTTATTTAACAACTTTATCTTCTGTGGTCGACCCAACAAAAATCCGTAACTAGGTCTAATCAATGGATTGAGCTGAAGTGCACACTTACCTAACCTTAACTTAAACCGCGGAATTAGGGCTTAATACCCCATCAAATGAGCCCTAATCGGTGTAAAATGAAAGGCCATGATCTATGGATCATTTCCCCTCTGCCAATTCATTGAAACCCTAACCCTAAAACTTGTGGTCGGCCGAGCTTGGGTGAGGTCAACAATTGCGGTGACGTTTCAATCACTCCACTTGCTCCGACGAATTCTCCCAGCACAGAAGGATCCAGAAGGTGTATGAGCTATAAAATAAAGCTCTGCAACCCTAGAATCCTTTGGGAGCAGCGGCGGCCGCAGTGGAGATCGATCAAGGGAGATCTCTGGCGATTAGTGGAGACGTGTCGGCGTCCCTCTTCTTCCTTTCTTCTTCCTTCTTCATCCAATTGAGGTACGTAATAACGAGCCCAATATAAAGTGTTATATATGGATGGAATCAGCGTCTAGTCCTCTTTCTTTTGAGTCATAAAGCCCTAAATTCCATTAGGTATCCTGCGCTAATTTAATGGTTTGGCAGAGGCATGTCAGAATTAGGACAGAACTTGTTCCCCTTGATTTCAGTAGCGATTTCAGATGTAAATCTAAAATTGATTCATGCATCTTGTAGAGTTTTTCAGGCTCTTTCTATTGGTAGTAAAAGCCCCAAATTCCATGATGTATACCCTTCGAATTTCGTGTTTTATTGTGACCCTAAAAACCTCGCCGAGGGCGGGCAAGGGTTGGTTCAATCGGATTTTTACCAGATTTGGATGGTCTTACGATAGACCACACATCCTGGATGGGCGGCTCTTGAAGGACCACACATCCTGGATGGGCGGTTCCTGCTAGACCACACATCCTGGATGGGCGGCTCCTTCAAGACCACACAACCCTGACAGGATGGGCGGCCCCCAGAAGACCGCATATCTGGATGGGCGGCTCCTGAAGGACCACACATCCTGGATGGGCGGCTCCTGAAGGACCACACATCCTAGATGGGTGGCTCCTTCAAGACCACACAACCCTGACAGGATGGGCGGCCCCCAGAAGACCACATATCTGGATGGGCAGCTCCTGCATGACCACATAACCCATGGGCGGCCTCTCCTAACCGTCCAACCCCCTGGGCGGCCATTCCCTGGCCGCATAAGTACCCTTCAGTCCAGTAGATATAAGGTCCTGTAACAACTGCACATCTATGCAGAAATGACTTAGTGTGAGCTCTACATGATTCATATTAGTATCTTAATTGATAATTAGTAAATTAGAAACTCATATGATAAGTGGTAAATTATGCAAGTAAATTTCTGTAAAATGCATGCTTTTTATTCCCACATGATCTTGTTCATTATCATTAGCATCTTGATTAATCTTTTTGGCAATCAAATTAATGTAAATCATGATCCTTGATAAATTGACATAAAAATTAGGACTGAAATGAATACTAGGGTGCTTGACAACCATTCTACTCCAGTAGAACGGTTTGACCAATTTGTGAACTTCTAATAAGTCATTAGCCATATTAGTTGTGCTAGCCTTGAACTTACCCCCGGACACTCCATCCGACGGACTTAACATCATCTTGGGATCTCTGTATATCCCTGCTAAGAACCTAATGAATCACCAGAAACATCGATTTACGTGACTGAACCGTTGGATTATAAGTCTTGGATCGAATTGGGCTAAGAGAGGCATGTGCGGCCAGTAGGGGACCGCATATCCTTATAGGCGGCCCAATAATGACCACATATTCCTGGCTTATGCCATTAAGTGTTGGTCTATTAACCTTGATCAATCTTCGACCAAACCATTAAGCCCTGGTCTGACCAATAGACAGTAGCCTAGGCCTTGGTCTTGCTTTACTCTGTCTTTGTTAGCCCGGAGTCCAATAGGGTGATTTCTCAGCTTTCTAGCCAAGCCCGGGTGGTGCGGTTGGAATATGACCGTTCAAACCTTATGCGGATTCTCTAGGACCGCATATCTTTAATACGGCCCCGTATGGCCCGTACATCATGTTCATGGGTCTTAAGGTCTTCTGGACCTGCGCGGCCCAGAACTTACCGTTCATCCTTTAGAGCGGCACACTGTCAGCCGTTCATTCTTGACCTCGTGGGCTGAGTTTCAGTCTAGTTCCTATAAGTGCGGCCCAGTGCTAGCCATATATATCATTTGAGCGGCCTCTGTATGACCGTACATCTCTCAGAGACGAGTTTTATCGTGTTTTGTGCTCTTGAATCCAAGGATAGATTAGTCCTTTAAATCTTGAACTTCTGGATAGTAATTCCTATGATTATTTGGCCATAAACTTGACTAAATGTCTGGACGGAACTTGGGATCTTGGATCCGATAAATCAATGCCAACGCATCATAAGGGCCCAGTCTAGTCCTGGGGAGAGCGCCCGAAAAGTACTTGTGCCCATGGGAGTTTGTGATGACAAGGTGAGGCATTGCACCGAGTGCATGACTAGCGTGATGTCTACGACAGAAATCTCTTGTTATCTCTTGTTACTTGATCGTGCTTTACTTGTTTAAAATACTTTATGGTGGCCACTTCCTCGTTACAATTTCCTGTTACACTTATTACATGATATTCTTGTTGAAATCTAGGTATCTTATATTTTCTTGACCTTGCAAGATCTTTATATTACGTTGTTTTTCTTCTGTATCGTCATTTCTTTTCTTATCATTTCATATAAAAATAGAATAATTGGTTAATTACGTAAACTTGCCTGTTATTATCTACTGAGCGTTCGCTCATATAGTTGTCTCCCTCTTTTTCCAGGCAGCTCAGGTGACAATGCGTTTACCGTTGGGGATGGGCAGGAGTGATGATTGGAGTGTACCAATTCTAGATGTTGAGTTGGCATAGTTATCCTACTCTTAAGTTGTGCCTTAGAGCGTGTTTAGCTGCAGTTATGATATTATTGTTAAGTTGATATTGCCTCAGTTTGTATTAAAGTTTGTTTAAGGATATTGTACTAGATTTGAAATGTTTCATGACCAATAAAGTTATCTCTTTTCATAGCACTTGTGTCAATGCTTAGATTAGCTTATCATTATTTCTAGCTATTTCTGACTGTACGTTCCGATATTCCGCGTCGGGGCGTGACAGTTTAGGTGGTATCTGAGCCTAGGTTCCACATTCCTAGGTTTTCTAAGGTTCTAGGTTTTCTAAGTTCTAGGGGTCTAAGTGTTGATATAGGACCTATAACCTTGTTATAAGTCTAAGAACCCAACCTGGTGAGATTTGGGTAGAAACTTGCGTTAAGTTCATACCTTAATTGTGATATTATCTATTTTTAATGAACCTAAATAATCTATTCCACGTGTAGGCTTTTACAATGGCAGCTGATCGCGCGGAATGGAGGAACTTACAGCGCACGGTTCAAGGCCTTACTCAGGTTTTGCAACAAGTGGCCCAAGCATGAGCTGCAAACCATGGCACTGGTGATTTATATCGGAACTTTCGGGGGATGAATCCGCCGAGATTTGGTGGCTCGACTGACCCTGATGAAGCCGAGCACTGGCTAGAGGAAATGGGGAGGATATTCGAAGTAATGCAGTGCAGTAATAAAGAACGTGTCCTTCTATCAACCTTTCAACTTGAACGTGATGCAAGAATATGGTGGGATTCAGTGAAGGCTACCCTTGGTGATCAGCAAGTCACATGGGAGGAGTTTAAGGAATTCTTTAATAGCAAATACTTTTCTGATAGAGTGCAAGAGAAGAAGGCAGCGGAGTTCACGGCTTTGAAGCAGCGAAATCTATATGTGGCACAATATGAAGCTCAATTTTCTCAGTTATCCTGATATGCTACTCACTTGATATCCACCGAGAAGATGAAAGCTAAGCGCTTTCTTAATGGACTGAAGCTACTATATATCAACCAATTGGCACCAATGGAAATCCCAACTTATTCTGAGATGGTGAGAAAAGCTCAAGTCCTAGAAGATACTCTAGAAATGACGGAGAGAATCCGTGGAAAAAGTGCAAGGAATGAACAACCTACGGGTTCCAGGAATATCAAACCCGGGTATGGCAAGAAAAGGCCCATTAGTGGGTCTGGTTCATGGAGTGGGTCCGGATCGTGGAAGGGCAAGATGTCGAGACGTGAAGACAAGAAGCCTGGCCCTATTGTTCCATTCAAAGGAGTATGCAAGTATTGTGATCATCCAGGTCACAAGATGGAGGAGTGATGGCACAAGTTGGGCGCCTGTTTGTGATGTAGAAGTAGGGAGCACCGTATCCCTGACTGTCCTCTTTTATCTGAGCAAGCTATGTCGGCGAAACCACAAGGCATCAAGAAACAACAAGGCAAGCTCCAAGCTTTACAAGCAGATGAGACAAGAACCACTGAGGGTGGTGGACTCGTCGAAGGTACTCTTATTATACTCAACAAGCCAGTATTTGTTCTTTTTGATACTGGTGCCACACATTCATTTATTTCTCGGAGTTTTACTAAGTCTTTAGCTGTGAAGCCTATTTTGATGGATTCTCCGTTAGAGATTTCAACCTCTATTGGTACTAGATCAGCAATTCAGTATTTCTATCCTTCTAGTAAGGTTATGATTGATGAACAGAATTTACCAGCTGATTTAGTTTGAATGGACATGAAGGATTATGATGTAATCCTAGGAGCAGATTGCTTGGCTAAATATGAGGCAAATGTTCACTACAGTACTAGCTCTGTGTTTTTTACTAGGCACCCTAGACTTTCTCTTGTAGGAGTTAAACACCATAACTCCGTATCACTTATCTCGGCTCTTCGAGCTGATAAGCTGATGAAGCGAGGATGTAAAGCTTTCCTAGCCTTTGCCTATGCAACCCCTGAGCAGCAGATTGAGATTAAGGACATTTCTGTTGTCCGAGATTTTTCTGATGTCTTTCCATAGGAACTGCCAGGACTTCCGCCTGAGCGGGAAGTTATCTTTTCTATTGATCCCATTCCTGGCACATCTCCTATTTCCAAAGCTCCTTATCGTATGTCTCCTGCATAATTGAGGGAATTAAAGCAACAGTTGATGGAATTACTCGAGAAGGGTTTCATTCGTCCAAGTACTTCCCCTTGGGGAGCCCCTGTATTATTCGTCCGGAAGAAAGATGGTTCGATGAGATTGTGCATCGATTATCAGTAATTGAACCAGCTGACTGTCAAGAACAAATATCCATTGCCGAGGATTGATGAATTATTTGATCAGATAGCGGGAGCTCAGTATTTTTCTAAGATCAATCTGTGATCTGGATATCATCAGTTGCGGATTAATGAAGAGGATATCTATAGAACAGCTTTCCGCAGCAGGTATGGTCATTACGAATTTGTCGTTATGCCTTTTGATTTAACGAATGCACCAGCAGCTTTCATGCAGTTGATGAACAAGGTATTTCGGCCCTATCTTGATCAATGGGTCGTGGTATTCATTGATGATATCCTGATTTATTCCAAGAATGAAGAGGAGCATGCTGAACATCTGAGGATGGCATTGTAACTATTGAGAGATCATCAGCTATATGCCAAGTTCAGTAAGTGTGAATTCTGGCTGCAAGAGGTGTCCTTTCTCGGACATATCATCACAAAGGAAGGAATTTTTGTTGATCCTTCAAAGGTAGAGGCAATGAAGAATTAGGATCAGCCTACCAGTGTGACTGAAGTTAGAAGTTTCCTAGGCCTAGTAGGCTACTACCGAAGATTTATCCAGGATTTCTCTAAGATTGCGGTACCTATGACAAGATTAACCCGCAAGGAGAACAAATTTGA
The DNA here is from genome assembly GCA_022559845.1 of Amorphophallus konjac. NCBI lineage: Eukaryota > Viridiplantae > Streptophyta > Magnoliopsida > Alismatales > Araceae > Amorphophallus > Amorphophallus konjac. The sequence goes on along the minus strand of CM040124.1, from coordinate 49,577,532 downwards.
TTGGTCAGAAGATTACCAGTGAAGCTTTCAGACTTTGAAGGAATGTTTAACTACTACACCTGTATTGGCTTTACCTTCTGGTGAAGGAGGTTTTGTCGTATACACTGATGCTTCAGGTATTGGTTTAGGCTGTGTACTCATGCAGCATGGGAAAGTGATTGCCTATTCTTCTAGGTAGTTGAGGAAGCATGAAGAGAATTATCATGTTCATGATTTGGAACTAGCAGCGGTAGTATTCGCCTTGAAGATATGGAGGTATTACTTGTATGGAGAAACATTCACAGTGTTTTCAGATCATAAGAGTCTGAAATATTTATTTTCTCAGAAGGAACTCAATATGAGTCAAAGAAGATGGTTGGAGTACTTGAAGGACTTCGACTTCTCGATTGAGTATCATCCTAGAAAAGGTAATGTTGTGGCAGATGCATTAAGCCAGAAGCCTGTAGCTAAATTGTCAAGTCTCATGTTACAAGAGTGGAGGCTACTGGAACAATTAGCTAGCCTGGACCTTAATGTTGACAATGATCGGGTTAGGATTGCACAGATTCGACTTAAGCCCGAATTGTTGATGGAAATCAAGTCTTTGCAAGATAATGATCCCGAGCTGGTAGCGATCAAGGGAAGCTTGAGCAGCAGACCTGACTTCATGATGGCTGACGATGGAAGATTGTTATTCCAGGGAAGAACTTGTGTACCTGATGAAGCTGAAATAAAGAACAAGATTCTTGAGGAAGCACATAGATCCAGATACACCATTCATCCTGGAGGCACTAAAATGTTCAGAGATTTGAAAAGATCCTTTTGGTGGACAAATATGAAAAGGGAAGTTGCAGACTTCGTGAGTAGATGCTTGGTTTGTCAGCAAGTTAAGGCAGAACATTTCAGATCGGTAGGAAAATTGAAACCACTCGACATACCCCAATGGACGTGGGAAAGCATTGGCATGGACTTCATTATGGGTCTACCTAGGACTCGTGGTGGATTTGATGCAATATGGGTGATTGTCGATCGATTGACAAAGTCAGCTCATTTCTTACCCATTAAGTCTAAATGGACAGTTGATGTATTGGCTGCTTTGTATTTGAAGGAAGTGGTAAGGCTCCATAGCATACCAGTCATCATTGTGTCTGATAGAGATCCCAGATTTACTTCGCATTTCTGGAAGGGACTGCAAGAGTCTCTGGGTACTCGTCTGAATTTCAGTATTGCTTTTCATCCACAGACAGATGGACAGACTGAAAGAACCAACCAGATAGTGGAAGATATGCTTAGAGCATGCATGATTGATTTCGAGGCAATTGGAGTGATCACTTGGCATTAATTGAATTCACCTACAACAACAGTTATCAATCCAGCATACAGATGGCTCCTTTTGAAGCATTGTATGGAAGAAGCTGTCGTTCCCCGCTATTTTGGGATGAGGTAGGTGAGAAACAATGGCTTGGACCGGATCTTATTTCAGAATCATCACAGAACATCTGTATTATCCGAGACCGGTTACAAGTAGCCCAATCAAGACAGAAGAGTTATGCCGACAACAGAAGGAGAGCATTGGAGTTTCAGGTTGGCGAGCATGTATTTTAAAGGTCTCTCCTACGAGAGGGATTCGAAGATTTGGCATTCAGGGTAAGCTAAGTCTGAGATATATTGGTCCATTCGAGATCCTGGATAGAGTGGGAGAGGTTGCTTACAGGCTGGCTTTACCGCCTCAGTTATCTGGCGTACATAATATTTTCCATGTGTCGATGTTACGGAAATATGTGTATGACCCCACTCACATCATTCAGCATGTGGATTTCGAATTGAAGGAAGATTTGACCTATGAAGAAAGACCTATCAAGATTCTGGACCGGAAACAACAGCAACTCCGGAATCGTTCCATACCGATGGTCAAGATTCAGTGGAGTCGGCGTGGGACCGAAGAGGCTACTTGGGAGTCTGAAGATACTATCCGAAAGCGGTATCCCAACTTATTTTAGGTGAGCTATCTCATTCCCTATTTTCTATATTTAGTGCAGTGAATTTGGAGGACCAAATTCCTTAAAGTAGGGGAGGGTGTAATACCCCGATTTGGAAATTGAAATGAAATTAAAATGAATGAATTTCGGAATTTAATTCCTTAGTGAATAGGACAAGTGAAATTTTGACTACCTTATAAAAAAATAGAAAAATGGTAATTTGGTAAAGGAAAATTTATTTAACAACTTTGTCTTCTGTGGTCGACCCAACAAAAATCCGTAACTAGGTCTAATCAATGGATTGAGCCCAAAGTGCATACTTACCTAACCTTAACTTAAACCGCGGAATTAGGGCATAATACCCCATCAAATTAGCCCTAATCGGTGGCAAATGAAAGGCCATGATCTATGGATCATTTCCCCTCTTCCAATTCATCGAAACCCTAACCCTAAAACTTGTGGTCGGCTGAGCTTGGGTGAGGTCAACAATTGCGGCGACGTTTCAATCACTCCACTTGCTCCGACGAATTCTCCCAGCACAGAAGGATCCAGAAGGTGTATGAGCTATAAAAATAAAGCTCGGCAACCCTAGAATCCTTTGGGAGCAGCGGCGGCCGCAGTGGAGATCGATCAAGGGAGATCTCTGGCGATTAGTGGAGACGTGTCAGCGTCCCTCTTCTTCCTTTCTTTTTCCTTCTTCATCCAATTGAGGTAGGTAATAACAAGCCCAATATAAAGTGTTATATATGGATGGAATCAGCGTCTAGTCCTCTTTCTTTTGAGTCATAAAGCCCTAAATTCCATTAGGTATCCTGCGCTAATTTAATGGTTTGGTAGAGACATGTCAGAATTAGGGCAGAACTTGTTCCCCTTGATTTCAGTAGCGATTTCAGGCTGTAAATCTAAAATTGATTCATGCATCTTGTAGAGTTTTTCATACTCTTTCTATTGGTAGTAAAAGCCCCAAATTTCATGATGTATACCCTTCGAATTTCGTGTTTTATTGTGACCCTAAAAACCTCACCGAGGGCGGGCAAGGGTTGGTTCAATCGGATTTTTACCAGACTTGGACGGTCTTACGATAGACCACACATCCTGGATGGGCGGCTCCTGAAGGACCACACATCCTGGATGGGCGGCTCCTGCTAGACCACACATCCTGGATGGGCGGCTCCTTCAAGACCACACAACCCTGACAGGATGGGCGGCCCCCAGAAGACCACATATTTGGATGGGCGGCTCCTGAAAGACCACACATCCTGGATGGGCGGCTCTTGAAGGACCACACATCCTGGATGGGCGGATCCTTCAAGACCACACAACCCTGACAAGATGGGCGGCCCCCAGAAGACCACATATCTGGATGGGCGGCTCCTGCATGACCACATAACCCATGGGCGGCCCTCTCCTAACCGTCCAACCCCCTGGGTGGCCATTCCCTGGCCGCACAAGTACCCTTCAGTCCAGTAGATATAAGGTCCTGTAACAACCGCACATCTATGCAGAAATGACTTAGTGTGAGCTCTACATGATTCATATTAGTATCTTAATTGATAATTAGTAAATTAGAAACTCATATGATAAGTGGTAAATTATGCAAGTAAATTTCTGTAAAATGCATGCTTTTTATTACCACATGATCTTGTTCATTATCATTAGCATCTTGATTAATCTTTTTGGCAATCAAATTAATGTAAATCATGATCCTTGATAAATTGACATAAAAATTAGGACTGAAATGAATACTAGGTTGCTTGACAGCCATTCTACTCCAGTAGAATGGTTTGACCAATTTGTGGACTTCTAATAAGTCATTAGCCCTATTAGTTGTGCTAGCCTTGAACTTACCCCCGGACACTCCATCCGGCGGACTTAACATCATCTTGGGATCTCTGTATATCCCTGCTAAGAACCTAATGAACCACCAGAAACATCGATTTACGTGACTGAACCGCTGGATTATAAGTCTTGGATCGAATTGGGCTAAGAGAGGCATGTGCGGCCAGTAGGGGACCGCATATCCTTATAGGCGGCCCAATAACGACCGCATATTCCTGGCTTATGCCATTAAGTGTTGGTCGATTAACCTTGATCAATCTTCGACCAAACCATTAAGCCCTGGACTGACCAATAGACAGTAGACTAGGCCTTGGTCTAGCTTTACTCTGTCTTTGGCAGCCCAGAGTCCAATAGGGTGATTTCTCAGCTTTCTAGCCAAGCCCCGGTGGTGCGGTTGGAATATGACCGTTCAAACCTTATGCGGATTCTCTAGGACCGCATATCTTTAATACGGCCCCGTATGGCCCGTACATCATGTTCATGGGTCTTAAGGTCTTCTGGACCTGCGCGGCCCAGAACTTACCGTTCATCCTTTAGAGCGGCACACTGTCAGCCGTTCATTCTTGACCTCGTGGGCTGAGTTTCAGTCTAGTTCCTTTAAGTGCGGCCCAGTGCTAGCCGTATATATCATTTGAGCGGCCTCTGTATGACCGTACATCTCTCAGAGACGAGTTTTATCGTGTTTTGTGCTCTTGAATCCAAGGACAGATTAGTCCTTTAAATCTTGAACTTCTGGACAGTAATTCCTATGATTATTTGGCCATAAACTTGACTAAATGTCTAGACGGAACTTGGGATCTTGGATCCGATAAATCAATGCCAACGCATCATAAGGGCCCAGTCTAGTCCTGGGGAGAGCACCCGAAAAATACTTGTGCCCATGGGAGTTTGTAATGACAAGGTGAGGCATTGCACCGAGTGCATGACTAGCGTGATGTCTACGACAAAAATCTCTTGTTATCTCTTGTTACTTGATCGTGCTTTACTTGTTTAAAATACTTTATGGTGGCCACTTCCTCGTTACAATTTCCTGTTACACTTATTACATGATATTCTTGTTGAAATCCAGGTATCTTATATTTTCTTGACCTTGCAAGATCTTTATATTACGTTGTTTTTCTTCTGTATCGTCATTTCTTTTCTTATCATTTCATATAAAAATGGAATAATTGGTTAATTACGTAAACTTACCTGTTATTATCTACTGAGCGTTCGCTCATATAGTTGTCTCCCTCTTTTTCCAGGCAGCTCAGGTGACAATGCGTTTACCGTTGGGGATGGGCAGGAGTGATGATTGGAGTGTACCAATTCTATATGTTGAGTTGGCATAGTTATCCTACTCTTAAGTTGTGCCTTAGAGCGTGTTTAGCTGCAGTTATGATATTATTGTTAAGTTGATATTGCCTCAGTTTGTATTAAAGTTGGTTTAAGGATATTGTACTAGATTTGAAATGTTTCATGACCAATAAAGTTATCTCTTTTCATAGCACTTGTGTCAATGCTTAGATTAGCTTATCATTATTTCTAGCTATTTCTGACTGTACGTTCCGATATTCCACGTCGGGGCGTGACAAATTTCCCATTTCCAATTCCAGTTTCCAGCAATTGGCTAGCACGCCTCATCGGGGCAGACCTCCAGTTCTAGCACCCAGTATCCAATTACCAGTTGCCATATCCAACATGCAGTTCCCTGTCCCAGCCTTCCATCCCAGCACCAAGTAGTCGGATTCCAGTCTCCAGTCCTGGTATCCAGCCCCAATATCCAGTTCTCAATTTCTAGTTTCCAGTTCCAGTTTCCAGTCTCCCATCCCAACATCCAGTTCCCAGCCTCCAGTTGCCACCTCTCGGTCCCAATACCCAGTCTCCAGTCCCAGTATCCAGCCTCCAAATCCTGATTTTCAATACCAACACCTAGCTTCTAGTCTCCAGTTCCTAGTTTCTAGCCTCAGTACTTTGTCTCCCGTATCTGGGTCACAATCTCCAGTCCCAGCATTCAATCTTTGCCTTCCAGTCTCCAGCCTCGGACCTCCAGTTCCCAGCAATAGACCAACATGCTTTAGCCAGGCGGATCTACAACAACAACCACATGAACAAATCCAGACACCTTACAGACTAGCACACCTCGAAGGCCAGTCTACAACATCCCTAGACCAACGCACCCCCGAGGGTCGGTCTATCACACACTCCGATCATTACGCCTCAATGGTCGGCCAGCGATAATCCCTTCTATCGGCACTTCAATGATCAGCTGATCGTGGCTCCTCGTCAATACACCTCAGCAATCAACCGAGTGGACTTCCTAGTCGATACACCTCAGCGGTCAACCAACACATTAAATGGTACCATCCACCATATTATGATGATTATATGTCTAACATCATTTGTGGTCATTGTACTGTTTAAAGGGTCAGATGACCTCAACTTCGGCTACTTCACCATGACGGTCAGCCGACATCATCAACATTTGTCCATACCTCGCGAGGATCGGCCGAATACGATTCCAAGCCAACACCCCTCTCTGGGGGCAAATCCAGTAACTTCAGACCAAGACGCCTCACCGAGGTAGGTCTCCAACAACCTCAGACCAAGACGCCTCGCCGAGGCAGGTCCCCAGCAACTCCAGACCGAGACGCCTTGCCGAGGCAGGTCTCCAGCAACTTCATACCAAGACGCCTCATCGAGACTGGTCTCCAGCAACTTCAGACCAAGAAGCCTCGTCGAGGCTGGTCTCCAGCAACTCAGGACCGAGACGCCTTATCGAGGCAGGTCTCCAGCAACTTCAGACCAAGACGCCTCATCGAGGCTGGTCTCCAGCAACTTCAGACCAAGACGCCTCGTCGAGGCTGGTCTCCAGCAACCTCAAACCAAGACGCCTTGTCGAGGCAGGTCTTCAACAACACTAGATGAAGACGCCTCGTCGAGGCTGGTCTCCAGCAACCTTAGACCAAGATGCCTCGCCGAGGCAGGTCTTCAACAACTCCAGACCAAGACGCCTCGCCGAGGCAGGTCTATAGCAACCCTAGGCTGACATGCTTCCCTGAGATAGACCCTCAACAACACCGGGTCAACGGCCCTTGTCAAGGCCGACCCCCAGCAACACAAGGTCAACATGTCTTGCCGAATCTTGCCTCCAGTAGCATCAGACCAACACACCTACGACACCAATTATTTTCGGCAGCTTCACCCCAATCGTCGGATCACCCTACTCCTTGGGTGTGGTCCCCGCGGCTGCTCCGCATCTGCCCACTTCTCAGTTAACGGCATCCATCCCCCTATTACTCCGGCCTCTCCGGATTCCCTGACACCACCAGCCAACCAGCCGGCCCCTACCATTTCGGCCATGCAATGGCGGCCCTGGCAGGAGCTAGAATCTCTCAACTTTGAAGCCCTATTATGATCCCAGTTCCCCCTGTAACCCCTGACCCACCAGCTATAATCCCAGTCACATCCAGCCACGACAAAGTGTCCTCTAGCACCACAACTTACCAAGTTGCAAGAGCCCTACAACACAACTCCTGCTACAATGCTTCAGAGCTGTGACCAGCCCGTCCCATAGGACGGTCGGCACCAAACTTGGCTAATGAACCCCCATGGGCGGTCAACGAACAATGTTAGCGCCCCACAAAAAAGTCAACCACCACAGTAGTGGTAGACTACTACTGACCGACCATAGGGTTCACCACAAATCCCCGGTCAGAGCGGCGGTCATCTCGTCGCCAACCAGCAATCCCAGGAGCTGAGGGATAGGTGGCCCTCTAATTTCCAAGACAGGGAAATTTTGAACCCCCATTCGCAGCATCATCGGCTACGGTCACGATCAAAGGGGAACATGCAAAGGAGTGAAAATTGCTCATAGCACTCCTTGACTCAGATAAGGTGGAAAACCTGAGAAAACACAAATCTCAGTCTACAAGTCTACCTCAGGGGGCAAGACATGACTCCCATCAGTGCAACCTCAGATGATGAGAGGGGAGCCACAAGGGGTCTCCCATTGCTCGCCAGCCACCCTACGAGGCAGGATGGGCTTGACAGTCCTATCTCCCCCTGTCTCAGATGTCTAATGGGGGAGGGTCCTTTCCACCGAGCCGCCTCTCCTCAGAAAATCCATAAAGCCCGCTGTGCAAGGCAGGCCCCAGACATAGACAACAAAGCCAGAAGTATTGTTATGTCGGGCTCCTCCGGCCTTCTTACGCCATCGGCATTGGCGTCCAGCCCAGTCATATCATCAACCGCCGAAGTGACCACTTATATGGAGAGTTCGACGTCCAGACCATATTACTCCCGCGACGCGGGCCCTGCACACCTCTGCCACAAGCCCGACATGCGAGACAAATGGGAACATAATTCCCAAGTCGCGATAGCGGGCTCCAACTTCAAGCACCACGCGTGTATCCAGCCATGTAGATCTCTCTGAAATCCCGTTCTACAACCTCTCAAACTTAACGGTCTTCTGCAAACGCACCATCGTCGCATGAAGGACCGCAACGGGAGCGGCAAACCTCTAAACAAGTAACTCCCACACGCCAATAAGGTCGGGAGAAATCAAGCTTGAAAGGCGCACGGGCAACACGCCGTCGTCTTCACCTCCGACGCACGCCCCGTGGGGGGCATTTGTTGGCACCGGCTTATTTTCTCGAATTAATCGTGGATTAAGCATAGGGAAATACTCCCTAAATAGAGCAAAATGGCATATCGCCAAAGCTGCTCTACCAGTCAAGTTGAGCTCAGAAATAGAGACACTTCACTGGGTCAAGCGGCACAACATAATAATCAGGGATCGACCCCGAGCAAATGACACTATGCCATCCATTTTCCCGACTGTAGACACGCCAAAATTGATGCTATGTTGAGTAAATCTCATGTCACCATGTGACGCCCCAAAGTGGACTTCAATAGTGGCTTAATATGAAGTTTTTCTAATTATTTGATAATTTCTCCATAGTAATTGTAATTTCTTGGTATCTTTCCTTTAAAATTGAAATTAACGCCTAGAGGAAGGGCGTCATTTAACTGACGACCTGAAGAGGGTTGTGATTCCATAAATGGACGACTGTTCAAACAGGCGTTGTTTCCTGGATTTTACGAATCCTAAAGAAAATACAACTCAAAGAATTGACGTCCTCTTGAGGGGCGTTGATTATTTAACGCCCATTCAAGCAGGCGTCATTTCTAATCTTTTTAAATAAGGGAAGTCCTTCATTTCCATAAATAAATCCAGGAATTAACGACTATGTGAATGTCATCATTTCAATTAACGCCCTTATTCAGGTCATCATTTTCACTTCTGTCTCCCTTTCGTCTGCTTCTTTCCAGTAGTGATCCTTTCCTCATTATACATCTTGTGTTCGATTGGGAAGAGGGTTACTTATTAGAGGATTCATTGCCCTGTTTTAATCCTATGGATGCAAGGATTTTTGGCTTATAAATACCCCATGGTGGTCTTCTCGCGCGAGACAGTGAAGAAGGAGAACAACAACAGAAGAGAGTTAACAGAGAAAGAAGAGCGTTTGTTTTTTTACAGGTTGTTTTCCTCTCAAGCTCTTCCTTCAGCGTGGTCTTCTTCCAAAGGCGTTCTTCATCCAAAAATCTTCATCCTGCTGCTGCAGTTGCCGCAGCTCTCGTTCTTCCCCCCTTTGCTGCTGCACACACAGCAGAAAGGCCTCCCATCTCTTAGTGTTTTATTGTTATTAGCATCATCACGCACTCTTTCTAGCTCTCTCTCTGCTAGAAAAGTTATCACCATATCATCATATACTATCTGTTTGCATCATTGCATCCATATAATCCCTCCCTTTTACTCCTCTTAGGGGTTTTAAAACCAAAACACATAAGGTGTGTTCACGCTTAAATTGATTGATTTCATATTTTTAGAGCATTGATACTACACGCTTGGCTAATCCATATCTTTATTTTTGTGTGTTTGTGCGAAGGGTAATCAAGCTATAAACCCCCTTCATCGGCTGACCGGTAGAAGGAGGAAGGAAGAACTCCCAGTCTTACCCGCTTCATACAAGGTACATGCTATCATCCTTCTTCTTTTGAGGTAACCCCTCTAGCGATCACCCTCCATAGAGCATCTCATGCTCATCTTCTTTTCCTTCATATCCCACTCATTTTAGCATAATTATTCATCCGTAATCATTTTCATTCTTATTTCTCTTTAAAAATGTCTATGTGACATGTTCACACCGACAACTGGGTCAATTTCGGGATTCGAGACAACTTGCCGAACCTTACAGCACTCTGAAAAGATTCGGGGATCAGCCCCGGACACTCTGCATATGGTGTCACACTACCGGCGCCTCAACAACCAGGTTAACCTGGGACTCAGAACAGCTTGCCGCATCATACGACTCTTCGCCAAGGAGGGAGGGTCACCCCGACCACCAGACAAACGGCATCATCATGTTGACGTCTCAGTCAGTGGGCCAAACCAAGGGTCCTAACCAACTAGCCGTGACATGTGGCAACATCAACGATCGATCGGGTCCACCCCCGATCACTCAGTTTGCGGGTTTGCCCGCGTTCAACATAGCTACCCGAGCCGACCCGGGGGCACCCTGACTACAAGCCACGCCACGTGGTGCCCAGCAATGAGGCCTGGGTCTACCCTCGAGTCCCCTCCCTCCAGCCCCCTGAAGTCAAAGGAAGACCCGTCAAGGCTAACCGCAAGCTTCAGGAGCTCACAGCACCCGTATACGGCCCGCACACTCGTGTCAGGAACTTCCCCGAGCACCTGGTGGGCGCGTATGGTCCAGGCACTCTACAGCAAGTCCGAGCCCAACTCGGGACTCCCAGCAACCCATAGCGTCATGCACCACCCTTGTGCACCCTCACACGCGGATCTACCTACGCAGTCAGTTCGCGGGGTTCGACCTGCGCGGTCAGTTCGCGGGGGTCAAGGGGGCAGCGCCCCTTGCGGGGATTTCCGAGGGCGGAGCCCCGGAAGAAAATTTATTTTTATAACGGGGGCATTGGTGTCTTCGATACTCTGACCCAATCAAACCCAGTCGAACCCAGTCAAACCTCGGTCAACCCTCCATGGAGGGGTTTAGGCGGACCAGACCCAGCCTTGGGTCTGGTCCACCTAAACCCCCCTGGGGGGAGGGGTTTAGGCGGACCAGGCTCACCCCAAAGGCTGGTCCGCCAAAACCACCATTAAACCAAAACAAAAGGCTTTTTTAATTGAAAAAGGCACCCAGCTAGTCCGCCCAAACCCCCCCTGGGAGAGGGTTTAGGCGGACCAGCCTGCCCCCTTAGGCTAGTCCGCCTAAACCCCATCAAAACAAAAAAAAAAAATTTAACAAAAGAAAAACCCCTCCGTGAGGGGTTTAGGCGGACCAGACCAACCCCTTGGGCTGGTCCGCCTAAACCCTTCCTCCCCCACTCCATAACACAAAAAAAAAAGAATTTCAAGGGTTTACCCAGACCAAACCCAACCCTCAACTTGGTCCGGGTAAACCCCTTCCACCCCTTCATCTTCCCCTATAAAATCCCCCAAGGGGCTCAATGAAAGAACATGCAAGGGAAGGCAACAAGGAATGAAATGAAGGATGCAATGCAACACCCTCCGACCTAACTGTCACGCCCTCGGACTCCTGAGGCCTTCGGAAAGGGTCGGGGACGCGAGGAACTAAGTGCGCGCGTGGTTGGCTTGTCGATCGGCTTATACACGCCGAGGGTATGTCATACGTACTTCCCTCACGCGACGTCTAGCCATCTCACACAAGTCCATGCCCGTTGCACGAAAGGCACTATGGCGATGTCGAATACACCCGCATCCCGGGTTCACCCGCGTATGACAACCCACGGTGGCTACGTATACGCCATGATGCCGCACCTACTTCTGACATGGAACCGCGTGCCCACCGCCCACTCTGAGCTAGCTGCCGACCGCTCAGACTGATGACACGAGTTATCCGGACCCTTGCCCGGTAATAATATTCCCGAGGCCGGCCTCAACTCCCCAGCATGACGACATTCACCTTCCGGAGCCTGGACCTGACCGCTCACCTTGAGCCGCGTCCAACCTCCGTCAAGCGCCAGCCCACGACCGCCTCGGCCACATAGGCAGTCGGGCTTGTCTCAATCTCCTCACGGGGAGCCTCTGTAAAACACGCGAATATCCGCCATATCCCGCACTGACCCGGGGACCGACCCACGTGTCGAAATTGTCCCGTGGCTTGCGCCAGTTGTACTTTGGCCTCCTTGACCCATTTGTAAAGCCCACGTGGCTCTCATATAGCATGAAACCAGTTGAACACATGCACCTGGACTCGGGTCTCAGCCTCTTCATGGCGCCCGCCTCCTTCAGTCACAACGGTGCCTCCGGCACCCGACTCCAGTCACATCGGGCCCCAAGCACGACCATCGAGGTCTCCCGGTGCCCGCCTCCTTCAGTCACAATGGGGCCCCCGGAACCCGACTGTCAACAACTCCAGTCGCAACGGTGCCTCCGGCACCCGACTCCAGTCACATCGGGCCCCGAGCACGACCATCGAGGTCTCCCGACGCTCGCCTCCTCCAGTCACAACGGTGCCCCCGACACCCGACTGCCAGCTACCCCATTCACAACGGTGCCGCCGGCACCCGACTACCCAGCTACTTCAGTCACAACGGTGCCCCCAGCACCCGACTGCCAACAACTCCAGTCACAACGGTGCCCCCGGCACCCGACTGCCAGCTGCCCCAGTCACAACGATGCCACCGGCACCCTACTACCCAGCTACTTCAGTCACAACGGTGCCCCCGGCACCCGACTGCCAACAACTCCAGTCACAACGGTGCCCCCGGCACCTGACTGCCAGCTACTCCAGTCACATCGGGCTCGCGGCACCCAACCACTCAACTTCCCAAGCACAATGGTGCCTACGGCACCCCTGCAGCCCCGACCTCGACACTGTCTCATGTCGGGAATACATTGTGACGCCCCTCGGGCGCCATCCTGCTCAGTCACACGTCCTCTGACGGACACTACGTACAAGTGCGGAAATACCCGCACAATAACGCAATGACCTGGGGACCATCATGAATGACGGAATTGTCCCGCGGCTTGCAAGCACTTGTAATCGGGCTCTCACGCCCCCATATAAATGCCTTTCATGGCATATAAGTCATGTAATCCAGCCAAGGAGCGGATTCCCCTCCTCGCTGGAACCAGTCTCTTTGTCCCCAGTAATCCCTATTGTGTTGCTGTTGCCCTGTCGCTGTTGGACGGACTAAGCCCTCCCGACGTCACGGCTACCAAGGTCCCTGACTCTCTCTTTGGCAGAAGAAATAAAGGTATTCGGATTCAATCTGATGTAAAATAAACACTGGTTGCTTAAGACCGGTGGGGAAAGACGTCCAGTACACTAATCCCCATAATCGCCTACGCACTCGCACCTGTGGAACCCCTTCTATCCATGTGTCGCCCGATCTCTCGAGCCACGTGCCGCGTCCTGGCGACGCTTCCCCTGTCAATCCTTGATTCCATAGGTGATTATCGAGAAATCGACTGGCACGCCCGCATTCCACCCAGCCATCCCTGTCCCAGTCTCCCAGAATGATGAACCATACACCATACCTTCCAATGCGTTCCCATCGTTCTCTCTGCCTTCTTCTCAATACCCCCGGAATCCCCGCGTGCCCAGTCAACCTATCTCGACCTTCCGTAAAAGGCGAGTCTACACCCCCGCCGCGAGGACAAAATGACAAGTGACTCCCCCGCGGTTGCAAACAATAGTCTAAGAAAAATGTGCATCGACCTATATGCATAAGACATGAATATGCACAGACTTGAACGCATGTGCTTAGACCTTGTGCGTATATAGTCTGACTTGCATAATCCATATGCTTTGACATGAATGCATGTGCTTAGACTATCAACCTGTGAAAAATGTTTGTGCACACAACCTGTTTGGTAAAATGAATATGCATGCTACCTGTTTGATTAAATGAATATATGCATCGACCTTGAGCATGTGCAACAGTGTATGTGCATTGAACAGTGTATGTGCATTGACCTGATTATGTAAAGCCATGAATATGCATTAACTTATCTAGCAGATAAAAAACAACCAAGATGTCATCATGCATACACTAAAGCCACATCAAAACCACAACATCAGCATTAAAGCAACACAACAACATATGGCATCATGCACATGAGTCATAGTGTTTGACATCATCAAAATCACAGGATTACAACAATCTCCCCCTTTTTGATGATGGCAACACTATGAGTCACACACAAAGAAAATGCAGACTGCAGACTCATATTAAATTATTCTCCCCCTTTGACGTCATCAAAAAGAAATCAATAATTTGATTAATGCAGTGATGTCATGTTACATTCTCCCCCTTCATAAAATGCAACCCTACTCCTTGTAAACAAATTAAGATAAGTGAAAACACAAGAGTAGGAATGGAGAATTTTAGAAAGTAACCAGATGCTCCCCCTTTGACAATAAAGGAATGGAAATCATAGCAAAAATTCAATCTTAGCAAGAATTGCAGGGACTGCCAAGATAGAATATGGATGTAGAAAACAAATTTATCTCAGAAAGATGCTGATGAGATAATCTCCCCCTTGATAGAATAGAGGTATTAGAATGAAATCAAATCATTAGGCATATAGAAGTAAATATACAGGAGTTTAGCGAAAACACAAGAGAGCAGATGGAGTGCACATAGTGATCGGTCTAATGAAATGGTAACAGATATGGAGCTGAATGTGCAAATAGGTTGAAAATTGAGTACATGAGTAATTTGACATATGATATGCAGCAGAACCAGAACATGAACATGAGAAGTCCCACTGAGCTTCCAAAAAAAATTAGAGAAGATTTTCAATGAGTTATCTTTTTTTTTTTTGATGAAAGCCCTGCCTAGGGATAGAGGTGGGAAGGACCACCGAACTATCACTAGGGGGTGAAATTTATTTCTGAAATAGGATATGCACAATTACATCAAACAGATTCTAGGCATGCCTAGCTTATCTAAGCGAGCAGCTCCCTTTATATGAGAGGGAAGCTCATGAGAGGAATACACATTGTTACATTGCAAAGAGCATGCTAAAGTAGCCAAAGAATCTGCCACTGTGTTGCCTTCTCTATATATATGAGTAATGGTATCCGCTGAAGAAATCAGCTTCCAAATATCTCTAACATGCTTGAGGATAGACCATGGGCAGCTTACTTGTCCTTTGATAATCTGGACAAGTGTTTTCGAGTCACATTCAATAAAGACAGGCGAAGAATGAGCAACAGTGTATAGGTATTTTACACCATCAAGGAGAGCTCGAGCCTCTGCTATAATGCTGTTTGACTTTCCGTAGTAGTGTGAGAAAGCAAGGATAATATTACCACTGTAATCACGAATTACTCCACCACCTCCTGAAACTCCATTTTGCTTAGAAGCACCATCTGTGTTTAGCTTAATGGAAGGCCAAGGAGGATGGATCCATTTAACTGCCAAGCAAAAATGTTGAGTTGATTTGACATTCTACAGTCCAAAAGCTTCCAAGATTCTCCTGTGGCTTTGGTTGGCTTCTTTGAGGTCTGATGTGCTGCATATTTGTCGGACATTGAAGATAATGTTGTGAACAAGGCTCTGTTTGGTTGTTTGCTTACCATCATACCTGAATTTGTTTCTTGCACACCATAATTCCCATAAGCCATACCCAAAAAGTGCAAGGGTGAAGAGTCCAAAGAGGGACTTTGACTGTGTTCTGTTGATAGTTTTCAGAATAATAGATCTGACAGAGTGTCCTTCAATGTGCATTCCATGAGAATCAAAGGAGGTCCAGACATAAGTGGCCAACTCACTTTGAGCAAAAAGATGATTAAAATCTTCAGCCTGGGGCTTCTGACAGCAGTGGCATTTGGAGCAAAGGGATATTCCAACATTCTGAACATTTGGATCAAGGGGGAGGGAGTGAGTTAACACTTTCCATAAGTGAACAGAGATTTTTGTTGGTAACCACTTTGACCAAATCTGACCCCAAGGAATTTGGCTTGGAGTATAGTTGCTGCTGTTAATGAAATTAATTGTAGAAGAGACACTACATTTACCAGATGATGCTAGACTCCAGGCCTCCTTATCTTTCTCCTGATTCAGAACAATATGCCTTAATGCAGCTTTAATGTCAGTGGGAAAGTAGGAATCCTGTAGGACAAGGTCAGCAGAGGTGGGATGCAAGAGGCAATCCCGGATAGAGGCAGTCTGGTTGGAGATTTGGTTGGCAGGCACCAGATCTGCCAGGCTGAAATTGCCAAACCATTTGTCAAACCAGTAGTTAGTTTGATTGCCATCCCCTACAATCACCCTTTTATGCTGTATAATGAGATTTTTGGCTGTGGTCCAGCTCCTTCTTGCTAGAGCTTTCATGTTTTTGAATTGAACATTTTCTAGTGGACTGTTTCTGATATACTTTGCTTTGAAGTAGTTCACCCAGAGAGAGTTTGAGTGAAGTGCATTCCATAGCATCTTGACTCTTAGTGCTAACTCCATATGTTTGAGTGACATAATGCCAAGACCCCCATGAGTAACTGGCTTGCAAATGGCCTGCCAAGCCCTCCAATGCTTTTTCCTTCCATGATCAGAAGAACCCCAGAAGAAGTTGGCGAAAGCCTGCTCAAGCTCTTTATGTGTACCAGAGTGAAGAGGGGAAGAGGTCAAGAAATAGATTGGCATTGAGGTCAATACATGTTTAATTAAGAACAACCTGGCTCCTTGAGAAAGCAAATTCGATTTCCAACCAGTGATGCGTTTCTGAATAGAATTTATAATACCTGCATAGTGTATTTTTTGCATCTGCCTTGTGTCAGGGGGAATCCCAGATATCTGTGTGGAAAAGTATGCCTAGCAAAACCTGTGAGTTCTTGGACCTTTGTGGCTTTTTGGTTATTGCCCCTTGATTGAATGAAGAACCCACTTTTGGACACATTTATTTGCTGGCCTGAAGCTCTCTCGTATGTTCTTAGAACTTTGAGCAGGTTTCTGATTGAAGTTTTACTGGCTTTGCTGAAGATCAGTGTGTCATCCGCAAACAGTAGGTGGGAAATATTAGGACATCTTCTGGGGCCTGAATACCATTCAATTTTTCCACTAGAGAAAGTTGCATTCAAAGATCTGCTAAGGGCCTCTTCAGCAATGATAAACAGAGAAGGGGCAATGGGATCCCCTTGTCGGATCCCCCTTGTAGATTTAAAGAAACCAGCAGGTGTGCCATTAAGAAGGATAGAAAACCAACAGTTATTCACCAACTTTTCTACCAGATAGTTGAATTTGTAGCTGAATCCAAATTTATGTAAGACTGAAAGAAGGAAATCCCATTCTAATTGATCATAAGCCTTGGCCATGTCAAGTTTTAAAATGACATTGGAGCCCCTTGTTTTCTTACCCAGCTCATGGGTCAATTCCTGAGCTAGTGCAATGTTCTCAACAATTTGTCTTCCTTTCACAAAAGCTGATTGCTCAGGAGGGATGATCTTTGGGAGAATGATAGCCAGTCTGCTATTTATAATAGCAGAAATGATTTTGTAAAAGTAATTGCAGAGACTGATAGGCCTGAACTCAGAGATATTCTTGGCATTTGACTTTTTTGGGATTAAGGCTACAAGGGTGGCAGTGACTGTCCTTGGAAGGGCTTGCTGTGAAATAAAGAATTCTTGGACTGCACTAATGACTGTCATGGAAATGATATCCCAGGCTTTATGGAAGAAAGCTCCTGAGAACCCATTTGGCCCCGGGGCACTGTCAGGGGATAGTTTAAATACAGCATCATGTATTTCTGAATCAGTAGGAACAGCACATAGGCAATCATTATCTCTCTGGTTTACCAGCTGTGGAATACACTCAAGGAAGCTGTCCTCTATATAGTGATCTTGAGAAGTGAAAGCTTGTTGAAAGTGGGAAACAGCTATGTCTTTCATTTCCTCCAGATCCGAAGTAAGCAGTCCATTGGTATGCTGAAGCTGTGAGATGACCTGTTTTCGTCTATTAGCCAAAGTGATGGAATGGAAAAATTCTGTATTTCTGTCCCCTTCAGTGAGCCATCGCACCCTGGATTTCTGCCTCCAAAAGCATTCGTGTTGGAGCAATTTATTAGATAATGCATTCTTGGCCTCTTCTAATAAAAAGGAATTGGCATCAGAAGGTTGAAGATCATAGGAGATTTCAGCCTTAAGGACTGCATCCTCTGCAGTAGCTAAATTCATATGCACATTACCAAATACATTTTTGTTCCAGACTTTCAACATGTTCTTCAGAGATTTGAGCTTGAGGTATAAAGTTGTAGTGGGTGAACTTGCCATCGGGCTTTTATCCCAGCAGGTTTTCACAGCCTCCAACAAATTTTCATGATGTGTCCACATTGTTTGAAAATAGAATCTTGCCTTAAATCTTTCATGAGAGAGAGTTCTGATTAATAGAGGGGCATGATCAGACGCTTGTCTAGAAAGATGCTCCACAGATGAGGGGAACTGATTCAGCCAAGAAGCATTATACAGAACCCTGTCTAATCTGGCCCATATGCCTCGAGCTCCTGATTGATTGTTATGCCATGTATAGATGGAACCATGAAATCCAGCATCCATGGGAGAACAGTCAGAGATACATTCATTAAAGTCAGACATAGCACCCAAATTTGGGTTGTTACCACCTAGCTTTTCATCAACTGATTGAATACAATTGAAATCACCAGCAACTAACCAAGGTCCTTGTATTTGAGAATGAACAGTTACAATTGAATTCCAGAGTGCTTTTCTCTCATGGGCAATGCATTTAGCATAAACAAAAGTAATATGGAATTCTGGCAAAGTGTTGCTAGCCCTGAAAAGAGTTACTTGTTGAGCATCCTTGCTTAACACTGAAAAGTCAAGTGTGTCCTTCCACATAACCCAGATATGAGCCATATCATCCTCATTGGCAATGGACTTAGACATACCCAATTTTCTACAAATGCAGTCTAAATTGCTGACATTTATCTTAGGTTCCAATAGAACAATGCAATCAATGGAATAAGCTTTAATAAGATATTTCACTCGACCAATAGATATGTCATTACCTATTCCCATGATATTCCAAACAATGAAGTTCATTGGGATTGCTTAATGATAGAGATGTTACCCGTGGACCCTGATCTGGTCATGGCCCTAGTGATGACCCCAGGTCGTTCAGAATGCATTTCCCTTACATTTTCATGGGCTGCTTCAATAGCTATTTCCTTTCTCCTAGCCAAAATTTCCTCTAACTGTAGGTCTGTCTTGGATCTATGATTGATCATATGTGGTTCAATTGGGGACTGAGAATCCACCACCTCAATCTCAGGCACAGGCGCTATAGATCTCTTGGCAACTGTAGTAGAAATTTGGGCTGAAGGGAGCTCACTAGATAGCAAAATAGAATTGTTCTGTAGGCCCAATTTTGCAAACAGAGGAGGCTGGATTAACCTTGAACCACCTGATTGATGAGTTAAGCCAGCAGATTTTTCAATCAAGTTGCACACTTCAGGATGGCCTAATGCAGCAGCATGAATTTGGCTTGAAGGGAGCTCAATTGAGGAGGGGAGGTTGGAGCTGATATGATCCGACGGATTATTCAGAACCTGAGTATTATCCAACTTAGAATTCATTGCAGTCCTATCATCACCTGCTTGAGGAGAAACCATTGAAGGTTGCTGACAGGATACCAATGCCACATCACTGACAGCGGCATTGACATTAGCTGGATCTTCAATGAGTTATCAAAGTCACAATTCCAAAGTTAAAGATATTTCAGATTCTTCCACAATAAAGGCTTATGACATAATCTTTATTGAACAATCTGGTTTAAATATGATGTATTGAAGGTTTGTTCATAAATTCTGTACTCATATCTGAGAATCAATCTTTTTAATAAAAGTAAACCAAGCCTCCATATTAACATCTAGTTTAAACCTCCCTTCATCTTAATCAATCAATTTCAATGACCCCTCTAGGAGTTACAAATAGTAGTATTGAGGTTAAACAAACATAAATGCATCTGATTTTGTTTACCATTTCTGAAATTTTTCTGAAGCAATTATTTTGAAAGCAGAATATATTTTCGTACCAATTGTTGGTCACAATTTTTCAAGAGCAATCGAGTTTTAGTGAACACCTTGTAACTAGAGGATACATGTTGTTTAGACGCCAGCATCTCCAAGCACTTAGTATGACTAACTGTCATGCCTCACACTGAACAGAGATAAATGGGGCACTTTATGACATAGGTTTACTCCAATTCTTTGATGAAGGACCCAGTTTCTCGATGCAACTTAGCCATTGCTCTGCCTTAATTCTACAGATATTGCATAAATTTTCCAGCAGAATTAACTATGGTACATCATGACACAGTCCTTTTGACATGGTTTCTCAGTAATCACAGTCATTGCTCTGACCAACTTTTACCTTTTTGACATTTTCAGATTTTCAGATGTTTAAAGACAATACTTACTACAAGTATCTCTACCAGAGTTAGCCATGATCTCAAAATAATCAGATGCCAGAAGATCTTACATGATATAACATGAACTACCTGGTTAAAGTTTATTAACAAATTGGATTCAGATATTTTCAAGATGTTCAAATCAAAACTCAATAAATACATAAGACTTAAACCAGCTGAGTATTTCAGACATTCATAGTTCCATATAATGGAAGATTCCTAGTACAATTGTTTTCAAATTTATGATCAAGATATGCCCATTAAAATCTTCATGAATTTCTAACAGAAATTTTCCAGCAACAGTCAATGATCCAGAATTAAGATCATCAAGAAACATGCAAATTTTGAGAAGTTTTCAGAAGGTCTGATAACAAAGATTAGTCATGGAAGAATTACATCAGCCAGAAGGATTTTCAAGGAATGGCAATCAAGCCAAGTACACTTCAAAACATAATCTCTGACAATCAGCTCCCCCTCAGCAAATGCAATGCAGTAGGTTCTACAATGATGGGAAAGATTAGCTCAAAGGAATTCAGATAGACCAGCTGAATACAGAAGTGACAAAAATGTGAATTGCAAGGTGAGCTGATTAGCAGAATCACAACTAAGAACAATACTTGGCGGAGGTTGGATCCAAGGATCTACTCACGCAACATGATGGGGACATCACCGACCATCCCATTTTTTTCGAGGATCCCATTGTTCGCCAGCAGTGCTCCATGATGTTCGCCACATTTTTCTGAGTCATGGCATGCAATTTTCATATTTTCTTTGAGTCATAACTATGTAAG
Source organism: Amorphophallus konjac (assembly GCA_022559845.1). Lineage (NCBI taxonomy): Eukaryota > Viridiplantae > Streptophyta > Magnoliopsida > Alismatales > Araceae > Amorphophallus > Amorphophallus konjac. Next base: position 49,556,495 of record CM040124.1, on the reverse strand, counting down.
TTTCCTTTTATTTGAGTCAAGTCCCTAGGTTAATGAGTCATCTACCTAAGTTAATTGTCATTAGGTTGGTTAGGTTGGTTAATGGGCTCAATTAAGTGGGCTAGGCCCAGGGGCACCCCCTTCACCCTTGGTTTCTTGTCATTAGTCTAAAAGTCAGGGATTCATTGTAAATTATGGGATCCCTATAAATAGGACCACATTTCTTCCATTTGATGGAATGAATAGTTGAAAATTTTCAAAAATCCAGTTAAATTTCCCTAGGGTGAGAAACCCATCCCTCTCCCTCTCTCTCTCTCTCTCTCTCTCTCTCTCTCTCTTAAGGGGGCGAACCCCATTCTCTCTCCTCCCCCCCAATATCGAAATTCTTCTCTCTCCTCCCCATTCACCTCTCATTAAGACCCCTCCCCTCTTCCCCATACATCCATTCAATTCCCCTCCAACCCCAAGGTAGAATCTCCACCTTCTAGGCACATCTTCATTCTCCCAAGCAACCCTTCCTCTTCCCCAAGCAACCTTTCACCTCCCAAAGCACCCCTCCCTCTTCCCCAAGCCCAGCCATCACTCCTCCAACCCTTGGGGACCTCTCCCACCCTCTCCCATTCCCCCCTTCCCCACTTTGGTCGCACCCCTCACCCCCTCCCCTTGGCTGGTCGATCAGCTCTCTTCCCCTCTAATACTCTTGTGAGCAGACTGCACCCCACCACCCAGACCCATCTCCACTTCATCCCAGCCCCAGCTCCACCCTCCATTGCACCCCTCAACCCCCCATCAACCCCCCCAACATCCCCCTCCACCTTCCACAGCCATTAGACCCCATACATTGCAATCCCTTACCACCACTAGCAACACCTATCACCAACTTGCTCAGTCCTGTTCGCAGGCAGCAGCAGAGGCACGAGTTGCAGGCTCGACCCCAAAATCACTTCAAGGATTCAAGTGGCTTATCTTATTTTTCTAAAAAGCTCTTTGAAGCAGCTTCGCAGGCTAGGTGGTCCCGCCTCCTTCTGACGTCCGTGCTATCCGGTGGAGCCATCCTCGCTAGACTGCGCAGATCATCTCTAGTTGAAAGCCAGAGGCGACTTGCAGAAGACCTCATGATCAGCTCGGGGAAGTTCTTAGTGCGCCCTTCAGAGGAGGATATCTTCCACAAGTCCTCTACCAGAACCAAGAGGAAGGGAGTCCTTTAAGTACCGGAGCACGGCGTTCCAGCATTTCTCCCCGGAGTGTGCAGGTTAGTCCAGCAGAACTAGTTCGGACACCCTGTCACCTTTCTACTTCCAACACCCGGCTCTGACCTCTTCTCAGATCTCCGTTGGTTCCCTCTGAAAGAGGACTCTCCCACGAGTACGTCGGCGCCAGCCCCGCCTCAATCTGATGCCCCAGCTGAGAGTAACGATCCCGACACACAGCTCTCTGGCCTGCCAGGATTGTCACCTGCGCAGCTCTGCGAGATTCGGCAGCCCGGCTTCATCTCAGATCGGAATTCGGCGATTCTTCCTTCTGTTGATTCTCAATTCAATCAACTTTCCAGACATGCTAGCCCTACCTCCATCGGATATCTCAGCAGAGAATTCTACCTCCAACAAGGTGCTGGTTGTAGTCAGCCAGGGCAGTGACTCAGTCTGGGTAGGTCGGGTACCAATCTCCTTCGGCCGCACCGATCTCCCCTCCCCTCCTGGCCGGCTTACAGCCCCTCCCTGTGTGGAGGTAGTTTTGGGTGTAAATTTAAACCCCCTACCCCTTGATCAACCCCTCTGCGAGGGAGTAGTGAATGTATTAGCAGGTCGTCGACCGAAGCATCATCGGCGCGGCGTGCGGGTAGCCACGCTTCCCCACTCGCCTTCGTCTCCGACCGGGATCGGCATTTTCATGCCGATCAGGTGAGCACTTGATCACACTTCTCTGCTGGTTCACTCTTTCTTAGCTTAGTATTGCTACTAGTGGGCCATCGATCGGTGAGTTGAGTGCTCGATCTTGAATTCAATAGTGCGAGTGACCATCGCGGAGTGAGGCGAGAGCTCCCTACATCCCACGCCCTTGGTGTGCTGGCCGCCCATGAAGTTGGGCATCCCTGGTCCATTGGGGTCCGTCCCAAGCTAGCCATACCTATGGAACAGCGAGGTCCTACCTCGGACCCTTCCCACCATCGTTGGTTTGCCTACAGGCAACCGTGAGCGCTACGCGAGTCGGTCCGCCAGAGCTAGTCCATTGCTCAAGTTGCTTGCTTGCGATTGTAGGTCCAAGGGCATTGGTCGAGTGGCTGCCACCCCCAAGGTGGTGTCACATCAAATTGGTATCAGAGCAAGTTCATAACTTGTCTCTATCAAGTTGGTCCTAGGGCGCATATGCATTTTAGAGTCACCCGGTGCATCAACTGTGCCCAGTAGAATGGCTACCTCTCTTTGGTCATATCCGTCCCACTCGGCCCTCCACAAGGGTCCGATAGACCCCCCCTTTGACATAATCACATTTGAGGATCTCTTCTTTGATGGATCATTCCCTAGTTCCTACCTAAAATGGGAGGCTACCATGGAAAAGAACTTTGATAGGACTATGGTATATGGATCCGCGAGAGTCCGCGTAGCCAAGGGGCGACTTCGAGGTCAAGCCAAGAGTAAGTGGGAACACATAGTGGGCTTAAAGAGGATTAGGAGTGATGCGGGATGGACACGCGACTCGACTCCAATTGGATATGCGACCCTTGGACTCTAAGCAAACTCGCGATCGCCCCTAACGAGGGAAGCGTACGGACGTGCACGGTTGAGAAACCGGCAGTGAGCTAGGGTGGTCAACTCACAAATTCATGCCCGGATCGGGTCACGGGATGGTCTCGCTCTCTCTCGCAGCAGTGGTGAAATAAATATATTGAGCTAATGTCCCTAAAACATGCTCTCTAGCAACGGCATATAAAGCATATACAAGAATAGCAAATGTCGAGTAATGGAGCGAACACGATACCTCCACGCGTCTGGCATGGGGAAGACGATCCTGGCCGATCTCGTACTCCCGGAACAATAATTAATTAAATTACAGCAATGATTTACTGCCCACTCCACGCAGAGAGGTAAAGGGCGACACAGTGGGACCCGGGAGTTGCGGGTTCAGGTTGACGGGCAGCTTCTTACGTAGCTTCGGCGGCACGCATACTCACAGTGGTGGGACCCACATGCTGGTCAGTGGGGCCGTGTGGGCCCGGAGTGGCACCGCTGTGACGGGGACATCCGGAGGGGTGCTCCCTGGGAAGGCGGCGCGCTGGTTCATCTCACGGAAGGCAAGGAGGCTCCGATCGGTGCGGGTTGGAGTTGCTGCCCACGGATCTGAATTCTATTTCAGACCCGCGCGTCCCGACGAAAATTGATGCTGTGACCAGCACCAACTTCGGATTGACGCACAAGAGGTATCGTTGGAAAGCTCTCTCGAAATCCTTCGACCCTCTGGGGCTCCAGAAAATTCTTTGGGACTGTGCTTCTGATGGGGAGTTTTAGAATTGGACTGATCTCTGTTTCAGATCTGGCAAGATAGAAATAAACTTTCTTGAGAGTTGGCATTGACCATGATGTAGACCTCCGAATCAGAAGATGAACTCTTCATAAAAGTTGTAGAGGACAGAGAGAGGAAAACGGGGATAAGTTTTATGAAGGATTTGGTGGAGGTTGAATGGGGAAAGGTATTTTATACTGCTGGGTGGTCGGATCTGAACAGTGGCAGGCAGAACTGAGCTGAGATGTGAATTGAATTTTTATAAAATATGAACGAGATTATAAATTCACAATAAACTTTTTGGAAGTGGTATTAGGTGGACAGAATCCCCAATAAAATTTGGGGTTCAAACAAAAATCAAGAAGGGGGTCGAAAGGGGGAAACTCAGAGTGGTTGTAACACTGGATAGACTACAGATAGAATTGGTGGATTGGGAGGCACGAAAATGGAAAAATATAAAACGGGGGCTGGAATTGTTTTCAATTTGTCTGAGATGTGATGATGACCTCTAGAACTCACCTTGAAAATCTCAGCTCCAGAAGATATATGAGTTGGGAGCTAAAATTCTCGGAGTAACCCTCTATCTAGCAAAACAGAACCTTGGACAGCACTTCAGAACTTGCTTCTCGACGGCTCGATGGCGGCACGACGGCGGCGGCGGCGGCAGAGATAGAATCCAGAGGGCTAAGGAGAAGATAGAAGGGTTATATACCCTGGAGATTGGAAGAAGAAGAGAGAAACCAGAGGGGGAGAGGGGGAGGGCACAGGTTGCTCCAAGGCTCTTGGCAATTCACAAAAATTTTCTTCTCATTAATTCACTAAAATGTGGAAATACAATTATTTATATAAAATGGAAAATGACTCAAAATTCCCTCAGATCTAGGGTTGGAAGGGGCACTAAGGGGATAGGAGAAAGTATTTCTCCTATGTGGTCAAAACACATTCACATATTCTAATCAAACTTACCTAACTTAGCCTAATAAGGATAAAGAAGGGGGCGCCCCCCTTCATGGGCCAAAGGGCCTCTTATGGGCCAAGACCATCCACAAGCCCAAAAACCCATACATAGCATATGGGCCTTCCAAACCTAGGTGGCCCATGAGAGGGAGAAGCCCACTTGGGCTTTAAGTAAGTTTAAGGTCCATTATGAGACCTTAAGGTCCAATATGGCATAACCTCCTTAATGGACCTAACAAATGAAAGCCACTAATGGATTCTACATGGATTGTGGCCCAATGACTTATTAAAAGCCTTAAAAAGGATCCCAAATGAAAAAAAAAGCAAGCAAACACACTAATACAAGTTAATACACAAATACATTCCATATGTAGGATGAAATAGCATTTGATGCCCCATCAATTCTCCCCGGGTGGGAGGAACTCGACCCCGTCGAGTAAGGGATGCTGCTGCTCGAGTAGCTCTGGCGAATCCGTCACCGTATCAAGTAGCGCGGGTACACTCCACTCCAAGTGATCGTCCCCTGCTCATTCCGTATATACTCGATATGCGCATGCTGCTACGGGAAGAGGCTAGAGGTGGAACACTCCGGGGTGGGGTCACTCTCAAGGGGAGGAGGCGGCTCGAAGACTCACTAGGAATCACCGCTGGGTCCCTGTAGGTGACTAGATCCGGGGCATAGATGTAGAGCTGATCCCATACTCGCCTCTCACTCATACGGGACTAACATCAACAAGCTTGCACAGGACGCATGCAGACTCACCATGTACTAAACACGTATGCAAACCACACAAACAAGTCACACAAAACAAACAACACAAAGAAGAAACAAACTGACTCATGCATTACCCTAGACTTAAGGTGGTGACATCACCCACCAGGTGGCCGTCATCCGAGAGCCGCATCCTAAGTGTCGGTAAGCTCCTCCAGACCTTCGTACTCATCAGCTAGTTCTGGATCGGCCTCGTAGCTGACAGATACAAGCCTAGAAGGCGAGGCTTCTCCTACCCCTAGGGCTAAAGTGGCACGAGAGGGACATTGGTTGGCGATGTGGCCAAACCCATGACAGTGGAAACACTGTAGTCGAGACCTACTACTCTCTCCGAGAAGAGGGCCCTTACCCTTATCCTCCCGACGGGCAGGGGGTGTAGGCAACAGGGGTGGGGCTGTAGGTGCCGTGGGCAATAGGGGTGGGGGTGCCGGTGCCAGAGGATGGGCAATGGGTGCCGGGGGGCGAGCAACGGGTGCCGGTGGTTGGGATGGAGGTAGATCCCGTGGCGGGGGAGGATGAGGTCTAGGAGCGAAGTGCTCCTGACGGGCGGGCTCGGGAGGTTTAGCCATGGGGCCCCTCGGGTATGGGCCTAAGGAGCTACGTGACTCGGCACTACGGAGAGGGACGGGGCCCAACCATTTGATAGACTCAAACTCTCCCTCGAATTGCTCCATCTCGAGAGCAACTTGGTACGCATCCTCTAACTTGTCCACCTTGCGGCGGAGAAGCTCATACCGTAGGTGCGGTCGTAGCCCACGCCGAAATCGGGAGACAGTGAGGGAGTCCTCCTCCGTGGCGTCACATCGCAAATAGTATTCATCAAACTCCATGATGTACTCGGAGACGGACCGATCTCCTTGGGTAAGACTCTGCCACCTATCTATGAGACGCTGGCGGTAAGTGGCAGGGAGGTACTACTTCCTAAGTTTGGACCTCATCTCTTCCCACGTCTCTACCTGGGGTTCCTGACGGTGAAATAGCAGGTTCTCCATATTTCTCCAAAAGGCTTGAGCTTGCCCTATCAATTTCATCTTGGCAAACTTGACCTTCCGTTGGTCCGACATCTCAAACCACTCAAAATATCAGTCCATACCGGCTTCCCAATCAAGATATACCCTTGGGTCTAAGGACCCGTCAAAAGTGGGAGGGTCGGCACGAACGGTCCTGAGGGCCCGCTCATCCTCGTCACAATTGTGTCGTTGAACAGGACGGTCACGTCCGTATCCCCTATTCTCATCTTCGGACTCATAGTCTAGCACCTCGGGGAATTGACGCCTCCTAACATCTACCCCTTGATCCCTTGGGGCAGCAGGTTGCTGAACCGGTTCTTGTTGACCATGTGTAGGTGGGGGGGGGTGCCTCAACTGGGGGCTCTCGGGGGTACCTCGGCTGGGGCTCCCTCTAATGTGGCAACTCTCCCTACCAGGCCCTTAACGGACTAGTCCGACTTGACGGCCTTATCCTCTAAGGCCTTCATCCTTTCTTCCAGATGGGTGCCTAGGCCAGTCATTCGCGTACTCAACCCGTCCATCCGATCTACCTATGTAGTCGACACATCCATGCGTGTACCCAACCCATCCATACGTGTAGTCAACCCTTGCATTTGCCCTATAAGGGCTTGGAACATTTCGGCCACCGACGACGCATCGAGACTAGGGGCTCGGGGATCCGCCATAGGTGGTGGTGGGGGTGAGTATGGGGTGCCTTGACGGGTGGGCATGCAACTGACACAGGGACTAGGAGACACCGACTAATGCAAACACAGACTAAAGCAAAGATGATGCACCTAGACTGAACCAAGACTCGGTACGTGGCGGAGTTAATCGATCTAAAGATCACTCGCGCAAGTGTGCGGCCTTCCCGATAGGCGTAGCCTAACGTTCGGACAAGACCTTTTGATATACCGATTAATGGGATGCAAGTGCAACCTAGACCGACTTAGACAATGACTAGATGTAAACGACTCTTTTTTTTATTTTTGACCAAATACTACCCTAGACTCAACTGGCGCTCTGATACCAAACTGATGCGGGATGGACACGCGACTCGACTCAAATTGGATATGCGACCCTTGGACTCTAAGTAAGCTCGTGATCGCCCCTAACGAGGGAAGCGTACGGACGTGCACGGTTGAGAAACCGACAGTGAGCTAGGGTGGTCAACTCACAATTTCATGCCCAGATCGGGTCACGGGACGGTCTCGCTCTTTCTGGCAGCAGCGGTGAAATAAATATATCGAGCTAATGGCCCTAACACATGCTCTCTAGCAGCGACATATAAAAGCATATACAAGAATAGCAAATGCCGAGTAATGGAGCAAACATGATACCTCCACGCGCCTGGCGTGGGGAAGACGATCCCGGTCGATCTCGTACTCCCAGAATAATAATTAATTAAATTACAGAAATAATTTACTGCCCACTCTACGCAGGGAGGTAAAGGGCGACACAGCGGGACCCGGGAGTAGCGGGTTTGGGTTGACGGGCAGCTTCTTGTGTAGCTTTGGCGGCACGCGTACTCACAGTCGTGGGACCCACATGCTGGTAAGTGGGGCCGTGAGGGCTCGGAGCGGCACCGCTGTGACGGGGACGTCTGGAGGGGTGCTCACTGGGAAGGCGGCGCGCTAGTTCACCTCGCGGAAGGCGAGGAGGCTCCGATCGGTGCGGGTTGGAGTTGCTGCCCACGGATCTGAATTCTGTTTCAGACCCGCCCGTCCCGACGAAAACTGATGCTGCGACCAGCACCGACGTAGGATCTACGTACAAGAGGTACCGTTGGAAAGCTCTCTCAAAATCCTTCAACCCTCTGGGGCTCCAGAAAATTTTTTGGAACTGTGCTTCTGATGGGGAATTTTAGAACCGGACTGATCTCTGTTTCAGATCTGGCCGGACACAAATAAACTTTCCTGAGAGTTGGTGTTGACCATGATGTAGACCTCCGAATCAGAAGATGAGCTCTTCATGAAAGTTGTAGAGGGGAGAGAGCGAAAAATGGGGATAAGTTTTATGAAGGATTTGGTGGAGGTTTGGATGGGGAAAGGTATTTTATACTGTTGGGTGATCGGATCTGGATAGTGGTAGGCAGAACTGAGCTGGGATCTGAAGTGAAATTTTAAAAAATATGAACGAGATTACAAATTCACAAGAAAATTTTTGGAAGTGGTATTAGGTGGAAACAATCCCCAATAAAATTTGGGGTTCAAAAAAAAATCAAGAAGTGGATCAAAAGTGGGAAACTTTGAGTGGCTGTAACACTGGACAGATTGCAGACAGAACTGGTGGATTGGGAGGCACGAAAATGGAAAAATATAAAACGGGGGCTGGAATTTGTTGCAATTTTTTTGGGACGTGGTGATGATCTGTAAAACTCACCCGGAAAATCTCAGCTCCTGAAGATGTAGGAGTTGGGAGCTAAAATTCTCGGAGTAACCCTCTGTCCAGTAAAACAGAACCTTGGACAGCACTTCAGAACTTGCTTCTCGGCGGTTCGATGGCGGCACGATGGCGGCGGCGGCGGCAGAGATAGAATCCGGAGGGGCTAAGGAGAAGATAGAAGGGTTCTATACCCTGGAGATTGGAAGAAGAAGAGAGAAACCAGAGCGGGAGAGGGGGAGGGCATAGGATGCTCCAAGGCTCTTGGCAATTCACAAAAATTTTCTTCTCATTCATTCACTAAAATGTGGAAATACAAGTATTTATATAAAATGAAAAATGACTCAAAATGCCATCAGATCTAGGGTTGGAAGGGGCACTAAGGGGCTAGGAGAAAGTATTTCTCCAATGTGGTCAAAACACATTCACATATTCTAATCAAACTTACCTAACTTAGCCTAATATGGACAAAGAAGGGGGCGCCCCCCTTCATGGGCCAAAGGGCCTCTTATGGGCCAAGACCATCCACAAGCCCAAAAACCCATGCATAGCCTATGGGCCTTCCAAACCTAGGTGGCCCATGAGTGGGAGAAGCCCACTTGGGCTTTAAGTGACTTTAAGGTCCATTATGAGGCCTTAAGGTCCAATATGATATAACCTCCTTAATGGACCTAACAAATGAAAGCCACTAATGGATTCTACATGGAATGTGGCCCAATGACTTATTAAAAGCCTTACAAAGGAGTCCAAATGAAAAAAAAGCAAGCAAACACACTAATACAAGCCAATACACAAATACATTCCATATGTATGATGAAATAGCCTTTGATGCCCCCATCAAGGAGGCAAGAGCCCATTGACACATGGGAAAAGATGATAACTGAACTAAGGAAGATCTATGTTCCCCGAACCTTCCCCTCCTACTCAGAGAGCCATAGCCCAAGGAGCACTTCCACTCCTCCTTTCTCTCCCGTCCAGTTCAAGGCCACCATAAAGGCCCAACCTCCACAACACCCATCACCTCCTACCCCGACCAACACCTCTACACTCCATCACCCAACCCTCACCATTCAAACCCAATTGGACCCCGTGTCCACCCCTCCACCTAGGCCCATGACGGCCACCACCCCCCAACCCAAAATCCCCCATCAAACCCACATCCCACAAGCCTCCATGGTCCCCACCACTACCCCTCCATCATCCCCTAAAAGGAACACACCTCCCAAAACCAATCAACCTAAACCCCCTCACCCAACCCACCTTCAACTTCCAACCCCAATCCTACCTCAACCTAGGCCTCCACTACTTCCCCACCCCATCCTAGCCCAAGTCCCCCTTTACCCACCACCCTGGGTGCACCATACGCCGATCATCATCACCCTGCCCATAAAGGACCTTCTCACCTCCTTGGTAGAGGAACCCATGATCCCCACCTCGACCCCATAGTGGCGAACACCCCAGAACCACTCCCCACCTTGGAGGAAACGCATGCCCAAACTGAGGAAGAAACTACGCCTTTTACACCACCCCCTCCAATTGGGAGTGAACTTATCATAAGTGGGCCCTTGGTTAGATAGCTAGAGGAAAACCCGGCTCACCCTATCCTGCCCCATGCCTACCCTCCCGTGGGACGACACTTCCCCTTAGTACCCTTCTCAACCTATCACACCACCATCCAATCATCCTACCAAGTGGAAACTTTAGGGGACCTCCTTAAGGGCCTAGCTTGGGAAATGGAGTTGACTGGCATGATGACCACTGTGGCTAACCGACCTAGGAGCCTTGACCTCCTACACCTATGTGTCGGGTCTATCACCTCAATATGCACCATTGGTTGCTACACTAGTGACCTTCTTCTATTTCTCCCCACACTCGATGAACCCGACCGTATCCTCGAATTGGAGTTCCTCATATCGGGTAAAAAGCCAAGCCATCCCCTCATGGCCAACCCACCCACCAAAAACTTTGGCCCAATCATTTTATTAGAGGAGGATGATCCACCACCATATTGTGAGGACCTTGAGGTTGATAAGATGGATTTAGAGCTCCTTTTCCCCGGGTACACTTATGATGAGCCCTTTGATCCCAACCTATGGAAACCTAGATACCCTTGTGACCCACCCACCTCACTCACCACCCACCTTTTCCTACCCTTACCCACCGTGCTGGATCAAGCCCACCTCTCCCAAGACTCAGGTTACACCATGGGAGCCATGACTTTGGACAATATACACTTAGGGATTGAGGAAGTGCCCCACTCCCTGCTATCCACCTTCGTTGACCCCTTTGACCCTTTTCAGTGGAAGTTCAAAGGCTAACCCACAAACCCGCACATGGAAGTAAACTTTGAGGTAGGTGTAGATTCTAATTAGAAAATCCACTTAAACAAATAGAAATAATGAATAAATAAGCATGTAAGGCACAAATAAGCACGAGGTGCTAAGATGGAGTTTGTGATCACCAGAGACACGAGGGCCTCAAAGATATAACAATAATAAAATGGAGGGATCGCGAAAAATACCTTGAAACGCGGGGAATGTGAGTGCTCCTTTCTCTTCCAATCGGCCGGCCGACGAAGAGAGTTCTTCAATTTGATTACCCTTGAAAAGATCAAAGACAACAACCAATAAAAATAGGAATTAGAACCAAGGTGAGTGTAGCATCAAATTCATAATAAAGATGAACATGAAAATCATGTATAAGAACACACCTTGTGGGTGTTGGCCCCTAAACCCCTATGCAAAAGGGTATGGGAGATATGATGAATGATATGCAAATAGGGAGGTGTGCAAGTATTGCACTAAGGAGATCTCAACATGGAGATAAAAAGAAATTAAAGGAAGAGATGGAATAATGATGCATGCAATTAACTAAAGAAAAATAAGAGATAGGAGGGGGAAAGCTTAGTGGTTTCTCCAATTGGTTTCAAGATCTTCAATAGAGGAAGAAGAGGATGTAGAATTCCATGGATGTAGAGGCTCCAAATCTTCAATAGAGGAAGAAGAACTCCATGGATGAAGCTTTTAGGTGCATGGGAGTCTTCCTCCTTGAGCCTTTAGTCCGGCAGCACCTCCCCTTGAATTGATCTTGATGTCTTTTCACAAGGGAGAGAGAGGTTCTATTTATAGGGTTGAAATTCGGAATTAATTCCAAGGGAAATTAGGAAAACATGTTTTAGTGGGATTTGGAAGAGATAAACATTAGGCAAGTGTCCCTTCAACCTTGGAAAGTCATAGGAACCCTTTCCCAAGTGAAAAAAGAGATTAAATGAGGAAAGGAAGTGAAATTCGGAATTAAATCAAGAGAAAATAAGAAAACATGTTTTAGTTGAAATTTGAAAGAGATAAACATTAGGCAAGTGTCCCTTCAACCTTGGAAAGTCATAGGAACCCTTTCCCAAGTGGAAAAAGAGATTAAATGAGGAAAGGAAGTGAAATTCGGAATTAAATCAAGAGGAAATAAGAAAACATGTTTTAGTTGAAATTTGAAAGAGATAAACATTAGGCAAGTGTCCCTTCAACCTTGGAAAGTCATAGGAACCCTTTCCCAAGTGGAAAAAGAGATTAAATGAGGAAAGGAAGTGAAATTCGGAATTAAATCAAGAGAAAATAAGAAAACATGTTTTAGTTGAAATTTGAAAGAGATAAACATTAGGCAAGGACTCTACTTCCCTAATCCAAAAAGGGTGATCAAACAGAGCAGGGAACTCTCCACGAAAGACCTATTAAAGCAGGACACGGAAGGGTAAAAAATGACTCTCAGAAGGACGTTAATTTAAATTGACGACCTGCCTCAAGGCGTTACTTAAAAACACGACCTGAACAAAGGCGTCAATTCAAAGAAATATCCTTTATTTGAAAATGATGAAGAGACGCCTGAGGGAGTAGGCGTTAATTAAAAACACGACCCAAGGAGGGACGTTAATTCTTATTTTTTGAACATTTGTACTCATTTTGGAAATCAGAAAATTCCAGAAACTGACGCCTTTGACGCTAGTCGTCCTTTCTTCTAAACACGCCTCAGGCCAGGCCGTTATTTAAAACGCGCCCTACTTCAAGTCGTTAATCACAAAAAATCTGAAAAATTTCCAGAAAAATCTAGAAAAATAGGAAAAATAATAAAAAGGGAGGAAAAGGGAGAAATCCAAGAAAAAAGGGAAAACCACTCAAACAAAGTTAATTTGAGGGTCAAATTGGGGCATTACAAGGTAATATGAGATGTACTCACAGTAACGTCAATTTTGGCGTGTCTACAGTAGGAAAACATATTTCTTGGCACCTCGGACCACTTGGCATGATTAGTAAGTTGGGTCCTTTCATTCATGGCACCCACATGTCAAGGCAGATGCATGATTGGTCCATATTTGGGTGTAACGGCCCTCCCCCATTTATCATTGGTCCTATACATGTTAGGAGCATTCACGGATGCCCAGGTCCCCCGGCATTTGCCACCCCCATGCACGATAGATCCACCTATGGATGCCCCGGTCCCCCTAAGTCCATGAAAGTCTTCATCGCATCAAGGCATGATAGATCTATGTATGGTTGCCCCAGCCCCCCTGAGTCCATGAAAGTCTTCATCACATCAATACATGATAGGTCTATGTACGGTTGCCCCAGTCCACCTTTGCACACTATCCTCTCTCACACCCACTCACCGCATCATAATGCATGGCATGAGCATACACGCAAGCAATTCACGATGAGCGGTGAGGTTTACAAGGAGCGGACAAAAGCTCGCGAGCGCCAATTGGAGTCCCCCGTGGACAATCTAGTGATGATGAGATTAGAGTGACCCTACCCTAGGGTCACCTCCAAATTGAGGGCACGAGGACTTGAACCTTCCTAAGTTCCGAGTGGTTGTGACAACATAGCTTATGGATTGGACTTACTGATGGGTTATGGGATATACCCCACTTCTCACGTGGCAGACCCGACACCCTCTAAGCGCACCGCGGTGGATCCTAGTGAGTGCCTCGAGCCTACGCCTACCTTTGAGAGAGACACTCTCGGAGTGCCACCTTATATCAGCCTGAGAGCTCGACGTGTGCACACAGAGGCAATACTAGGCAAGCAGGGTTCCATCACCGGCAAGAGGGTGTGCCTGAGCCACCTTGAGAGGCTGAAGAGCTATTCCCCGGCTAAGGACGCGGGATCGAGTTTGGAGGTCGTGGCTCGCCCAGAGCTGCCTTGGAACACCACCTCCCCGGTGGACCCATACTCGACGGAGTGGAGTTCTCCGCACCCAGGGGGTATGATGGGGACATCACCGACCATCCCATTTTTTTCGAGGATCCCGTTGTTCGTCAGCAGTGCTCCATGATGTTCGCCACAATTTTCTGAGTCATGGCATGTAATTTTCATATTTTCTTTGAGTCATAATTATGTAATTTTCCTTTTATTTGAGTCAAGTCCCTAGGTTAATGAGTCATCTACCTAAGTTAATTATCATTAGGTTGGTTAGGTTGGTTAATGGGCTCAATTAAGTGGGCTAGGCCCAGGGGCTCCCCCTTCCACCTTAGTTTCTTGTCATTAGTCTAAAAGTTAGGGACTTATTGCAAATTGTGGGATCCTTATAAATAGGACCCCATTTCTTCCATTTGATGGAATGAATAGTTGAAAGATTTCAAAAATCCAGTTAAATTTCCCTAGGGTGAGAAACCCATCCCTCTCCCCCCCTCTCTCTCTCTCTAAAGGGGGCGAACCCCATTCTCTCTCCTCCCCCCCATTTCAAAATTTCTCTCTCTCCTCCCCATTCACCTCTCATTAAGACCCCTCCCCCCTTCCCCATACATCCATTCAATTCCCCTCCAACCCCAAGGTAGAATCTCCACCTTCTAGGCACCTCTTCATTCTCCCAAGCAACCCTTCCTCTTCCCCAAGCAACCTTTCACCTCCCAAAGCACCCCTCCCTCTTCCCGAAGCCCAGCCATCACTCCTCCACCCCTTGGGGACCTCTCCCACCCTATCCCATTCCCCCCTTCCCCACTTTGGTCGCACCCCTCACCCCCTCCCCTTGGCTGGTCGATCAGCTCTCTTCCTCTCCCATACTCTTGTGAGCAGACTACACCCCACCACCCATACCCATCTCCACTTCGTCCCAGCCCTAGCTCCACCCTCCCTTGCACCCCTCAGCCCCCCAGCAAACCCCCCAACATCCCCCTCCACCTTCCACAACCATTAGACCCCACCCCATTGCAATCCCTTCACCCCTTACCACCACTAGCAACACCTATCACCAACCTGCTCAGCCCATTTCACAGGCAGCAGCAGAGGCACGAGTTGCAGGCTCGACCTCGACATCACTTCAAGGATTCAAGTGGCCTATATTATTTTTCTGAAAATCTCCTCGAAGTAGCTTTGCAGGCAAGGTGGTCTCACCTCCTTCCGACGTCCGTGCTGTCCGGTGGAGCCATCCTCGCCAGACTGCGCAGATCATCTCCAGCAGACAGTCAGAGGCGACTTGCAGAAGATCTCACCATCAGCTCAGAGAAGTTCTTGGTGCTCCCTTTGGAGGAGGACATCTTCTGCAAGTCATCTACCAGAACCAAGAAGAAGGGAGTCGTTTGAGTACCGGAGCACTGCGTTCCAGCATTTCTCCCCGGAGTGCACATGTTAGTCCAGCAGAACCAGTTCGGACACCCTGTCACCTTTTTGCTTCCAGCACTAGGCTCCGACCTCTTCTTAGAGCTCCGTCAGTTCCCTCTGAAAGAGGACTCTCCCACGAGTACATCGGTGCCAGCCCCGCCTCAATCCGATGCCCCATTTGAGAGTACAATCCCGACAAACAGCTCTCTGGCCTGCCAGGATTGTCACCTATGCAGCTCCGTGAGATTCGGCAGCCCGGCTTCATCTGAGATCAGAATTTGGTGATTCTTCCTCCTGTTGATTCTCAATTCAATCAGCTATCCAAAGACGCCAGCCATGTCTCCATCGGACATCCCAGCAGAGAATTCTACCTCCGACAAGGTGCTGGTTACAGTCAGCTAGGGCGGTGACTCAGTCTACGTAGGCCAGGTACCAATCTCCTTCGGCCGCACCGATCTCCCCTCCCCGCCTGGTCGGCCTACAGCCCCTCCCTGCGTGGAGGTTGTTTTGGGTGTAAATTTAAACCCCCACCCCTTGATCAACCCCTCTGCGAGGGAGTAGTGAATGTATTAGCAGGTCATCGACCGAAGGATCATCGGCACGGCATGCGGGTAGCCACGCTTCCCCGCTCGCCTTCATCTCCGGCCGGGATCGGCGTTTTCATGCCAATCAGGTGAGCACCTGATCACACTTCTCTGTTGGTTCACTCTTGCTTAACTTACTATGCTGCTAGTGGGCCATCGGTCGGTGAGTTGAGTGCTCGATCTTGAATTCAACAACACGAGTGACCACCGCGGAGTGAGGCGAGAGCTCCCTACATCCCATGCCCTTGGAATGCTGGCCGCCCATGAAGTTGGGCATCCCTGGTCCATTGGGGTCCGTCCCAAGATAGCCATACCTCTGTAATAGCGAGGTCCCACCTCGGACCCTTCCCACCATTGCTGGTTTGCCTACGAGCAACCGTGGGCGCTATGCGAGTCGGTCATCTACAGTGAGTCCATTGCTGAAGTTGTTTGCTTGCGATTGTAGGTCCCAGGGCATTGGTCGAGTGGCTGCCACCCCCAAGGTGGTGTCACATCACAACGGTTAACCTTCCAGATATGCTAGACCTATCTTTCCAGCTAAGCATTTTTATACACTGTTTAATTGTTACAAGATAGCACAGAATTATTTCAAGAGAAGCTCTCCCCCAGCAAAAGCAACAAGCAATGATTCCAGATAAGAGAAGGATATGAGTTCAAATGATTTTAGAACATGTGAAGACAAGTGAGTCCAATTGATACCAATTATTGGAGAGAAGTTTCTGAAAGAGCAGAGATAACAGGATAAACAAGGATATGGCTAAATCATTGAAGAGACAGTGATAGAACAGTTGAATAGCCATGCAGTTCAAAACTTGCTTTATGCTCCCCCTATCTATATGCAGTGAATCTATCTTTTTGGAATTTTCTATATGAATGATATGTAATTGAATATGTATGCATATGCATTGACTCTTTTTCACAGAATGCATTGAGTCATCATATATGACATGAAAATCATGCATGGACTTAATCTAAACACATATGTATGACACAAGAATTATTCTGATTGACTCCCCTTGAATTTATGCACTATGTGACTGAATTCTAAGTGCAACATATGCAAGAAACATTATGCAAGGGGGTTTAATAAATTATGTCTTAGACTGCCCTATGTACAATATGACCCATGGTACCAGGCAGAGGACTTGGTCTAATGACCACCTCATACATAGTAAGAACTTCCAAACAGATTACATCTGCTCTTTAGTAACTTACCATTTGATATACGATAATGGTTATGCAAAACAATGCAATGCAAAAGTAGTCCTATGTGCGGTGTCAAATTTCAAAGTATGCAAGACAATGCAATTGGATATGCATATGTTGATGGGACATATGGTATGCTCTGATACCAATTGATGTGATCTAGCAACGGTGCGTGTAGGATTCAGAGGGGGGGTGAATGAATCCCTAAAAAAAATTTGACCGAACAAAAATCAACTAGTCCAAACTCAAGGGCCTGATTAAATCAGATCATAGACTCGAATAACTGAAGTGCACCAGTGAACCTTGAAAGCCAAACTAAACTACTCAAGCCTAGTCATGCATCTATCGATACACACAAGACAAGCAAACCACACAGAGCACAAGGGCTTTTTTAGATGGTTCAGTCTGCTGCCTGCAGACCTACGTCCATCCCTCACGCAAATCCGAGTGAGGCTTCCTGCTGCCTTACAGCTTTAAAATGCTGCGCAACACAGCTTGCGTCCGCTGAGCCTCACAGCTTGCTTACAAACGGCTGAGCAACACAGCTTGCTATCCAGAGGATCCCTCCTCTGACCGCTGAGGATTACAGCTTAACCTCTGCTGCCACACAGCTTGATCAGAAAAATTAAGATAAGAAACAAAATAAAAATGGTGGAATCAGCTACTGAAGGCTGACAATGAAATCCAAAAAAAAAAATAGCTCACGCAGGAGCAAACTGGACTGGATCTGATCCAAGTACTAGTGGACAGACTATCAGATATTCTTTTCACGATCTCCCTCTTCCTCTATCTCTCTTTTATTTTCCTACAAGCTCTCTATCTCTTTTCCTTCTCTTCTGCTCTCTATCTCTTGGCTGTTCAGAACCTCTCACTTTCTTCCTTCGATCAGCAACCTCTTATATTCTCTCATTGAGCGTGTGGAGGGAGAACTCCCGCCCAAGAGCTTCCAGAAGGCTCTCAGCCACGTGTCACCATCTAAGCGTTGTATCTTTCCACGTGGCATTCTTTTAGAGATAGATTTGCCTTGGATCACGTTCCCCTCCTCGGAGAGAAACTCTATCAGAAAACACAAGGCATTTAGTCAAACACTTAGCACAGTTTGCACCGAGGTAATGAGTGTGTAAACATAACATGCACTGAGTAGAAATATGCGAGTCAACCATTGTACTGAGTTGATAAAGCCAGAAATGGGAAATGCACTGACTTACAAATATGCATGACACCATATGCACGGACATGAATCCATGAGCCACAAGAGGAAGACTATGCACCGAGTCAAAAGTGTCTAAAGACATGCACTGACCCATAAGGTGTCTAGAACAGAGGATGCACCGACTCTAAGAAATGTCTAGGACATAAAATGCATGGAGTTGGATTTGCGGTCCAGGTAAGAGTTGCACCGAGATGAAAATAAGAATGCACTAACACTAAATGACAAAAATGAATAGTGCATGCCGGTCAAGAATCGCACGGACTTGAAAATTGCACCGACTTCATGTTATTTCAAAAAGAAAGATAATGCACCGAGATGAGGTGAGCAGAAACGAGAAATGCACTAAACTAGTGAAAAGGACGACAAGGAGATGATTGGGTTAGGCTGACCAAGCAAGATCTGCACTGACCCCTTTTTCTGTATGAGACAAGTGATGCACCGAGGGAGGAACGGGATGACAATGTTTGTGTGTGGACAGAGACTTGCACAGAGGCAAGCACTTAATTGTGAAGTGCAGAACAGAATCGGACCAGCACCGAGCTAGATCTCTAGCAGAACAACACATGCACTGGCTATGAATACTTCTGTGAAATTATATGCACCAAGTGAACCAAACATAACATATACAATTGAAAGATTTAAACACTTTAATCTAAACATGATTCATAGAAAGTCATTATCAAAACTAGGGTTCCAACAGTCTCCCCCTTTTTGATTATGACAACTATGAGTCATGTATGATTAAACCATAGAAATATTCAATACTCAGCATTCAAACAACTGAGTTCACAGTCTGTTGGAGCATGCTCAAAAAATTTATCCACACACAGACAAGACAGAGAAATTACATTGGACACCACAAGTGTGCAACCAAACAAAAATGCAATTATGCACCATGTAAGAATAAGAAAAATTCTTCTGTGTGTATTAAGAAAGCAAACATTAGTGTTTGAATGTACATCTCTCTTTTCACAAAAAGAAGGGTATTAGAAGCAACACATCTTTCCCTTGCCAAAATCTTTGCCATTTCACTCATCAGTAACAGTGAGGTCTTCTTTGCAGCATATACCCAGCAGCTATCCAGCAGGATATACATGAGTTCTTCTTCATACATGAGGTCTTCTTCTCCCCCTTTGTCATTATCAAAAATGGGGAATTTTGAGAGATTAGTGACCTCGATAGCTCCCCCTGTCTCTTGCAGAATATGCTGAACTGGAGCCAGAGGTGGGAAGTCTGTTCAACAAAGCTATATGAAGATCTCTAATTGAGTCCGCCAGTCTGTCAAACTTTTGATGCACAGTGTTCCCCAGCCTTTCCATTAGAGGGGTGACTAACTCTCGTTGGTTGAAAGCTTGTTGAACGGTCTCTGACAAAGTCTGCAAATTAGACTGGACAACTTGAAACTTTGTGATGATTTCTGGCTGATTGGTCGCTATTCTGTTTATCATGCCTTTTAACAGTTCAAACTCAATTTTCAGATCAAAGGTATGGCTAAGAATCTTACCTATATTGGTGACTATGGAGATTTGAGTGTCTTCAATTTTTCTGACCATGTCACCTACTCGAGAGCTGATACCCATAAGAGATTCTAAAATCTCTCATACTGCTTCATCTGTCTTTCGTTTACAGTTAAAAATTCTAGCCCTTGACGTTTCACAACATTTTCAAATATTTAAGTCTGCCCTCTACTCTGTCTATTTGAACAGTCTAGAACAAAAACTGTTTGTTCATCAAGTCATTCTGATTGAGTACAATCTCTATCAACTTAGACAACATCTGAGCAAGATTGAATTCAGCATTTGTTCCATGTGTACTGGAAGTGGAAGCACTAGAATCTGGCAACTCAGTGTAGTACTCATGATGCTGTTTAGGGGGCGGAGGAGGTGGAATGCGAAGACTAATTAGTTCTCCAAAGTGTGGACCATACTCAGGAGCCTGAGAGAAGGACATCTTGGGATACATCCTATGGTGAGGGGCAGGTCCCATGACACAGTCTTGTGATACTTCTTCAGCTGCCCCTGGATCTGGAGCAATTTGTTGCTCATGTGGAGCTTCTTCAGTAGATCCTTGAGCTCCTCGTTGTTCAACTTCTTGTTCATTGACTACATATTCTGCAATTTCTTCATAAATCACTTCAGCAGCTTCTCTCATAACTTCGTCGACCAATTTAGTCATTTCCTCTTCATCTACAATGATTTCCCCTTCTCTCTCACTAGGTAGTTCTTCTGTTGGAGCCTCTTCTTGCGCCAGCTCTGCTTGATTAGTGACTAGTCTTTCCTGTGACTGCTGTCCAAAATCATCAAATATCTCATGGATATTGTGGTCTAATTCCTGAATGATGTCCTCTTCCTGAGCATTCTGTTCAACTATTTCGTGAATTTGAGGTGCCTCAGGTGCTCTTGCTGCAGTTGGGTCCAGTTGAAGTTCCTGTTGATCAGAGCCTTCAGTTGCTTGTATTTGAGCTGGAGGTTGATCCACCTTCTGATGAACAGGTTCCAAAGGTGACTGAACAGACTGACATTCACTTTGGATTAACTCAAGAGTGTGAGTTTCTTGTGTGGGCTGATCAGACACTGACTCATCCTGAGTTTCTGTATCTTTTTCCACTAGAGTATCCTTTGTAGAAAGAGTACTCATTCGTTTGGTTCCTTTCCTCCTCATGAATGTATTAATGAAACCCATGTTATAAACGTTTACCTTGGGGATTACTGTCACAATTTCACCATCCAGGGAGGTGTTTTCCTCTTTGAAGAATGTAGTCAACTGAGCAGCATAAGGAAAATATCTTCTTGACTCTTTGCACGTTCCCATAACCTGAATCATTACGTGCGGCAAACAAATTCTAATTTTCTTCAGCAAGCAGTAGAGAATAAACTTCTGAGAATCTATCAGTCTGCCCCTTCCTCCTACTTGTGGAGTAATCATGGAGGTGAGAATGTGATGGAGTAGTCTCTTGGGTGTAGATAATTTGTTGGTGTTATAATAACCGAGCTTCGTCTGTTGCTTGTCATGAATGTTTCTAGGCAGGTCAGTGATGAGGGCAAATGCATCATATAGGTTAAATGTAAACCCTCCTTCAATCTCTCCATCTACAGGGACTCTTAGAGTTCTGTGTAGGGACTGTCTAGATAGCTCTATCATTTTTCCTTTGACCAGAGAGAAGACTATGAAATTAGCATCATCGTACCTTAAGTTGTTGTAGAATTCTGTTACCAGATTAGGGCAATACACCCTATGCATGCTCAAGAACTCTTTCCATTGTTGGAACTCAAACAACTCTAGCAACGCAGGGAACTCGGAAGCCATCTCTTGATCAGCAAAGTCAATATACCGAGGGGGTATTATCTTTTCAGCTTCCAATACTAGCAGAGGTTTCTCTGTAGGCTTTGTAGACGTATTTCCCTTCCTCATGGTAGAAGCTGCTTTCTTCTGTCTCTTTGTCCCTTTAGGTTGCATTGCGGCCACCGTGGACAAGGCATCTTCTGGCTGCGGCTGCTCCACTGCCTTCCTCTTCCCTTTGCTCGCGGCTGACGAAGTAGACATGGCGGCAACAGAGATGGAGGAGAGATGAAAATGTAGAGACAGAGAGGGTGCACTGGGAGGAGAGAAAGATTGGAGACGTGAAGGGGTTGCAAGTTGTGCACGCGTGAAGAAGCCACGGAGGGGGAGGACGCTTCAGCTTCGAAAGAATGGGTAAGATGGTAAAGAAGATAGGGTTTCGTATATAGGGAATACTTCCAACTTTACCAATCTTCATTAGATAATATCCAAAATACCCTTAGCTTAAAATAAGTTGCCTTTCTTCGTAGAGAAGCAATTTACGGAATATGAGATTATATCTCACAGGGTAGCTCTTCACAAGATATCTCAAATGAATTTAAGTTAATGAAAATAAAACAGCTTAGTCATGGAATCAACTCAGATAGAAAAGACATTAATCTTAGTGGTCCTTTTCATTAGCCAGAATCTGATTGAAGAACCCGGTTTTATATTTTTCTTAAGTCTGTAAAGATTAACTGAGAGAACTATTGGGTAAACCATATATATTTCATTATTCATGTGCCTCTTTTTTATTAAAAAAAACTTTTATTGAGTATTCATGTATAACTGCACATTTTTACACAAGTAGACATGTCGATCAGACACCGGAATCCCTGGTTACTCAGTGCAATTAACTTTCATACTTCATATGTTGAACAGAGTTGGCATTAATTATCATGACATAACCTCTGAATTTCTTTGAAACAGATGGTCAGTTTCTCAAATGTCATGCCATTGCTCTGCCAGAGTTTCTCTCATTATTTTATATCATGGCGTATTCCCAGTTCTTTTATCAGAAAATTCTCTTTAACAAGACGTAAAAATCATATAAGCCTTAGGTTTCCAACAGATTGGCTTATTACTAAAGATCTTCAGATGTCAGACCTTCTACAGAGAAGTTTCCAATTTGGACTGTTTCAAAATCATTGAGAAAATATTCACTGTTATTTGTGAGAACTATTCGGATAAGATTTAATGTTCATAGACTGTAAATTACTTCTCAATTTAGATCAGCAAGATGTTTTTAGTTCAGAGTGATCTGGGCATTTAATTATTGAAGAGGGTAAAGGTGACAGTATTTATATATACTACTCCCCCTGACTAGAACAACCAGGAACATTTGGAAGATAGAGAATGATAGGAGAGATAGACGAATGACAAGGTGAGGAGGATGAAAGCCATACGTGAGCAAGGTAAGAGTATTTCCAAAGGGCACAGCTTAACCGGCCATCAACCCACCAGCACTTCTCTTAGTAAATTGATCATCATCCAGCCTTCAGACAACCTTCTCATGCAAACTTAAGCTCACACCACTGACAGAGCCCGCAACAGAGTTTTTCAAATTCATTAGACACCATAAGATGACTCCCATTCGAGCAAAGCATAGCCTCTTAAGATTTTAAACATCCACAAGGTAGCGTCTAGCTAGCTGAACCAGAACCAGTGACACTCCAGTAGAAGAAATATCAGCTCACAAACATACCAGATACATTGAGCTCTGCAGCATAAGAGTTACCAAATCTCATGTTCTCCCCCTTTTTTTAAAAAAAAAGGGTATACCTCTAATGACCAGCTGCCTTAGATAGTCTAAGCACCCCCTTTGAATGAGCAGAGATTTCCATCAAACATTATTATTTTCATTTTTCTTAAGGTTCACAAAAGTGTATCAACAAAATATGCATTCTGCAGGAACATGCA
Source organism: Amorphophallus konjac (assembly GCA_022559845.1). Classification (NCBI taxonomy): domain Eukaryota; kingdom Viridiplantae; phylum Streptophyta; class Magnoliopsida; order Alismatales; family Araceae; genus Amorphophallus; species Amorphophallus konjac. Next base: position 49,533,087 of record CM040124.1, on the reverse strand, counting down.
CAGACCCAACACACAAACGGACAGCACCAACAAACAGCATGAATTAATGACATGACATTGATCACTGTAGTGAGATAGAGATCATGCAAGTAGTTCTAACTGAAAAGAAACAGATATAAACTAGAGAAGAAATTAAATTCAACTAACCTTTGTGTGCCTTGGTTTTATTATCCCTTTATTTTCCTTCTTCAAGACACACCTGCATAGTAAGATTAACCTGCAAATTTGGAGACCCAAGGACTATTGGGCCTTATTAGTTGAGTGACACCTCTAGCAGGTGCACTCCAAGGTTTCCAGGTTTTTTAATTATCAAATTCCAAATCATGGCATTTATTCATAATATGACCCATTCTCCCACAATAATAACAGTGAATAGCAGAATTCAGATGTTTCTTGACAGGATAGACATTGAATCTTTGTGGGTGGACTTTCGTTAAGATGGTTCTGCCATGGTGATTGTTACCTCTTTTTGCATGCCAGCATTCAGATTTACCACATTCAGATTCATGGTGGCCAATTCTTCCATAAGCAAGATTTTTACTACCAAAAATATTTTTATTTACAGGGGAGTTTCCAAATTAAGAATTGACTCTCTTTCTTTGAGCATGCCAGCAAAGGACTCCAATATGGCCCGACTTCCCACAGTGGTAACAGTGAATTTTCTTCTTCTGAACTGCATGGTGAGTGTTTTGAGTTTTTCCATCATGGAATTTCTTGGAGACCAGCTCATCTAGCTCCATTGTTCTACACTCATGCATTTTATGACCAGCTTTTTCGCAGTAATGACATGAAAATATTTTTGTGTTTGCATGTGACCGAATGTGGAAGCTTTTTCTAACATGCACTTGTTCAGGACAATTTTAAGAGACAACAGAAACAACATCAGATGAAAGTTTGATTTTATGTTTGCTTTCACTCTTTTCCTGTTTTCTTTCATTTTTTGAATTTTTACTTTGTTCTTCACTTCTCCTCGCCGTGAACTGAAATACAGATGAAGTGGAAGGTTTTTCTTATTCTGAACTTTTAACGAAAATAGTTTTCAATTTATTTCCATCAACCTTCTTCATTGCTGGACTGTAACCCAGTCCCCCTTTCTGAAAATTTACATTAGCTCCAAGCAGCTTATTCAAATTATATTTTCCTTTAACAAACTTTGACAGGGAATTCTTTAGATCTTGAATTTCAGTTTGCAAGGAAATAATGTAGTCTTTACAGGAAATGACTTGAGTATGCAAACCATCATTTAGACTTTTCATAGTCTCATTCTCCTGCGTTAACTTCAATTCTATATCCACTTCTTTTTCTTCCAAGACTGATTTTTCTCTTTCAAATGCAAGCCATTTTTCAGACAGAACAGTATTCAGAACCATCAGCTTTTTATTTTGATCTTTTAGATAACCATTTTCTTCAAGCAATTTGTCTTGGCATTCATCAATTTCCTTTTTCTGTTCAAGCAATGAATCATTTTCTTCTTTCAGGGATCTAATTAGGTTCTTCTGCATATTGTCATCCGAATCAAGATCTTCAATCAATTCCTTTAAGAAGGCACATTCATTACACGAATTTTCATTTCTAGCAAGTTTGTTTCTTAAATTCTCATTCTCATTCTCAGATTTCAAATTTTCATTTTCAGCTTTTAAGCGAGTAACTTCAGACATCATTTCTTTTCTAAGTTTTTTCTTTTCAGACTTGACTATATCATATTTATTCAATAAATGCTCATTCATGGAGAGTAAATCATCATAACTAAAATTCTCGGCTTCAGAATTTACCTGGGAGGATGAGTCCTCGGACTGATCTCTGACCATCAGGCACATTTCCTCATCTCCACATGATCTTCTCAATATTTTGTTGATGATTTCCACTGTGCTCCTGCATTCATTAACACATTGAAAGTAATTAGAGCCTATTGCCCTTTTTGTTAGATTTAAGGCCTTTTGATTTTCTTCAGATTTTAGTCTGTCTAAGGATCTCCATTGAGATTTATCCTCTGGAACATCATATGGACTGTGATCTATGAGTACCTATAAGTCTGAATTCAAATGTATCGCATAGTCTCTGAAACGACTGTACCAGCCATAGAAATCCGAACCAGTGTATACAGGAATTTCAGCCATCAAAACAAAAATAGTACAGATAGAGCAAATCAAATCGCACCGAAATCAAATCAAGGAATGAATCTGTAGGTTGTTAGACCTTTTGTTCAGAAACCTGCTCTGATACCAATTGATGTGATCTAGCAATGGTACGTGTAGGATTCAGAGGGGGGGGTGAATGAATCCCTTAAAAAAAATTGACCGAACAAAAATCAACTAGTCCAAACTCAAGGGCCTGATTAAATCAGATCATAGACTCGAATAACTGAAGTGCACCAGTGAACCTTGAAAGCCAAACTAAACTACTCAAGCCTAGTCATGCATCTATCGATACACACAAGACAAGCAAACCACACAGAGCACAAGGACTTTTTTAGATGGTTCAGTCTGCTGCCTGCAGACCTACGTCCATCCCTCACGCAAATCCGAGTGAGGCTTCCTGCTGCCTTACAGCTTGAAAATGTTGCGCAACACAGCTTGCGTCCACTGAGCCTCACAGCTTGCTTACAAACGGCTGAGCAACACAGCTTGCTATCCAGAGGATCCCTCCTCTGACCGCTGAGGATTATAGCTTAACCTCTGTTGCCACACAGCTTGATCAGAAAAATTAAGATAAGAAACAAAATAAAAATGGTGGAAACAGCTACTGAAGGCTGACAATGAAATCCGAAAAAAAAAATAGCTCACGCAGGAGCAAACTGGACTGGATCTGATCCAAGTACCAGTGGATAGACTATCAGATATTCTTTTCACGATCTCCCTCTTCCTCTATCTCTCTTTTCTTTTCCCACAAGCTCTCTATCTCTTTTCCTTCTCTTCTTCTCTCTATCTCTTGGCTGTTCAGAACCTCTCACTTTCTTCCTTCGATCTGCAACCTCTTAAATTCTCTCATTGAGCATGTGGAGGGAGAACTCTCGCCCAAGAGCTTCCAGAAGGCTCTCAGCCACGTGTCACCATCTAAGCGTTATATCTTTCCACGTGGCATTCTTTTAGAGATAGATCTACCTTGGATCACGTTCCCCTCCTCGGAGAGAAACTCTATCAGAAAACACAAGGCATTTAGTCAAACACTTAGCACAGTTTGCACCGAGGTAATGAGTGTGTAAACATAACATGCACTGAGTAGAAATATGCGAGTCAACCATTATACTGAGTTGATAAAGCCAGAAATGGGAAATGCACTGACTTACAAATATGCATGACACCATATGCACGGACATGAATCCATGAGCCACAAGAGGAAGACTATGCACCGAGTCAAAAGTGTCTAAAGACATGCACTGACTCATAAGGTGTCTAGAACAGAGGATGCACCGACTCTAAGAAATGTCTAGGACATAAAATGCACGGAGTTGGATTTGCGGTCCAGGCAAGAGTTGCACCGAGATGAAAATAAGAATGCACTAACACTAAATGACAAAACTGAACAGTGCGTGCTGGTCAAGAATTGCACGGACTTGAAAATTGCACCGACTTCATGTTATTTCAAAAAGAAAGATAATGCACCGAGATGAGGTGAGCAGAAACGAGAAATGCACTGAACTAGTGAAAAGGACGATAGGAGATGATTGCACCGACTTGGGTTAGACTGACCAAGCAAGATCTGCACTGACCCCTTTTTCTGTATGAGACAAGTGATGCACCGAGGGAGGAACGGAACGGCAGTGTTTGTGTGTGGACAGAGACTTGCACAGAGGCAAGCACTTAAGCGTGAAGTGCAGAACAGAACCAGACTAGCACTGAGCTAGATCTCTAGCAGAACAACACATGCACTGGCTATGAATACTTCTGTGAAATTACATGCGCCAAGTGAACCAAACATAACAGATATAATTGAAAGATTTAAACACTTTAATCTAAACATGATTCATAGAAAGTCATTATCAAAACTAGGGTTCCAACATATGTGAAAATGTATGCATGATCTAACAGACATATGCATCGAGAAGCTCCTCGATAATCATGCAAATGATATATGCAGACATCAGACACATGCAATTCAGATTTTCAGAATATGACGTTCAATTCAATCTTAAACTGATATATACATATATTACTCAACATATGCATTGAGAGACATGAAATACAACTGACAGATCAATCAAGACATGGAACTATAAAGATAGAATTAAAGAGAATTCAAATAACTAACCTGAAACAGTGCAGGAATGGGGTTTTCCATATTTAGGTGCCTTAGTTTATTTACCCCTTTTATTTCTCAGCTCTAAGGCACACTTGCAAAACAACTTCTTATTTTGCACAGGCAGGTACCCAAGTAGTCTTGGGTCCTGAAATGATAGTGGCACCTTTGAATGGTGCTCTCAACAATTTTTGAGCTAGTGAATCATCAAACTTCATCAGAAAACAGTTAGACATAGAATGTCCTAACTGACCACAATAGTGACAAGAAATAACGGACTTTAAGTTCTTTTTGTGCACATTATTATAGACATGAAATCTATATGCATCAACATGAAGGGTTCTGTTATTTGCATGAACATTTTGTTTTCCATAACCTGCCAACCAACATTCAGAAGTTCGGTGGCCAGATTTTCCACATTCAAAACATGCAGAAGTTTTTCTTTTAAAACCAGATTTATTTCTACAAAAAATATTTTGATACACAGGGGTTTTAACAAATCTGTGGTGATTGTCACTCCCCTGTGCATGCCAGCATTGTGCAGCAAAGTGCCCAAACTTACCACATTGAAAACACTTCATGTTTCTCTTAAAAATAAATTTGTTTCTACCAAAGGCATTTTGATTTGCAGGGACATTTACAGGTTTTGAATTAAATTCTTTTTCCAGAGCATGCCAACAGTCTTTGATTGTATGGCCATTCTTTCCACATTCAAAGCACATAATGTGCTTGTCTCTAGAACCAAAATTACTTCTATCAAAAGCCTTTTTCTTGGCAGGGATGTTAGCAAATTTAGAATGGAATTTTCCTCCCTGAACATGCCAACATTGAGCAGCAGTATGACCAATATTACCATAATGAAAATAGTGAATTTTCTTATTCTTTTGAACAGAAGAAGGTTTTTAGCATGAGAATTCCTAGCATGAATTCTACCACCATTCAAATCATCCTTCTTCATTATCAGAGAATCATTCATCATATGGCCAATTTTCCCAAAATAAAAATAAGCAATATCCTTCCTAGGAAAATCAGGAAATTTTTTGGCATTAGATTTTGCAGCATGAATGTTGTTTCTTTTCTTTTTCACATTTTTATTTTGTTTTTGAATTTTCTGATTAACAGACTATTTTGAGGAGGATGCAGAAGTGCTAGCTATATTTGAGCTACGCACAAAGGTTGTGTACAGTTTGTTCCTCATAGCCTACTTAATTTGAGAGTTGCGGCCTTTCTCAATTTTAGAAGCTTCGTCTCTAGAGGCTTCTTTCAGCTTTTCTTTGTTCTTAGCAATTTCAGACAATGATGTATTCAATTCTTGAACTTCAGTTTGGAGAGAGGAAATGAGTGATTCTGAAGTTGTTACTTTATCATTCAACATAGCATTGATGGTTTTATAGCTATCAATTTCCTTCATCAATGCACTCACTCTCTCAGACCCATCATCAGGTGAGCACTTTCCCTTTTCTAAGGTCAAAAGCCTTTCAGATATAGCAGTGTTCAACTGTTTCAGTTCTTCATTTTCTTTTATTAATTCTTCATTCTGAACTAGTTCATTGATTAACACATTGTAGGTTGTTTAATAGATCTAGCCCGCCCCCTTAAACTAATATGTGCATGAACATGCAACAATATGAGCTAAGAAAATGGCGATGGAGATATAGAAGTAAACTGTGATCGCCACCAAGGTTGCAACAACGCCAAGAGATGAAGAGATGAAGGGATGACGCCGTGTACCTTAGAAACTGATGAAGACTTGATCGCGCTTAAGGAAGGGTTGTGGGGAACGTCATGGATTACACCACTTTTCCTTCCAGCTGGCTAGAGGAAGAAGGCCTCACGTTGTATTCATGCTCTCCTATAAAACAAAGATGAAAACACAAGAGAAAAAGCCATTAGAACATGACGTGTAATATCTATCCCGAAGTGATGAAATAGGGATAGAAATTGAGGGAGAACGCACCGGGGGGAGGTTTTTAACCCCTGTGGAAGGGTGCAAAAGATAGGTGTGTGTGTTGTGATGACATAGAAACAAATATGAGGGAAGAACATGCAGCATAACTACGGGAATATGCGACGTAATATGGAGAAAAGTGCATGTGTAGCAGAAAACTGTATAAACTGTGATGATTTGTGAAATTGAAAAAGAGAGAACTAAGAGAATAAAGAGAGATAAAAAGCCCTTGAACGTGAAAATCAAAAACAATACTTCCCTCTTCAGGTTAGGGTTGAAGCAGAAGGTAGACGATGCAGCATGGCTTCGCCTGGAACCGAGAAAGAGCCCCACGTTGCCACTGCAAACTAGGTTCTATATATAGGAGTGCGGGAAACCCTCATTCGAGTTTAGGAGATAATGACCCACTTTCGGAGATTTAGGTTGATAAATCTCAAGATAATATCAAGGGTAAGAGTCCCAAGTCGAAGGAAACCAAGGTGGAGGCTTATCTCCCTTGAAAGTGGTGTCAACAAGGAGTCCAAAGAGCCCAGCGACAAAGAAATAAGAGTTTGGGAACATCCTAACTCTCTGTTCTAAAAACGGTCTATCGCAGGGCTATTTTTTGATGAAAAAAGTCATGGAAGGACCGCAAGGGGATGTCAAATGGTCTAGGGAGTGACCGCAAGGCTCCAGGGGTGAAATGGGGTGATTTCGAGCATGTTTGGGGCCTAACGGTCTAGTGATGACCGTTTTTTATGACCTAGCGGTCTTCCCAGACCGCTAGGCTGCTGGAGGAAAATTTTCTGGATAGACTTCGCGCGACTTTAGAAATCAGAGCATATCTCAAAAATGGTGTAGAACTAGCGAAAGTGGTAGACGATGAAATTGTAGATAACAAAAAGATAAACAACTTTCATGAAGAGGGCAAGATGACAAAATGAGAGGAAGAGGAAGAAAATAGGGAGAGAACAGAGAGAAAATTTTTAGGATGCATGTGAATAGCATAGTCTGCCATAAAAATGTGAATAACATGAAATCGGTGGAGAACTGGATAATGACGTAGAAGAAGAAATTGTAGAGCTTTAAAAAATAAACAACTTTGGTGAAGGACACATTTTGAATAGAGGAAGAGAAGGGGATGAAAAAAGACTATTTTTCAAGGATACGCAACGAAAGGAGCCGAATGCCTGATAGAAGCCGACCTAAATGGGCCGTAAGTCGACTTGGAAGGCTGGAAGTTGACAAAATAAGCTCCAAGCGCTCTAAGAAATCATGATCTCCAAAGACCAAAGGTTAGGGAACAACGAAATGGGCTTGAAAATCTATCCAAGGAAGACTCCAAAATAATGGATAATTCGGGACATCAAAATGATGAATAAGAGAAATAACGTAACTTGCGGGCTAAACACGGGTGTCAACAGATGCCCCTCCTTGATGTCCGCTTTGCAAGGGAATGAGTGAAAGCGGCACGTATGTGAAATGAAGAGGAGATGGAGCGAAAGTGACAGCGACGTGAAATGGACATGAAGCATAGATAAAGCGGAGAGAACTGATAAGCGGGCATCGGGGCAAAAGACACCCGTCACAACCAACAAGTGACAGGAATTCTCCTGAAAATGCCGAACTAACCAAAAGGAACGATTGACGCGAATGAGACATGTCTGGAGAACTAAACTAAGGGAAGGGGAAAGGAACACGACCAACCTCATCAGGGACACAATTCACGGACAATGAGGGGATCGGAAAGAACACAACGTAAGAGCTAGAAAAGGAAAGATAAAACTGAGGTAAAACCCAGACAAGAATCACGCTGGCCAACCAAATCGAGCAGGCAGATCAGAGAAATCATTCAAATTCAGAGTGGCATGAGGATCTCTTATCCAAAAGAATTGAAGTGCAATCAACCATTGTTGAGGAGAAACCTTGAGAGAATCACCAGACATGAATGCTCAAAAATGACATGATGCATGCTAGGCTAAAATAAAGAAATCATCAAAACGAATGCAAAGAAAGATAAAATAGAAAGTACTCAAGGATAATATTGCTAGATCAAGTCAAGACGGGGTCAAGAGTCTTCTTGCAACCACGGCGTGCGAGACAGAGTCCATCGTCCCCCACCCGGCTCAAACGAGCGGCCTATCCAACGATTAACCGTATGCTCTTAGATCATCATCATTTTTGTTAAAGGGGAACATCAGATCCCAAACCACACGGATAACCAACCGGTCCTTGAGAGGCTATAATAAGGTAGATACTATATAGTAATGCAACAATGAGTAGGAATAGAGAGCCATACCTGACTTACCTGCCAAGCAAAATGACATTTTTTGTTTTTTGATTTTTGGATTTTCTGACTTATATGACACAAACACACAAAGAGATAAGCAAAACATAGCAATAACATAACCACAAAATGAACGAAGAATAACACAACATAGCATAATGGCATAACGAAGGGTGAACTGACATACTAATATATATAAAACACCACATGAACACAAGCATGAGAACGGAGAAAATGGTGGGGTATGACAACACGCGGCGGGACAACACACACGGTTGGGACCAGAACATAGTAGGACAACACACCATGCGGGACAAAACCACGTGCAGTGGGACAGAGATACTTAGGACGAGGACATCTGGGACAACCACAGGGGAGACGACATAACACATGTGAAACCACCACAAATGGGACAAGGACACATGCAACACATGGGGGAATGAGACAACATGTGGAACTAGAATATGCATAGGTGGGACAAGGACACATGGACGACGACCACAGGGGGACAAAAGGTACGAACAACACATGTGCGGGATGAAAACAACATCACATGGCAAAATAAGCCAACATGGCGGGACGAAAACATAGTGGGATGAAAACATGATAGACACGGAGGGACAAAACACGTGTGACACGGAGGGACATAGATACGTGTGACAAGGATACGGCGGGATAGAAGACATGACAAGTACGCTCTTCAATCAAATCCCAAGATCAGAATGGAGCAGAACCGCCAGGTTCAAAATCATGAGGCAGAGCCCTCTCATGGAAACATGATGAAGTGAGGCAAGTAAAAGTTGAGAAGGTCATAAGCTTCAGAACAGATCATGAGATAAGATTGAAGAAGGGAGAACAGATCAAAAAATGTGAACAAGAGCCAGATAGATCAAAATATGGAGAGAGGAAAGCTTGAGTACATGCGACCTACAACCTGTACACTTAACAAATGAATCATACTTGTCCAAAAAAAAAAAAAAAATTGGCTGGAGGAAGTCCCCAAAGGCTATCCACTGTTAATTCTCCCAAGATTCAGGCCCCTAACCATCAGGCTTCTACCGGGGTATTCGGGGACCCTCCTTCGGCGGCAGGCTTGAATACTGATTTCTCCATTAAGCAGGATCCTGTGGTTGAACCCCCTGTGGTTGGCATCCAGTCCAAGGACTCCTCACCCCTTGTGGTTGAGCCCGACCCTGCTCCACCTGTGCCTTCAGAGCTCCCTTCAGCACAAATGTTGAGTAACACTGGTGTTTTAGCCCTTGTTCCAGAATTAGCCATTGTTGATAAGCAGAGAGACTCACTGAGTACGGATAACCTCCCAGAGGCTGAGATGTTATCCAGATGTCAACAAATCACTGTCTCTGCTGGAATCACCAACACTCGGATTTTACTTAAAGAACAATCAGGAGTTGTGACTAGAGCGATGAATAGAGCTAACTCCATGGGTAAGCTCTCCTTTCCTCCCTTACTGTAATGTCTTTTCTTATATGGAATGTCAGAGGCATTGGTAATGACTTAACTGTTGCCAGACTTAAGCTTCTTATCAAAAGTCACAACATTCATTGTCTTGCTATTCTGGAGCCAAAGATTCAAAACGACAGGCTTGATCAGACTTGTAAAAGATTGGGTATGGACAAAGCAGTGGCTAATGGTGATGCAAATGCCCATATCTGGGTTATGTGGAAGAATCCTGTGGATCTGTCAATCCTTTACAAAGATGACCAACAAATTACTCTTAAGCAAAATTCTATGGTTCTGTCAGAATATCATATGACTGTGGTGTATGCTAAGTGCTCAGCTGCGGAAAGGCTTGCCCTCTGGACTTCCCTCCTCAATACTCATATGCAAATTTCTGGGCCTTGGATGGTGGCAGGGGATTTTAACTGCATCATTGATCCGGATGAGAAGCTAGGAGGTCTTCCACCATCTTTATCTTCGATGTCTGATTTTAAGGACTGTATTAATGACTGTGCTCTCACTGATGCTGGCTATATGGGCTCAAAATACACCTGGCATAATAACCAAAGTGGTAACAAAGGTATTTGGGCAAGGCTAGACAGAATTCTTGTTAATGGCCCCTGGCAAATATCCATCCCTATTACTATTGATCATTTATCTAGAGAAGCTTCGGACCATGCTCCATTACTAGTACAGCTAGCTAGCTTGTCCAAGCACAAATCTAGATTTTGCTTTCAACAAATGTGGACCACACATGAATTATTTCTCAAGGATGTACAATTAGAGTGGAGTAATAGTCCCCTGGCTACTTCTGCCCTGTCCACCCTTTTTTTAAAGCTTAAATCCATGAGGAAAATGCTCCTGACTTGGAATAAGCAGACATTTGGAAATATTCACAACAATACTATGGCTGCTGAAGACGCTGTACTGAAGGCAGAGTTCCACTATGATGCTAATCCATCTCAGGCTACTTTTGAAAATCTTGAGGCTGCTAAATCTGACTTGTCATCCACTCTACTACAGCAAGAGAGTTTCTGGAGACAAAAATCAAGGATCAAATGGCTAGCTGAAGGTGACAAAAACACAAAATATTTTTATATGACTACTGTTGCTAACAGGAAAAAGAATGTGATCTCCCAACTGAGAACTGCCGTTGGCACTCTAACCTCAAACCATGATGAGATGAAGGCTATTGCTGTTGACCATTTCAAAAAAGCTTTCTCCTCTCAATATCACCAGATTGATGAGGAGTTTCTTAGCAATATTCCTCTGGTGGTTACCCATGCTGACAATGATAACTTATGTGCTATTCCTTCAGATCATGAGATCAGAGACACAGTTTTCCAAATGTCTCCAGATAGTGCCCCTGGTCCTGATGGTTTCTCGGGAGCCTTTTATCAAAAGACCTGGCCAGTTACTGCTGATGTGATTATCAAGGCTGTTCAGGAATTCTTCATTGATAAGAACACACTGCCTCGTTTTCTGACTGCCACCCTTATTGCTCTTATCCCCAAAGTTCATAATGCCACTGATATCTCTGAATACAGGCCGATCAGTCTTTGCAATTTTGTGTATAAGGTTATATCTAAAATCATCAGCAACAGACTAGCTCATATACTGCCTAGTATCATTTCTCCTGAGCAATCTGCCTTTGTGAAAGGCAGATCAATTGTGGAGAACATTGCCCTTGCCCAAGAAATGGTTCATGAGCTGGGTAGAAAAACCAGAGGGAGCAATGTGATTTTCAAACTGGACATGGCCAAGGCTTACGATCGTATAGAGTGGGATTTCATTTATTCTGTGCTCTTCAAGTTTGGATTTCGCTCTGACTTTATAGATCTTCTCAAAGCTATGCTGGGCAACTGCTGGTTTTCTGTCCTCCTGAATGGTGATTCTGCAGGCTTCTTTCACTCCACAAGGGGGGTCCGCCAAGGTGATCCTCTGGCCCCTGCTCTTTTCATAATAGCTGAGGAAGCTTTAAGCAGGGCTATCCGTAAAGCTCAGTGTGAGGGCAGGGTGGACTGGTACGCAGGCCCCAACCGGTGCCCCAACATATCTCATCTTCTATTTGCTGATGACACCTTAGTCTTTAGCAGGGCCAATGCTTCCTCTATTAAAAACCTGATGGATATTATCAAAGATTATGAAAATGCTTCTGGTCAGCAGTTAATGTGGGCAAGAGTGGCTTCTTCACCCATCCAAAGGCCAAGGCCTCTACCATCAAGAGGATTCGGGACATTACTGGTTTTACTCACCATTCATTACCTCACAAATATCTGGGCTACCCTCTCATTTATGGCAGATCAAAGAAAGCTTATTTCTCTGGTATTGTCTCCTCCATCTAGAAGAGAATAGAAGGTTGGACTGCTACCTATCTCTCTCAAGGGGCCAGAGTGGTGCTGTTGAAACACATCCTCACTTCTATCCCAATTTACTCCTTAGCATCATCTCCCCTGCATATTGGCATTCACCAGACTTTAGACCGTTCGTTTGCTAATTTTTTCTGGGGATCCTCTACTAAAGGAAATAAAAGACACTGGATTTCTTGGAACAAATTATGCAAGCCTGTCAACATGGGAGGTCTTGGCATTCTCTCTTTGAGACAGCTGGAATTGGCCTTAAGGGTCAAAATGCTATGGAAAGCTATTCACTCACAGTCCCTCTGGGCTGACTATTTCAGGGATAAATACATCAGGGGAAGGCATCTTTCTGAGATTCAATTCAAGGAAATGAAGGGGCATTCTAAGCGAAGCTGGTCTAAAGCCAAGGACCTGATTCTTCAACACAAAAAAGTCATAGTTGGAGATGGCTGTTCCACCAATTTCTGGAAGGACACTTGGATTGGAGACAAGCCTCTTATGTCCTATTCTACCACTGTACAACTTCAGCAGCCGAAGGCCACTGTCAGAGAGGTTTTATTACACCCAGCTCCGGAGGATTTGTCTTTAATCAGCCAAATTCTCCCTCATGATATCAAAACAGCTATTACGCACACCAACCTGAACCACTACCGGGACAAAGAGATATGGAGCCCTGCCTCTTCTGGTAACTGCATCACTGCCTCCATATACAAAGCTTCAACCTACAGCCAAGCTTCTGATTTGTTCAATATACCATACAACCGGCTATGGGCTAAGTGGATTCCTACCAAAATATCTTTACACATGTGGAGGATTTTACACAACTGCATTCCCACTGATTCCAGAGTGAATTCCATTGGGATCCCTCTCCCTTCCAAATGCCACTGCTGCAAATCACACAAAGTAGAAGACGTAAACCATCTGTTTCTGAAAAGTGACTGGGCTCGTTCTATTTGGTCTTCTTTTCAAAGATATGGCTGTGAATTTAGAGACCACAATGTCAAATCCATGATAATTAACATTATTCAGAACTCCAAAGCTCACTCCCTGTTCGGCCTCTTCAAACTAGCAGCCGTTGGCTTTGGACTGTGGGAGCTCTGGCTTGCCCGCAATGCAGTTAGGTATGACAGCAAGTCCATCTCTCCCCAAGGCATATTCCACAGTGTGGTTATTCATATCAAACAGGTGCTCAGCATCTCCAACCTTCAGGAAGATCAGAAGCTTGGCCGCACCATCCTTGGCCACTTTGGCATATCTACCACTCCCCGGGCTTCTCCCCTTGTTAGAATTGTCAAATGGGCTTGCCCCCCTGGCCCTTTCTCAAGGTTAACACCGATGGAGCGCACAAACAGGCAGGTCAATCTGGTGGAGGAGGCATCATTAGAAACAGCCAAGGCCACATGGTATTGGCTTTCTCTCATTACTACGAAAACTGCCCAAGTCTTGTGGCTGAAGCTAGGGCCTTGGCCGATGGACTTAAATACCTCAATTTACTCCCTCCTCACTTTGCTCTGGTTGAGAGTGACTCCCTCACTCTTATTCAAGTGATCAACAGGAGAATGGACTGCCCTTGGGAGATTCTCCCCTTTGTCAGAGAAATCTGGAATTGTTTTTCTCAGATCAAGAGTTTCTCCCACATATTCAGAGAAGCTAACCAAGCAGCAGACTCCTTAGCTAATTTTGCTTGTCAATCATATTGTAATTCCTTTTTTATTTCTCAGCACGACCTCCCCACTGTTACAAAGGGTGCTGTTAGACTAGACAAGCTAGGTATTCCTAGCATTAGAAAGATGTAATTCTTTTTCCTTTATGATCAATAAAACTCCCCCTGGTAGTGATTTAGACTGTGGGCATCCACATCCTACATCACCACTAGGCAGGGCTTCATAAAAAAAAAAAGAAAGGAACAAAAAGATAAATATGTTTAGATTTTTGACAATTTTTTGTTGTTTTTTTGGATTTTCAACAATATTTGATTTTTTTGGATTTTACAATATTTGATTTTTTAGAATTTGATTTTTTTGAATATCTAATTTTTTTTTGGAATTTTGAAGTATTTGATTTTTTTGGAATTTTTGACATCTGACTATTTTTTGACGAAGTAATCTGCAACACCCAAAGACGGGCTTAAACTATTGGCTAGGGGTCGTCGTCCCTCCCCCTTTCATTAAAGATTTCCCTTGAGCAGGGCGTGCATATGAGGGTGACTTGTCACAACTAACTGCCTCTAAAGAACGGTGCCCCTACTAAGGCCATATCCGGGATACAACCTAGCTTAAGAGGGAGAAACAGAAGAAAAATTAGAGATAAGCTTTATGCAGGATGGGAAATATCAGGACTTGAATTCCTTCCAGGGCACTACCCCTCAAAGATACAGTCTGTTGCGCTGGGGCTTTGTCTTTAATTTTGAGACCCATATTTATAGGCATGCATGCGACAGGGCTCATGACTGTCCCGCGGAGAACTGTATTGCCACTCTTGCCATGCCTTTGATTCATAATTTTGCATTTGATTCATTTTGATTTATGATAGCCCTTATTGGCTAGATATAGCATGAAAGCTCATTTTTGAGGGTCAAGACTGCCCCTATTTGAGACCTCTCTCGTATTAGGAGCACCTAGGTTGGTCATCTCATTCGTCAATCTCTTCCCCCTGCACTCGGCTGAGTAGAGAAAAGAAAAGGCCTTTGTGCATACCCAAAGTATGGCCAAAGCAGCAACGGTGTGCCTCAGAGGAATCGGCTAAGGCTTGCCGTGAAGTGTATAAAAAAACCCATACTCAAAGGTCACCCTCAATAATCGGGGAAAGAAACTAGACTCACAGTGCGGAGCTATCACCAGCCTAAGGATGTTGCAGAAGCGACTTCATTTTGACTAAACTAAGCAAACTTCTTAAGGCCGCTCAAAACATGTTGAGGAGACCACATTATAACCATGCGCAGGAATAACAATAAGAGTAATAATGATAATAGCATATTCTTGCAAAAAAAAGATACCTTGCAAATCCATAGCGTGGAAGTAGCATCATGAAGCGATCTTGATCATCAAGTTTTGAGCAGCACGAGCTTTTTTTTCCTCGCTTGATAGGATAAAAAGTAGAGGATAGCAAAGGGTTGAAAATTCCTTTACACGGAGGAGCAGCAGACACCAAACTGGACGAAGAAGGATTAAAAAGGAAGAGAGACGAGGGCTAGAACTCTCTCGTTAAGGCGTAGAGACCCTGATAATAAGGAACCAGATACATAATAAATAGATCAGTTGAGATCAAGGCGGACTAAAGCCTCGAAAATAGCATGAAAAGGGGTGATGACCCCGAAAGGGTGAAGAAGAGTGAATAGGAAGGTGAGAAGGAAAATCATCCGATGTGGTCGGAGAAAAGGAACAAGAATATCACTCGACAGGGTTAGTGAAAGAGAATAGGAGACACCCGACAAGGTCAGAAAATAAGAAGGAGAATCACCTGACAGAGTCGGGGAAGAAGAATGAAAATCACCCGACAGAGTCAGGGAAGGAGAATGAAAATCACCCGACAGAGTTGGGGAAGGAGAATTAGAGACGGAACCTGGAGATATCGGAGGAGAAGGATCAGAAGAAGAAATCCCTAGATCGGGACGAAAGGATGACATGGGCCGAGGCCTAAGATAGTAAGAATAAGGAGAATCCGGAGAAATCGGATGAGAAGAGTGGGGGTTTACGGACCCGGGAAGAGAGGAGAAGATCATGGACGTGGGATTGGAATAAGGAAAGTACACCACCTAAGGGTGGAAGCTGAGTAGAAGGAAAGATGAATGAACAGACGGGGAAGAGGGAGTGGACCCCTGAGTGCACAATCGACGGCCCTTGAACCGGAGCCGCCACTTTTTCTTGGCAGAAATTTCCTTGAAATAAACCAGCCTGGCACGGACTCGGGCCTTTGGGCTTCTTGATCTATAGTGTCTTCTCAAATAACAGGCCCATCTGACATACGGCCTAGCCTGGTTATGGACATGCAGCTTCATCGGGGCGGTTGCCCCTAGACATCTGGTGCTAACAACAGTAGATGGACCTTCTTGGACAAATAACCCTTCAGAGTGATGAATATCACAAACCCATGGGGCTTTGTCTCTCGGCACTAGAAGCATGAGATTCGGCAACTCCACTCGGAACTCAGCCTTGAAGCACAACTCCCTTGATAGAAGAGATGGGTGAAGATGAGGGAGAGTAATACACGGCGTTGACATGGCCGGCTTGCTAATAAACCGAGGGAGATTGCATAGAATGTGCAGAATGTCCTTGGAAAGTGCAAAAGATACGGCCAATTGTCCCTTGAATAGAGAATGCATCAAACTTTTGGCGGCCGTATGAGTTAGCACAATACGGGTAGAGAACCCCTCTTGGCCAATGAACTGAACAGCAATGGAGCGAGAAGTAATAACAGCTTCAACGGTGAGTCCTCCAGCGAGCAAAGAGATTGCCACCGGTCTTGCTCTTAAAGAAACCGGCACCAATGCAAGGGAACTCTTCTTGACAACTATCTTCGGAGGTAGAGGCTCATCAGTCCCAAAGTAGCCAGAGACCAGGACGCGTATCGGCATCCAACAGATAAACTCTTGAAACTTAAAATGCAGAACTGACATAGAATCATCCTGACTTAGCTCATTGTCTCCCCGGGGACCAGACCCGAGGGGCACCATGGGTAACGCACACCCACTCTGTGGTGTGGAAGTAGGTGGGGGAATAGGTTCGGAAGACGCGGAGGTTTCAACGGGGATGGGGGTGTCGAGTGGTGGCAAAAGTGATGTGGCAATGATAGGCTCGGGTTGGGATAAAGGTGGAGGCGGAGATGATGGAGGTTTAGGCGATGGTGAGGGTGGTGGAGATGGCGTAGGCACTGAGGGTAGTGGAGATGGAGGCGGTGATGAAGACAAAGGGGAAGGCCGCGACGCCCATCGTCGACGTATCGACACAATGCATCGAGTGGTGTTGGTAGTGGAAGCGGTGGTAGCAGAATGAACGGAGGAAGGGGAGGCACTAGCCTGAGCAAGGGCTTGGGTAGGTGAAGGCAATGAAGGCGGGGTAAGAGATGGTGAAGGTAATGAGGTAGGTGATGGAGCAGGTAGAGATGATAGGGTAGGCGATGGCCTAGGTGAGGGAATGGTGATAGATTAGATGACGGAGCGGGCGCAGTGCCAGATGAAGAATCACAGGGGTGCCCCTGGCCTTGTAGTGATGGAGACGGCTGCCTGGGCGGCGCCTGCTGTTGCTGTTGCTTGCTGTGAAGATGTAGAACAACCTTACGAATCGCGGCCCAATCGATCCTTTTCTTATCTTCCAGGTCGTAAATAAACTCCCAGAACTCGGGGCAATCCTCAACCAAATGCCCCTGCTGGCGATGATAATCATAAAATTGGAGCAAATCCCCAACCGCGGGTTAGCAAGGCACAACCGGAGGAGCGGCAACGCGTGAGTGGCCAACAAAGCCCGAAAAACATCTGTAAAACACTTCAACAATGGATGATGAGGAGCCCGCTTCGGGCAAGGCGGATGCCGGGGGATATGTCGTGGAAAAGTGGGTTGTGGAGATTGCGGAGATGGAAGTGAAGGTTGCGTAGGCAATAGTGCTTGGCCGATGGCGGAGGGATTTGGTGAAGGCATATGTGGAGTGGGATGAGGGGGTATATAGACGACATCTACTTCCTCAGGGTGTGGTGTTCCCTTGACCGGAAGTGGAGAACAGGCGGAGACACATTAGGGTATGAATAAGCGGATGGCTGACTCGTGGAGGGTTGACTTGCGGAAGTGTACGGGTATGTAGAAGCGGAAGGTAGACTCGTGGAAGGATGACTCGTGGAGGTTTGATACGTGGAGGTTTGATACGTGGAGGTGGATGTGGTGTAAGGCTGACTCTTGGAGGGCTGACTCATGGGAGAATAGAGTTGACTTGTGGAGGGTGAGGTGTAAGTGGAGGTGGATGGTCGAGGCTCGGGGTCAAGGGAACCGTGGATTTGCTAACGAACGAAGCGGACTCGGCTGTATAGTTGCTGTCAGGAGGTAATGTCGTTGAGGGCTAAGATGAAGCGGGACTCGGGCGTTGCATTGGAAATCAACATCTTGATCAGTTCTTGTTCTGGAATGTGCCCCGGGACCCTGCGTGGTGAGGCGGCGCTAGCAGTCGGCAAAGGTGCAGAAATCCTCTTCGGGCTTCATCTTCTCATGGGCCAGATCCACTGTAGAATACCTGGGCCCAACCTGATCTGATATTGCTGAAGAAATTTCTCTTGAACAGCTTGAAAATTTACAACCTGCTCTTGCGGCAATGAGAAGAACCAATCCCGAGCCGGGCCTTCCAATGACAGACCGAATAGATAAGCCATCAAGCGTTGGTCATGTCGAAATTGGGCCGACTCATAAAGAAACTCCTTCAAGTGCACATATGGGTCACCGACTCCACCATAACGGTGATATGCTGGAATTTGAGAAGATGGCGGGAGCCGAAGATTTTTGAAAGCGAATGGAACACTTAAGGAAGATTTGGGATCGATTTGACGTTGGAGTTCATCAAGCTGGCATTGGGTTTGAGCGATCATCTCCTGAGTAGGGAGAGATCAAGAAGAAGATGGGCCAACTTGAGCAAGAGATTGTGAATATGAACCAAGATGATGACATTGGGCCAGATAAAGGGATCCGGACTGAGGAGAAGGGAAGTACATTCTTGGAGTGGAAGGATATGCAGGCCTGGAAGACACATTAACGTGAGGACCCATTGGACCAATAACATAAGCTGAAGAAGGATAAGGCCCATTATGAGAATAAGGCCCATTAAAATGATGAGGCACATTAAGATGGTTTGCAATAAGGCGTTGGGCCTGGGCCGGGTCCATTTGGTGAACAAGGCTGTTGCATCCCTACGGTTTTGATGATGTCTCACACTATAAATCAATCTTCTATCTCTAGAATAATTCATGCTTCATCATGTAGGACTGTGCAGTTCATATGGCTGTCAGATAAATATGCACTACTTGATCATGTCTACACACTATCTGCATAGTCTGTACACTGATGGGTCGACGCTCCACCTCTGATGGGTCGACGCTCCACC
Organism: Amorphophallus konjac; assembly: GCA_022559845.1. Taxonomy (NCBI): domain Eukaryota; kingdom Viridiplantae; phylum Streptophyta; class Magnoliopsida; order Alismatales; family Araceae; genus Amorphophallus; species Amorphophallus konjac. The sequence continues at coordinate 49,513,742 of CM040124.1, read as the reverse complement.
TCTGGTGGGTCGACGCCTCCTTTACTCTCCAAGTCCATACATTGAATTTCATATTCAAAGTATGTACATTGGTCTTCACCTGAAGTCCATACATTGAACTTCATATTCAAAGTCTGTACACCCTCCGCTAAGCCTTCAGAGTCTGTACAGCCATTCCTTGAGTTCAAGTCCATACAACGGCACTGTAGCCTGCATCTAAAGTGTATACATCCTTTCAAGGGGTCAAGTCTATACATTCTCCCGTTCATTCCAAAGTCTTCACATCACCCTTCATCTTCCAAGTCTATACATCCAGTTGAACTCCAAGTCTATACACCCTCAGTTGAACCCCAAGTCTATACATCGTCTGCCATTTCAAAGTCAATACACTTGTCCCTCGTCTCACACATCATGACCCAAAGTTTGTACAGCCTCTAGTCACTGTACAAGTCCATACACTGGCTGCACTGTACAAGTCCATACATTGGCTTGGGCATCCAAGTCTAGACATTGTTTCACTATTCATGCCTTGATTCGAAGTCTGTACAGCGAGCGGTGTTCATCAAAGTCTGTATACTGCTTGGCGCTCACCAAGTCTGTACAACGCTTCAAGCGTTCCAATGTCTATACAAGGCTTGCATCATTAAGTCTAGACATTGCACTGTAGCTTCCCTAGTTGAAGTCTGTACATTGCTGATCGAACGTAAGTCTATACGTTCCAACCTATTCCTACGTTCCTTCTTTAGCTACACCCTAAGTCTACACATTGGCAAGGTGTATTCATCGTTCATGCAAGTCTGTACAGCCAACGCCTTCATTAATTCCAAGTCTGTACACTGGTTCTCAGGCGTTCCAAGTATGTACATTGGTTCAGGTTTACCAAGTCTATACAGTGCTTCAATAGTCTCCAAGTCTATACAGCATGCCTTCACGTTCAGAGTCTATACACCATTCCTCAAAGGCCAAGTGTATACATTGTCCATATGTTCAAAGGTTTCTAGTCTATACATTGGATAGACTCGTTCATGCCTTGTTCATCTCAAGCCTGTACACTGCCTTTCACATGCACTCTATAATCAAGTCTGTATAGTCCCTTGTTCGCAAGTCTATACACTCTATTCCTTCAGACACTTCACAGAAGTTAACATTCCCCTCTGTCATGTTAATGCATCAGATTTCAAGTCAATACACTGAGGACGCTGAAGGCCTTCAAGTGTATACACTCTCAAGTTGTTCATACTTGCGTTAATTGCTGTTTCTAAGTCTACACATTCGATGCCTTCATGCATTGTTCTCATCGAAGTCTATACATTGAAGTCTATACATTGCATACAGTTGTGATTCACAAGTCTATACATTGCATACAGTTGTGATTCACAAGTCTACACATTGCTGCTCTTCATTACAAGTCTTTACACTTGTCCTCCTTCACTCGACCAACTCTATACATCCATTGCCTTGCCTGCTGAATGAAGTCTACACACTGAGGTCGCATGAACACTTACAAGTCCATACACTGAGCTCGCATGAAGAACTTCAAGTCTATACACTCGAGGGCTTCATACACTTCACAGAAGTCCATACATTTCCTCTATTATGATAATGCATTATTCAGCTAGTCTATACACTGAGGTCGCTTGAAGACTCACAAGTCTATACACTCTCTCAGTGTACACACTTGCTCATTTGCTGTTCTAATGTATATACATTCGTTGATATCTGACTGAACTAACTAATCACATTTTCTTATCTATGCCTGTAGATGATTCAGGTCAATGATTGGGCACGTGAATCGAGGATGATGCCTGGCACGTGATCCGAGAATACTCTGGAAAATGAGGGAACGAGACTCACTCGTGTAAAGGCCTGAAACTCAGGTCGAATGCCATATAAAAGGTGCCTTCTGCGATTAGATGGAAAGAACTGGAGAAAAAAAAGCTGAATAGCAGAATTCCTGAGCAGAAGAAGAAAAGAGAGAGAGCCTCCACGTTCCAGAAAGAAGATAGAGAGAAAAGATTTGAGAGTATTGTTGTGAGAGAAAAGTCTGAGTGAGAGAGAAGAGTCCAATTTGCTTCTTCGGAAGCTACATTTGATTTTGGTTTTTCTGAAACGATTTGTGTTCATCGTTGGTCTTGTTTACATTTCTATTTTTACTTTCATTTCTTCATATCTCTGATTTTGATTTGTTACCCTCCAGTGTTTGGAGGAAGGGAGAGTTACTCCGGTTCCCCTCTGGGCTGCAGAGGAAGAGAGATCTGTGATCTCTGGTTTTGCTAGTGACGGGTTGTCATTAGCAGGTTCCCTCCGGGTTGGAGGAAGGGAGAGGCATCTCCGGTTCTGGTCTTGCTGGTAGCAGGTCCAGGTGTCAAACTGTGTGGCAGCATATTGTTCGCAGACTGAGTCTACAATTTTCTAGCAGTGGCTAGTGGAATCCTCACTCTAGTTCGAGTGAGGGGTGGATGTAGATTGTGGACTACAATCGAACCACCTTAAAATCTCTTGTCTCCTCTGTGGCTTGGTATTATCGTTCGTGCTTTCCTTCTGTTCGGCATTGTGTTTGTGTGTGGACGGCCTCTTCCAATCGCACCTTATTATCATGTCTTAGTTTCTCACTGCGTTAGCTGCATTGTTTAGCCATATCTGAAGGGTTGTATTTCGAAGTAGTGAGTTTCCGCTGAAGTTTTGCAAATTGGGAGTGATCTATTCATCCCCCCCTTCTATATCACTCTTCGATGTGCTAACATTTGGTATCAGAGCAGGTTTGCATCACGTGGACGAACGGTCAGGGAAATGCTAATGGTCCTAGAAGCTTCATGGCTGAAGGTCAATCCATTAGTCGCCCTCCATTTTTTGATGGTAATAATTATCTCTTTTGGAAGAACAGGATGGAAGTGTTTATCAGAGCACAGAGCCACAAGCTGTGGAGGGTAATCACTGTTGGCCCGTATGATCTGCCACCGAACGAGGACGCGTGGACAGATGACCATGTCAAGCTATCTTCACTCAACTGGACGGCGCTGAACATCATCCAGTGTGCTGTTCACCCAGAGGAATATCCCCGTATATCTACCTACAAGACTGCCAAGCGAATGTGGGATGAGCTGCAATTAATCTACGAAGGTACAACTCAAGTGAAAGCCTCGAAGGTAAACCTCTACACCTCAAAGTATGAACTATTTAGGATGAATGCAGAGGAGAATATTACTGAAATGTATGCCAGGTTGTCCTTGATCACAAATACACTTAAGGGGCTAGGGAAGGATCTTGCTGAGGCAGACATAGTTAGGAAAATTCTTAGATCCTTATCCCCAGCATGGCACACTAAGGCCATCGTGATTGAAGAGTCAAAAGATCTGACGACCTTGACAGTGAATGAACTCATAGGATCCCTCATGACCTATGAGATGAATTTTAAAGGAGGTGGTGAAGGAAGTGATAGGAAGGCTAAGAATGTAGCTCTCAAGGCATCCCGCAACAAGAGTAGCGGTAGCAGCAGCAGCAGCAATAGCGGTGAGTCTGATGGCTTCTCATATCTCGACCAGAAGGAGCAAGCAATGCTCACTCGTTAGTTCAGTAAATTTTTAAGGAGAAAGGGGAAGACCTTTAGGAGGAAAAAGCCATACTCCTTTAACAAGAATGTTGAATCTACCAATCATAGGTATAGAAATCCTAAGAGACTGACTTGTTATCATTGTAACAAACAGGGACACATGAAAGGCGAATGCCCAGATCTTCAGAAGAAGGCTCCCTACTTCCAGAAGAAGAACACAAAAGTGCAGAAGAAGAAGAAGCCATAGGCGATGGTCTGCACATGGAGCGAGGAGGAAGAAGATCCTGAAGATACTTCCTCAGAGGAGCATGAAGAAGGAATTTGCCTTATTGTAAACAGTGAAGAGGAGGTAACCAATGTTTTTGAAAATTTTACGATTGATGACTGGGAAGATGCTTATGCTGAGTTATTAGATAAATTCAATTCTCTTAGTAAAGAGCATAGGGTTCTGAAAAGAAAATTTAATACTAATGTTGAAGAACAAACCCAGGTCTGTGAGGAAAATCAGAAACTAAAAGAGCAACTAGAAGAAATGACCTCACTAAGAAGAGAAAATGATAAGCTCAATGGAGAAAACCAAGAAAGTCAAAATCAGCTCAATGAACTCAAAATAAGAATTGAAGAAAGCTTGAATGAAAGTAGAGTGAACTCAGAAAAATATGAAGTTGTTAAGAAAGTCAATGGTGAACTTCTAAAAAATTCCGAGTCCCTTCAAAAAGAGCTGGAAGACAAACAAAAAGTTTTGGAAAACTTTGTCCATGAAAAATCTAGTCTGGATGCTATACTGGGGGCTAGGGTTAACTTCAATAAGGAGGGTCTAGGCTACGACCCAACTAACAAAAGACCCTTACAATTCAAAACCATTACCTTCTGCCCAGAGAAGGGAAAAGAAAAGCTGGACACACCATCCAGCTCAAACAGTAGTAAGGGAACTCAAGGTCAGAAGGAAAGTTCTAAAAATAGTGCTGGTCAACCATTTAAAATGGGAATGAATTCTGTGAAGGATTTCACTAAGCCTACCAATCAGAACATAAATGGTAAATGGACCAAGCAAGTGGACCAGAAGAAAAGCTGGAATTACTACAATCAGATGGGTCCAAAGAGGACCTACTGGAGAAATGATCATCATCTTCAAAAATCTGTTGATCAACAAACTTACAGGAGATATCCTAAGGGTGGCAAGCCTAATGAATGGAATAGAACTTACTTCTCCAGACCAGCTGGACTTAATTTCAATAAACCAGAAGTAAAGGTGCCAGGGAAATCCATGCTGAAGCAAATTTGGATTCCTAAACACTTGATTAGAGATTTGAATAATGTCTTTGGACCCAACTCATCTTGGGTTCCAAATCACTCTGCTTGATGTTATTTGTGTAGGTCGGCCTGGCAGCTGAAGACAACAAGTGGTACCTCGACAGTGGCTGCTCCAGGCACATGACAGGTGACCGATCCAAGTTCAGCAAGATAGAGATGAAGGTAGGGGGTCTGGTCAAGTTTGGAGGAAAGAACAAAGGTAAGATTATTGGAGTTGGTACAATAGGTAAGTCTTCCACAAACTTCATTGAAAAAGTTCTACTTGTGGAAGGTCTTCAACACAACCTGATTAGCATTAGTCAGTTGTGTGACAAGGGTCACAGGGTTGTGTTTGATGATAACTCATGCAAAATCTTTGAAATAAATTCTGATGTGGTTAAATTTGTAGCCAACAAGATTAATAATGTCTACATGGTAGACCTAGATGAGGAATCTGAATCTAATATTTGTTTATCTGCCAATTCTGAAAATGATGCTTTTGAATGGCATAGACGTCTAGGTCATACTAGCTTTACTACTTTAAATAAATTGGTCAAGCATGATTTAGTGAGAGGCTTGCCTAGAATAAAATTCAATTCTATTTCAAAATCATGTGATGCATGTGCTCTAGGCAAACAGACCAGGAATTCTTTCAAATTAAGATCTGAGCCATTGTCCTCTAGACCAATGGAACTCCTCCATATGGACCTCTTCGGTCCTACTAGAACTCAGAGTCTTAATGGGAACAGGTTTGGCTATGTCATCATAGATGACTTCTCTAGATATTCATGGATCTTTTTCTTAGCAAATAAAAGTGATGCATTTCAAAAGTTTAATCTATTTTTCAACAAGGTCAAACAAGAAGGAAAATATAAGATCTGTTCTATTCAATCTGACCATGGAGGTGAGTTTGAAAACTCCATGTTTTCTGATCTTTGTGAAAGAGAGGGACTAACACACATATTTTCTTCTCCCAGGACACCTGAACAGAATGGAATTGTGGAGAGAAGAAATAGAACTGTGGTAGAAATGGCCCGAACTATGCTAATTGAAAGTCAATTACCAAGGAGGTTTTGGGCAGAGGCGGCCAATACAGCTACTTACATAATCAACAGGGCCATGGTAAGACCCATTCACAAGAAAACACCCTATGAGCTTCTAAAAGGTAAGAAACCAAACTTGTTTCATTTCAGAATTTTTGGAGCAAAATATTTTATTCACAACAATGACAAGAAAGATTTAGACAAGTTTGAAGCTAAAAGTTCCCCTGGAATATTTTTGGGATATTCAGAAGTGTCTAGGGCATATAGGGTCTTCAACATAACAGACAAAAAGGTTGAAGAGTCTCCACACATTATTTTTAGTGAAAAGAAAGGTGTTTCTAACAATGAAAATTTTGACAGGGATTCCAATCATGATGGGGAATTCCTAGAAGACCAAGAAGAAGAGAACACTCAGCCAAGTGGAACAGCAAATCCTCCCAACCAGGAAGAGCCAAGAGAAGCAGGTGAGTCTTCAATAAATGTTAGATTTCTTAAAGATCATCCGATAGATAATGTCATAGGCAATCCTGAAGATCCTCTTCGGACTAGGTCTCATTTTAGGAATGTGAATAATGAAGACTTAATTGCTTTAGTCTCACAAATTGAACCCAAATCAATAGAAGAGGCCTTGGCTGATCAAGCTTGGGTCAATGCCATGAGTGAGGAATTGGGCCAGTTCGAAAGAAATAATGTCGGGGAACTTGTTCCAAGACCAGATAATGTTAATATCATAGGAACTAAGTGGATGTTCAAAAATAAAATGAATGAAGATGGAATCATTTCTAGGAATAAGGCCAGATTAGTAGCCAAGGGCTACTGTCAGGAATTTGGTGTAGATTTCGATGAATCCTATGCACCTGTTGCTAGGATGGAGGCTATAAGACTGTTGCTTGCTTTTGCATGTTCAAAGAACATAAGACTCCAACAAATGGATGTTAAAAGTGCCTTTTTAAATGGAGTCATTAAAGAAGAGATTTTTGTTGAACAACCCCCTGGATTTCAATTTTCTCCTCAACCTGACCAAGTTTTCAGGTTAAACAAAGCCTTGTATGGTCTAAAGCAGGTTCCAAGAGCATGGTATGAAAGATTGACTGAATTTCTGATCAGCAAGGGCTACAAAAGAGGTAAAGTAGATCAAACCTTATTTACCAAGGGTACAAATAAAGATCTCCTCATAGTTCAGGTATATGTAGATGACATTGTGTTTGGATCAACTAAGCATGAACTATGTGTTGAATTCTCTAAAATGATGTCTGCTGAATTTGAGATGAGTTTGGTTGGTGAACTAAAGTACTTCCTTGGCCTACAGGTACAATAGCTAGAGGATGGGTGCTTCATCAACCAGACCAAATACACAATGGAACTGTTCAAGAGGTTTGGTATGGAAAACCTGAAGCACATTACAACACCCATGGGTACCAATACCTCACTGGATGCAGATGAGACAGGTAAAGAAGTAAATGCCAAGCTCTATCGAGGTATGATTGGATCTCTTCTTTACTTAACAGCTTCCAGACCTGATATACAATTCAGTGTAGGAATGTGTGCAAGGTATCAGTCTAGACCTACTGAATTATATTTAGCTGCAGTGAAAAGAATTTTCAGATATTTGTCAGCTACTCATTCTCTTGGTTTATGGTTTCCTGCATCACACACATTTGACTTAGTTGCATACACAGATGCTGATTATGCAGGATGTAAACTAGACAGGAAAAGCACTAGTGGTCATTGTGAATTTTTGGGTGGGTGTTTAGTGTCTTGGGGTTCCAAGAAATAACATTCTGTGGCCCTCTCTACAGTAGAAGGTGAATATGTGGCTGCAGGGAGTTGTGGTACACAAGTCATTTGGATTAAACACCAGCTTCAGGACTACCAAGTAGACCTAGGGTGCACACCTATCTATTGTGATAATACCAGTGCCATTAATCTTGCCAAAAATCATGTTTTGCATTCATGCACCAAACACAGAGAGATTAGGCATCATTTCATAAGAGATGAGGTTTCTAAAAGTAATTTTGAACTGATTCATGTAGGCACAGATAATCAGATTGCTGACATCCTCACTAAACCTCTGGATAACGAAAAATTCACAACACTAAGAAGAGAATTATTATACAAATTGTCTTAATTGTGTAGCCTGTCCCTTTTTGTGAGGGGGAGTTCAGTATGACAGTTGGTTAGCTTTCAGAAATGTTGTGAGTGAGGGGGAGCTGGTTGAGCTGTGAGAGGAAGTGTTCTTTGACAAAGTCAAAAAGATTGACCAGATGTGTGTCTTTGCTGGTTTTCATGACAGATCTAGTGTGGTTCTCTCAGACAGTAGAATGTCACTTAATTCTTAAGTCTATAAGTCAGTGATACTAAAGTCCAGTTAGAATCTTTCCTCTGGTATTCCTTCAGAGATCTGGATTAATTGTAAAAAGTATATCTTCCTACATTGTCAATGATTCTGGTTCAGGCCAAAACCTGTATGTCTTGATATCTGACCCAATCAGCTTGAAATCTAGACTTCAAGATTCACTTCAAGTAATAGTCCTTCTGGTATTATTTTCAATCATTCCATCTCTTCAACACAAGGGCTTAACTAAACAAACATGTGTTGTTTTGTTCACTGAGAAACTGGGAGCTTCATCAATGAAATGAATATTTCTCCTATGTCATGAGGTGTCAAATGCTTAAAATGAATGAAAAAGACATGACAAAGTAATGGTGGCTAGCTGGTGAGTAACTGGGGACTCTGGCCTCTAATCAAGGTGTTTCCTCATGTCAAAAGTCACAGTTACTAACTCTGTTCCTTAATAAAAAAAAAGGGGAGGAAGTAATGAGGTACTCACTCTGAGTAATTGGGGATTCAGGCCTCCCATCAAGGTGTCTCCCTAATGTCAAAAGAGTGAATCACCAACTTACTCATTGATCTTCTTGAAAATCATCTCAAAAATTCCTTGTTGTTTTGCAACTAATGGATTGCTTGTCCTCAATACCTTGAGAACACCTCTCTGACTTTGTCTCTTGTTGTCTTTTTGGATTGTTGACAGTTCAGCTATATCTGGCCATACTTGTTAACACCTGCTCTAAATCATACTCTATGTATGCTGATAAACTTTTCTATCATTCTATTTCTCTAGTGTGTACTGGAGTTCGAGAATCTTCACTTGAGTTTAGCACCTCACTTATTTTCTTAAGACTTGCTTGTGTCTTTCTGCACTAAGAAGTTACTGTACTTCTTCTTCATGTCTCCAGCACTTTCATATACTCTGCATGTCCTTTTGCTGATGTCAAAGGGTGAGAGAGATTTTGCAATATCAGTAGATCATGTATTGTTAGGAGTTTTGGGGGAGTATTGTTCATGAGCTAAGGGGGAGATTACCTAGTCATGTGATGGCTTTATCTGAGAATGGGTTGTAAGGGAGCTGAGAGGGAGTGGTTTTTGGAGAAAGAAGTGATTCTGCAGTAGTGCTTAATTTGGCTGTGCTTTCACTTGCCTTGAATTTGCTTTGATTGTTGAAACTGCAGTTAATTTCTTGTTAAGCTTTGATATTGCTTGATTCATAGTGTTGCCATCATCAAAAAGGGGGAGATTGTTGCATCCCTACGGTTTTGATGATGTCTCACACTATAAATCAATCTTCTATCTCTAGAATAATTCATGCTTCATCATGTAGGACTGTGCAGTTCATATGGATGTCAGATAAATATGCACTACTTGATCATGTCTACACACTGTCTGCATAGTCTGTACACTGATGGGTCGACGCTCCACCTCTGATGGGTCGACGCTCCACCTCTGGTGGGTCGACGCCTCCTTTACTCTCCAAGTCCATACATTGAATTTCATATTCAAAGTATGTACATTGGTCTTCACCTGAAGTCCATACATTGAACTTCATATTCAAAGTCTGTACACCCTCCGCTAAGCCTTCAGAGTTTGTACAGCCATTCCTTGAGTTCAAGTCCATACAACGGCACTGTAGCCTGCATCTAAAGTGTATACATCCTTTCAAGGGGTCAAGTCTATACATTCTCCCGTTCATTCCAAAGTCTTCACATTGCCCTTCATCTTCCAAGTCTATACATCCAGTTGAACTCCAAGTCTATACACCCTCAGTTGAACCCCAAGTCTATACATCGTCTGCCATTTCAAAGTCAATACACTGTCCCTCGTCTCACACATCATGACCCAAAGTCTGTACAGCCTCTAGTCACTGTACAAGTCCATACACTGGCTGCACTGTACAAGTCCATACATTGGCTTGGGCATCCAAGTCTAGACAGTGTTTCACTATTCATGCCTTGATTCGAAGTCTGTACAGCGAGCGGCGTTCATCAAAGTCTGTACACTGCTTGGCGCTCACCAAGTCTGTACATCGCTTCAAGCGTTCCAATGTCTATACAAGGCTTGCATCATTAAATCTAGACATAGCACTGTAGCTTCCCTAGTTGAAGTCTGTACATTGCTGATCGAACGTAAGTCTATACGTTCCAACCTATTCCTACGTTCCTTCTTTAGCTACACCCTAAGTCTACACATTGGCAAGGTGTATTCATCGTTCATGCAAGTCTGTACAGCCAACGCCTACATTGATTCCAAGTCTGTACACTGGTTCTCAGGCGTTCCAAGTATGTACATTGGTTCAGGTTTACCAAGTCTATACAGTGCTTCAATAGTCTCCAAGTTTATACAGCCTGCCTTCACGTTCAGAGTCTATACACCATTCCTCAAAGGCCAAGTGTATACATTGTCCATATGTTCAAAGGTTTCTAGTCTATACATTGGATAGACTCGTTCATGCCTTGTTCATCTCAAGCCTGTACACTGCCTTTCACATGCACTCTATAATCAAGTCTGTACAGTCCCTTGTTCACAAGTCTATACACTCTATTCCTTCAGACACTTCACAGAAGTTAACATTCCCCTCTGTCATGTTAATGCATCAGATTTCAAGTCAATACACTGAGGACGTTGAAGGCCTTCAAGTGTATACACACTCAAGTTGTTCATACTTGCGTTAATTGTTGTTTCTAAGTCTACACATTCGATGCCTTCATGCATTGTTCTCATCGAAGTCTATACATCGACGTCTATACATTAAAGTCTATACATTGCATACAGTTGTGATTCACAAGTCTATACATTGCATACAGTTGTGATTCACAAGTCTACACATTGCTGCTCTTCATTACAAGTCTTTACACTCGTCCTCCTTCACTCGACCAACTCTATACATCCATTGCCTTGCCTGCTGAATGAAGTCTACACACTGAGGTCGCATGAACACTTACAAGTCCATACACTGAGCTCGCATGAAGAACTTCAAGTCTATACACTCGAGGGCTTCATACACTTCACAGAAGTCCATACATTTCCTCTGTTATGATAATGCATTATTCAGCTACTCTATACACTGAGGTCGCTTGAAGACTCACAAGTCTATACACTCTCTCAGTGTACACACTTGCTCATTTGCTGTTCTAATGTATATACATTCGTTGATATCTGACTGAACTAACTAATCACATTTTCTTGTCTCTGCCTGCAGATGATTCAGGTCAATGATTGGGCACGTGAACCGAGGATGATGCTTGGCACGTGATCCGAGAATACTCTGGAAAAGGAGGGAATGAGACTCACTCGTGTGAAGGCCTGAAACTCAGGTCGAATGCCATATAAAAGGTGCCTTCTGCGATTAGATGGAAAGAATTGGAGAAAAAAAAGCTGAAGAGCAGAATTCCTGAGCAGAAGAAAAAAAGAGAGAGAGAGCCTCCACGTTCTAGAAAGAAGATAGAGAGAAAAGATTTGAGAGTATTGCTGTGAGAGAAAAGTCTGAGTGAGAGAGAAGAGTCCAATTTGCTTCTTCGGAAGCTACATTTGATTTTGGTTTTTCTAGAACGATTTGTGTTCATCGTTGGTCTTGTTTACATTTCTATTTTTCCTTTCATTTCTTCATATCTCTGATTTCGAGTTGTTACCCTCCAGTGTTTGGAGGAAGGGAGAGTTACTCCGGTTCCCCTCTGGGCTGCAGAGGAAGAGAGATCTGTGATCTCTGGTTTTGCTAGTGATGGGTTGTCATTAGCAGGTTCCCTCCGGGTTGGAGGAAGGGAGAGGCATCTCCGGTTCTGGTTTTGCTGGTAGCAGGTCCAGGTGTCAAGCTGTGTGGCAGCATATTGTTCACAGATTGAGTCTGCAGTTTTCTAGCAGTGGCTAGTGGAATCCTCACTCTAGTTCGAGTGAGGTGTGGATGTAGATTGTGGACTACAATCGAACCACCTTAAAATCTCTTGTCTCCTCTGTGGCTTGGTATTATCGTTTGTGCTTTCCTTCTGTTCGGTATTGTGTTTGTGTGTGGACGGCCTCTTCCAATCGCACCTTATTATCCTATCTTAGTTTCTCACTGCGTTAGCTGCATTGTTTAGCCATATCTGAAGGGTTGTATTTCGAAGTAGTGAGTTTCCGCTGAAGTTTTGCAAATTGGGAGTGATCTATTCATCCCCCCCCCCTTCTATATCACTCTTCGCTGCGCTAACAAAGGCATGATAGATGGGCCATGAGATTAGCCTGTTCCTCGGATGGATCAGAGGGACCACGGGAAGATGGGCCCGCGTAGGAAGAGGATTCCACGTGAGAAGAAGAAGAAAATTGGGAAGAAGAATGATAAAGGGGTTAGAATGATGCTCAATGAGGGAAAATGGAGACTTAATACAAGGAGGGAAGCAAGGGCTTAATGAGCTTGAGAATAAGGGGGGACTGACCCACTAATGTAAAGACCAAGGGAGAATGGGACTGGACAATGGACTAGACAACGGACACATAAAATGGGCTAACCTAAATGGGCCTAACAACAAAGAATATGTGGATGCAACACAAAACACCACTGATGGGCCTGGGCAAGCCCAACTAACATAAACAATGTGATGCGAGAGTTTTCACCCAAGTCAAACAAGTTGATATGATGGGAAATTTTTTAAAAGTTTTAATAGACCTTTTAATGATTTGAGTTAAGAATAATTCCCTCAAGATAGGAATCCTATGGGAATAAGTCCAAACTTTGGGTTGACTAAGGTTAACTCCCTCACACGTATGCAAATGCAAGCCTAAGGGGTGGAAAGGTACAACCGGCCCGACGTCCGTGTGAGAATCCACGGCTCACGGGGACTTACGGACGTCCCGGATAAGATCACCTAGTCGACTCCAAGGAATATGGAGGCGAGAGGATCACTTACCAAGGTAGGAATGAGTCTATGATATGCAATGCATGATCCTATGTGCACCGGAGTGCATGCAATTTCTAGCCTAAAACTAAAAAATCAAGGTAATATTAAATTATGCAAACACAATGATATGAATGCAAACAAAGTGGGAAATCCAAGACAATATGAAGGACAACAATGCAAGACCAAAAAAAGGCACAATCAGGCACTAAAAGATATGAAAAACCATGAATGAGCGATGTACCTTTACATTTGTCCCTGAAACTGCATGCAGATTTTATGCACAAAATGCGAAAATGACGATAATATTTAACTATGCAAACGTGATCCAAATGATGCAAATAAGATATGAATGGAAAGATAATACGAAGGGGAACAAGATGGGACCAAGAAATAAGCAATCCGACTTCGAGAAGGTAATCAAATCCTCGTGGAAAGATGTACCTGTGAACCTGTCCCTGGGTCTACCTGTAGACTTTATGCATAAAACTCAAAAATGAAGGTAAGATTAGACTATGCAAACATGACTCAAATGATGCATATAATATATGGATGGAAAGATGATACAAAGGGCTACAGAATGGGCCCAAGAACAGGGCAATGCGACCCAGGAAGGTAATCAAATTCTCATGGAAAGATGTACCTGTGAACCTGTCCCTGGGTCTACCTACAGACTTTATGCATAAAACTCAAAAATGAAGGTAAGATTAGACTATGCAAACATGACTCAAATGATGCATATAATATATGGATCGAAAGATGATACAAAGGGCTACATAATGGGCCGAAGAACAGGGCAATCCGACCCCAGGGGGCCAAGCTATGCATCAACGAACATGGCCTTGTGAGCACTGCGCCAGAACTGCCAGAATCAGAAAGTGGTCTACCAAATGACCGTTTTTAACCCCTTGTGGTCTACCAAACGACCGCAAGGCTACCAGAAGGCCCTGGCGGCCCAGTGATGACCGCTAGGCTCGTCTTGCGGTCCTGGAGGCGACTGCAAGGCCCTGACAGACCCGAAAACACCTAGAACAGTAGGAAAATAGGGAAAACTCTATCTAAACATGCACATACACACACCCAACTTGCAAAAAAGCATGAACAACGTAATGGGCACTAGGTGTCCCATCGTGATCGCCAAAAAACTGTAGGTTGTTTAATAGTTCTACCCCACCCCCTTAAACGAATATGTGCATGAACATGCAACAATACGAGCAAAGAAAAGGGGGATGGAGATATAAAAGTAAACCGTGATCGCCACCAAGGTTGCAACAATGCCAAGAGATGATGGGATGGCGCCGTGTACCTTAGAAAATGATGAAGAGTTGATCACGCTTAAGGAACGGGTGCGGGAAACGTCGTGGATTACACTGCTTCTCCTTCCAGCCGACTAGAGGAAGAAGGTCTCACGTTGTATTCATGCCCTCATGCAAAACAAAGATGAAAATATAAGAGAAAAACCTATTAGAATATGAAGTGTAATATCTATCCCGAAGTGATGAAATAGGGATAGAAATTGAGGGAGAACACACCGGGGGAGGTTTTTAACCCCTGTGGAAGGGTGCACAAGATAGGTGTGTGTGTTGTGATGATATAGAAACAAATATGAGGGAAAAACACGCAGCATAACTACGGGAATATGCGACGCAATATGGAGAAAAGTGCATGTGTAGCAGAAAACTGTGAAAAGTGTGATGATTTATGAAATTGAGGAAGAGAGAACTAAGAGAATAAAGAGAGATAGAAAGCCCTTGAATGTGAAAATCAAAGATAATACTTCCCTCTTCAGGTTAGTGTTGAAGCAGAAGGTAGACGATGCAGCATGGCTTCACCTCGAATCGAGAAAGAGCCCCCTGTCGCCATTGCGAACTGGGTTCTATTTATAGGAGTGTAGGAAACCCTAGTTCGAGTTTAGGAGATAATGACCCACTTTCGGGGATTTAGGTTGATAAATCTCTAGATAATATCAAGGGTAAGAGTCTCAAGTCGAAGGAAACCAAGGTGGAGGCTTATCTCCCTTGAAAGTGGTGTCAACAAGGAGTCCAAAGAGCCCAGTGTTGACACCCATTTTTTACCGATAAGTTGAGTCATTTCTCTTACTCCCATTTATTGATGTCTCGAGTTATCCGTTACTCGTTGGGATATTTTATGGCACGTTCTGGGATAATTTTATGGGTAGCCTCCCTCCCTGGCTAGTTCTGAGTTGATTCAGGGCTTAATGGGCCTTGGTTTTGGTTGATTGAGTTTTTCTATGAATTTCAAGTGCCCATATACATGTGCGGTCAACGTCCAGCCGTTCATCCAGTTGTGCGGTTGATGGTGGGCCGTCCAAACATTTTAGAGGGTATATTGGTTAATTCTCTGAATTATCATCGACAAGCATTTGTACGGCCTAGGTTTAGCCGTATAAGACCATTGTGCGGTACCTACTGAGCCGTTTATCTCTTAAGAGTCCTAACGTCGGTTGACTGTTCAGGTAATTACATATTTATCTTCTTATTTATCACCGACAGGCTTGGGCGGTTTCCCAGCAGCCGTTCATCTATGAGAGAGTCCAACGGTGAGGTTTTCGGTCATCTCGATGGATAGTTGGATAATATTTTATGTTTATTGAATTTCCTAGTTCTTCACATTACACTAGTAAAGAAAGGGTTGGAAAGGTCATCAAAAGGGAAAGAGTAGAAAAAACATGTCAACACCCCATTTTTTGGCGATCACGGTGGGACACCTAGTGCCCATCGTGTTAGTGATTTACTGACCCTTTCTTTTGCTGTGTTAGTCCTCTTCCTGAAGTGATTGTAGGTTGGGTCACGTTCTCTATCCTCTGGAACTTGCGCTCTCCTACACCTCCACCCTCCAAACCTTTACCTCCACCAGAGCCTATCATCGATGTCATCTCTCCGCCGCTCGCATTGCCTTCGCCCACACTTTCCAAGCCCTTTACCTCCGCTTCCCCATCTATCTCTACCCCACGGAGCGGGTGCTTGCTACCTTTGGTGCCCCTCGGGTCTAGTCCCCAGGGAGATAAAGAGCCGAGACAGGCTTGGATTATGCATTACAAGCTTCAAGATTTCATTTGTCGCATGCCGGTCCGAGTCCTGGTCCCTGGCTATTCTAGGGATAATGAGCCTGCACTTGCTATGAAGATGGTTTCTAAGAAGAGTTCCTGTGCACTGGTGCCAGTTCCTTCAAAAGCGAGGCCGGTGGCAATCTCTTTGCTCGCCGGAGAATTCACTATTGATGTTGTTATCACCTCTTGCTTGATTGCTATTCAGTTCACTAGCCCAGAAGAGTTTTCCACCTGGATGGTGCTAACCCACACGGCCTCCAAAAGTTTAATGAATTCAGCATTCAAGGGGCAATTGGCTGTGTCTTCGAGATTGGCCAGGGGCATTCTGCATTTCTGTCTCATCTCCCTCAGCTTATTGGTGAGGCGGCCACGTCAACGTCGCGCATCACCCTCCCTCAGTTCCGTCCTGCGCTTCTAGCAAGGGAGTTATGCTTCATGCCCAACTGTCGAGTGAAGATGCCAAAGCTCCATGTTCTACTGTCGAATGACAAAACTCCATTGCTTCCTTATGTTAATCCCAAGGAGTCGACGGTTCTGGAATGTCCTTCTATGGCTAGCACCGCGCAGCTAGGGGCAACCGTCCCGATGAAGCTACATATCCATGACCGGGCTAGGCCGTCTACCAGATGGGCACGTTATTTGAGAAAACATTGCAAGATAAGAAGCCCGAAGGCCCGAGTCCACGCCAGGCGGAATTGTTGCAAGCAGATTTCTGCCAAGAAGAGGCGACGACATAAGTTCAAGGGCCAACAGTTGTGCATTCGGGGGCTCACTCCATCTCCTTCTTCTGTCTCTTCATCTTTCTTTCAGTCATCTTTTATGTTGCTCAGTTCTTATCCTTGGGTGGTGTACCTTCCACCACCTGACTACATTTCTACCATCTTCTCCTGTCATCACCATTTTAGGTCTCGGCCTACGTCCTCCTCTTCCCCTGTTCCAGGGGCATCTTCTAGTTTTATTCCCTGGGTATGTCCGGATTCCGCTTCTCATCCTTTTCCTCTGACCTTGTTGGGGGCTCCTCATGCTCGTTCCCCGACCATGTCGGGTGATTACCCTTTTCTTTCCCTGACCCTGTCGGGTGGTTGTCATTCTGCTTACCCGACCCTGTCGGGTGTTTATCATTTTCTTTCCCCGACCTTGTCGGGTGATTCTCATTCTCCTTCCCCGACCCTGTCGGGTGATTCTAATTCCTTTTCTCCGACCACGTCGGATGATCACTCCTCTTCCCTCTTATCTTTGTCACAATCTTTTTATGGTTCGTCTATTCTTTCTATCTCACCTTTTCAGGGTTCTCACCCTTTTTCTTGATATTTTCGAGACTTTAGTCCGCCTTGATCTCAGTTAATCTCTGTTTATTCTATATCTGGTTCCTTGTTATCAGGGCGTCCGTGCCTTAACGAGAGAGTTCTAGCCCTCGTCTCTCTTCCTTTTTATCCTTTTTCATCCAGTTTGATGTCTGCCGCTCCTCCATATCAAGGAATCTCTACACTTTGCTATCCTCTCCATTTTGTCTTGGCAAGCAAGGAACATAAAGCTCGTGCTGATCAAAGCTCGTTGATCATGTTCACTTCGGGATGCTACTTCCACACCATGGATTTGCAAAGGTATCATTATTTTGTGCAAGAAATGTGCTTTCATTCCCATTGTTTCTATTGTTTCGGCACATGCTTATAAGGTTGATTCCTTAACATGATTGAGTGGCTTTAGAAGCTTTTGTTTAAATTCGATTTTAAATTTGTGTCAAATAAGAAGTTAGCTTCTGCAGCATCCTTAGGCTGGTGATAACTCCGCGCTGGGAGTCTAGTTTCTTTCCTTGATAGTTGAGGGTGACCATTGAGTCTGGATTTTTTACACACTACACGGCGAGCCATAGTCGATCTCTCTGAGGCACACCGTTGCTGCTTTGGCCATACTTTGAGTATGCACAAAGGCATTTTCTCTTCTCTGCTCGGCCAAGTGTAGGGGCAAGAGATTGATGGATAAGATGACTAACCTAGGCACTCCCTAATACGAGAGAGGTCTCAAATAGGGGCAGTCTTGACCCTCAAAAGTGAGCTTTCATGCTATATCTGGCCAATAAGGGCTACCAAAATGAGAAAATAAATCAATGCAAAATTATGAATCAAAATCATAGCAAGAGTGGCAGTACAGTTCCCCGCGGGACGTCATGAGCCCGGTCGCGTGCGTGTCTGATAAATATGGGCCTAAAAATCAAAGACACAAAGCCCCGGTGCAACATACCTACTCTTTGAGGGTAGTGCCTTGGAAGGAATTCAAGTCTTGATATCTCCCATCCTGCACGAAGCTTGTCTCCAATTTTTCCTCTGCTTCTCCCTCTTAGGCTGGGTTGTATCCCGGGTATGGCCTTAGTAGGGGCACCGTTTTTTAGAGGCGGTTGGTTGTGGTAAGCCACCCTCACGTGCACGCCCTACTTAAGGGAAGCCTTTAAGGAAAGGGGTAGGAATGACGATCCCTGGCCAGTAGTTCGAGCCTGTCTTTGGGTGCTGCGGATTGCTATTTCAAAATCTAAAAAAATCAAATATTGTCAAAAATCTTAAAAAATCAAATATTGTCAAAAATCTAAAAAAAATCAAATACTTCAAAAAATCAAAAAAAAAATCAAATATTGTTGAAAATCTAAAAAAAATCTAAAAAAATTATTAAAAAATCTAAAAAAATATGTTTTTTCATGCATTCGCATTTGTTTTAAGGACAGATACGTAATCCGTTTGCTAAGTGTACATGTTGCAAGTACTCAGGCATTCCTTGCTATATCTTTGCGCTCTGCCTCCTATCCACATCTCTGATCTGTTCTTTCCTTCTTCGATCCAATCTCTCGATCTATTCTGAAGCTCATATCATTCCCAATCAATTTGAACAATGATCATATCTTTATGAGAGGGCTTTGCCTCACGATTATGAACTTGACGGTTCTGCTTCATTCTGATCTTGGGTTTCGATTGAAGTGGATATTTGTTTATGTCTTTTGTCCCGCCGTGTCCTTATCACGTGTTCATATCCCACCATGTTGTCCAACACATGTTATTTTGTCCCTCACTGCATGTTGTTAGTCATCTAGTCATCCCTTTGTGTCTTATACTCTTGTCCCAACCGTGTGGTTATCCGTCATGTTCTTATCACAACCGTGTGTTGTCCCACTACGTTGTTGTCTTGTCACACCGTGTTCATGCATGCATGTTGTTTCTGTTCATACCATTGCATATGTGCTCGTTTGTCTTTGTTATGTTATGTTGCATTGTCTCCCATCTCATTTTCGCTATGTTTATATTTGCTTGTTTATCATGTTTATCTTATACATGAAAATCCATAAAAATCTGAAAATGAAAATCCAAGAATTATGTCGTTTCACCTGCACAGGTAAGTCAGGTATGGCCTTCTGTCCCTATGTCTCTTATTGCATTACTATATGGTACTATGATATATTATCTCGAGAACCAGTTGGTTATCTACGTGTTCCAGGATCTGATGTTCCCCTTTAACAAAAATGATGATGATCCAGGTTCACGTGTTTAATCTCCGGATAGGCCGTTGGGTTGGGAAAACCTAGGGAGGATGGTTCTATCCTGCACGCCGTGGTTGCGGGTAGTGTCTTGACTCTGAATCTCCCAGTCTAGCAATATTATTCTCGAGTATTTTTATATTTTAATCTTTCTTCGTATTTGTTTTAATGATTTCTTTTATGTTAGCCCAGCATGCATCATGCGCATCTTTTGAGCATTCATGACCCATGGTTTGCCCGCGAAATATCCCATCAGTGATGGATGCCTGTATGTTCGATGTTTGAGTAAGAGGAACAATTCCACTATGAGTTGAAAGTTCACTTTGGTCAATTCGCTTGGTTTGGTTGGTTAAGAGGTCCCCGTCTGGAGTTTTAGTCCGTTTCTTTACCTTTTTCTCTGCTTATTCTGGTCTCCTCATTGGTCCGCGGGATTGTGTCCCCCATGAGGTTGATCGTGTGTTTCCTTTTACTTAGTTTAGTTCATCCAGATTGGCGTCGCTTTTAGTCTAATCGTTCCTTGTGTTTGGTTCGGAGTTTTCCGGAAGATTCCTATCGCTTGTTGGTAAAAATGGGTGTCGTTTTACCTTAACGCCCACTTTTCAGTCCGCTCCGCTTCATCTCTGCTTCATGTCCATGTTTCATTTCACTTTCACTTTACCTCCGCTCGCTCCCCTACAAAGAGGACGTTAAGGAAGGACATCTGTTGACACCCGTTTTTTGCTGATAAGTTGAGTCATTTCTCTTACTCCCATTTATTGATACCTCGAGTTATCTATTACTCGTTGGGCTATTTTATGGCATGTTCTGGGCCAATTTTATGAGTAGTCTCCCTCCCTGGCTAGATCCGAGTTGATTCAGGGCTTAATGGGCCTTGGTTTTGGTTGATTGAGCTTTTCTATGAATTTCAAGTGCCCATATACATGTGCGGTCAACATCCAGCTGTTCATCCAGTTGTGCGGTTGATAGTGGGCCGTCCAAACATTTTAGAGGGTATATTGGTTAATTCTTTGAATTATCACCGACAAGCATTTGTACGGCCTAGGTTTAGCCGTATAAGACCATTGTGCGGTACCTACTGAGCCGTTTATCTCTCAAGAGTCCTAACGTCGGTTGACTGTTCAGATAATTACCTATTTATCTTCTTATTTATCACGACATGCTTGGGCGGTTTCCCAGCAGCCGTTCATCTATGAGAGAGTCCAACGGCGAGGTTTTCAGTCATCTCGATGGATAGTTGGATAATATTTTATGTTTATTGAATTTCCACTGACAGGGTTGGATGGCCTAGGAGATGGCCGCTCATCCCGTTGGGTGGTCTATCATGAGACCGTGCATCGTCTCGATTCCTGAGCATTTCAAAGGTTTTCTCTCTATATCCGTGGTTTTATCCCTAACTTCTCCCGTCATTTTCTCCACGGATACTGAACCAAATTTGGCGCCGTTTCTTCTGGTTGAAAGATAATTCGATTATCTTCATCTTTTCTTTAATAATTTCGACCTGAAAATGTATAGAAACCCTAATTTCGAGCTATGACTTTAGGTGCTCTATAAATAGACCCTAAAGCCAAGTTTCGAAAGGGGGGAGATTTCAGGTCGACGGCGAAGCTTTGCCGGATTATTGAGCGACCCAAGACAGGGAGGGAGGCCTTCTACGTCCGCATAGGCCTCCGGTTCAGGGAGTACACCGTTTGTTTGATTCATTAGTTCACTAGTCCCACCATCGGTTTTCTCGTTGCATGCATCGTTCTCCTTTCTTTCATCTATTTTTCTTCATTGTCTCATCACATTATACACATCCTCCCATGTTTTTGGTGCCCCTAGGGGTTTAAAAATCCTCAGGTATCCCCCATTTCATTTAGTCATATTCGTTTCTTTTCATTTTAGCATTTGCTACACTCTCTAGTTCTAATTTGGGTTTCCTTTTGTGTTCTACACGTTATTTTGCAGGTCAGCAACACACTAACGCGAGGCCCATCCTTTCTGGCCGGCCGAAAAGGGTGGAGGTTGGACTTTTACAACTTCTGGCGTGGTGGCATTGCGCGGCTCCCGGTTGTCCGTTCAAGGAGACGTGCGGTGATATCTAGACCATTCTTCTTCTCACTGCGGTTGGGTCGAAGCCGTTCATCTTCCAGAAGTTCTTTATCCTGCGTCCTCTACAGCGCCTTTAGACGGCCTGTCGTGCGACCGCTCATCTATACAGGCGGTTCCTCCTGAGCCGTACATCCTCTCAGCGCTGCTCTTAAGGCAAGTACCTCTTCCCCTTTCCAAGATACGGCGTGTTCATCACGTTCGGCATCTTGGTGGTGATCACACACACTCCTTCCCCGACCCCTTCCCCTTGTTATTTACTTATTGCTTAGTTCTTCACATTACACTAGTAAAGAAGGGGTTGGAAGGGTCATCAAAAGGGAAAGAGTAGGAAAAACACGTCAACACCCAACGGCGAAGAAATCATAGTTCGGAAACATCCGAACTCTCTGTTCTAAAAACGGTCTATTGCAAGGCCGTTTTTTGATGAAAACAGTCATGGAAGGACCGCAAGGGGATGCCAAACGGTCTAGGGAGTGACCGCAAGGCTCCAAGGGTGAAACTGGGTAATTTCGGGCAAGTTTGGGGACTAACAGTCTAGTGATGACTATTTTTTATGACCTAGCGGTCTTTCCAGGACCGCTAGGCTGCTGGAGGAAAATTATCTGGATAGACTTCGCGCGATTTTGGAAATCAGAGCATATCTCGAAAATGGTGTAGAACTAGCGAAAGTGGTAGATGATGAAATTGTAGATAACAAAAAGATGAACAATTTTCATGAAGAGAGCAAGATGAGAAAACGAGAGGAAGAGGGAGAAAATAGGGAGAGAACAGAGAGAATAAAATTTGGGACGCAGGTGAACAGCGTGGTCTGCTAGAAAAATGTGAATAACTTGAAATCAGTAGAGAACTGGATAATGATGTTGAAGAAACAATTGTAGAGCTTTAAAAATGATCAACTTTGGGGAAGGGTACATTTTGAATAGAGGAAGAGAAGGGGATGAAAAAGGATCATTTTTCAAGACTGCACAACGAAAGGAGCCGAATGCCTGATAGAAGCCGATCTAAATGGGTCGTAAGTCGACTTGGAAGACTGGAGGTTGACAAAATAAGCTCAAAGGGCTCTAAGAAATCATGATCTCCAAAGTCGAAAGACTGGGGATCAACGAAATGGGCTCGAAAATCCATCCAAGGAAGGCTCCAAAACAATTAGTAATTCGGGACATCAAAATGATGAATAGAGAAATAACGTAACTTGCGGGCTAAAAACGGGTGTCAACACACATGATTATCATTGATTGAACTCATTTTTTCTTCCAGTTCAGAAATTTTCATATTAAGTTCTTGGTTTTCATCTTTCAATAAGTACAGTAGTTTCTTGGATGTATGGACATTAGACAAACATTCAGCAAGAGATTATTTCAGTTTAGAACAATTTACATAAGAAATATTCGAACTAATCTGATCAATTTTCTTTTTCAGCGTTCTATGTTGTTTTCTTAATTTTTCATGTGCTTCTAACAAATCAGCATATGCTTCCTTCCAATCATCTAAGGAGAAGTTCTCGAATGGATTTACATGTTCATCGTCCTCCTCTTCATTTTGGTTGCTACTTGATTCGCTGCCATTAGCCATTAAGCATTGTTCTACTGCTCTTTGTAGATATGAGTCAGTTCATCCAGTATGCTTTTGGCTGTACTGCAGTTTGAGATAGATGAAAGAACATTAGTATCAACTGCAGTTCTTACCTTGATTAAAGCTCTAAGATTATCAACATGTTTGGATCTATGATTATGAGTCCATTTAGACTTATCCTTAGGTAATCTATATGGACCATGTGAAAGTAATTTCAATAGATCAGGATCAATAGATCTAACATACCTGCGGATGTTCCTGAGCCAGGAATAAAAGTTACAACCATAAAAAACCGGTGGATGAGCCATTGAAAAATAATTAAGCAAATTCAGAGTAATGAGCTGAAAATAATAATGCACCAGAATAAGCAATAAGCAGTAAAGCACCAAACACGGCAGGATCCTCTGCAGATCGTTGGATCTAGAAAGTCAGAGACCCGCTCTGATGCCAATTTTTGAGTCTATGAGATGGTGCAGACACAGATTCAGAGGGGGGGGAATGAATCCCCCCTTTAAAATTTTGCCCAATTAAAAACTATAACTAGAAATCTTGCGGAATTAAAGTTTTCTCTGAAAGATTTGTGCTGAAATAAATCTCGATGGCTCAGTTAAACAGTTGCTCTATTGAAGTTCTCACTGGAAGAGTTAGATTGCTCATAATAATGTATGCTAACCAGATGCAATTGAAACGATTCTAAGCATACATCTACCGAGACTCAATAGCGCAAGCAAACCATGGACACAATGGATTTAGATGGTTCGGTCTGCTACCACAGACCTACGTCCATCCCCCACTCAAACCTGAGTGAGGCTTACCGCTGACAAACAACTTGAACTGTTGAGCGTCACAGCTTGCTTACAGCTGAGCATCACATCTTGCTTACAGCTGAGCATCACAGCTCGCTTCCGCTGATTCACAGCTTCCTACAGCTAAGCAACACAGCTTGCTGTCCAGAGGAACTGATCCTCTACAAACGCTGACACATAGCTTGATAAAATAAGAAATGGAAAAATAAAAGAGGAATCACAGCACCAGAAAGCTGGAAATGAAAACTAAAAAATATAGCTCATGCTGGAGCAAAATCAGTTCTGGATCTGATCCAAGAATTAATAAGAATGCAGATCTTCAAGCACAATCTCTCTCTATTCTTTCTCTGCACACTCTCTCTTTTCTCTCAGACTTTTTCTACTCTCATGATACTCTGTTTTTCTTTTTCTCCTTCTTCTTCCTTCAACGAGCTCTCTCTCCCCTTTTCTCTCTTTCTTTTCTTCTTTATTGCTCTCGCTCTCTGATTTGGTCTCTCTCTTCTGGTTCTCCGTTCTTCTCTCCGATTCTCCTAATTCCTTTCTTCTATCTCTCTAGCTTCTCTTGCTCTCTCAGACTTCTTCTGGTCTCTCTCTCTTCGAGCTTCTCTTGCTCTCTCAGACTTCTTATGATGTCTCTCTCTTCGAGCTTCCTAATACCCTTCTCTCGTCCGTATCTTTTGAATTCGATCGCAGGAGAAACTTTTATAGACCCTCAGGCTTGGGTCCTACGAGCTCACTCTTTGGGCATGTGGGAAACACGTTTCCTGCCCAAAGATTCCAACTGGAGTGCGCTGCTGGGAATCCACGTGTCAGACGTAGAGGATAAGCTGTCCACGTGGCAAAATCTCCAGTCCTGACTTCGCTTTGGATCACGTGCCTGTGAGATAGAAACTTGAGCCATGTAATCATGCCAAGTATAAACCTTCCAGTCTTTTATATGTTTGATTCTGGGTCCCACAGTAACTTAGTCCTGTGAACAAAAATGCAAGGCATTTCATCAAACACCTTATAGTCATAGAATTTGAGAGAGTATATGCTTAATACTGAATGCAGTCATTTTATTGCAGTTGCACTGACCTTAGAGAGAAGAAAATATGAATATGCTCAGACCTATAAGATGCACAGTTAGACCTATAGAGCTATATGCTTATACCTTATATGTGCATGTGCACCGACTTGCGTAGACAGGAATCTATGCATATGCTCAGACTTGAATGAATGTGCTTTGACTTCATATACATGTGCTCAGACTTGGTGCAACATGTGCTCTGACTTTAACTAGGCCTTTTATGCATGTGCTCGGACTTGATATGCTACTGGTGAGAAGATACACTGACCTGTTATGCTGCTAGTGAAGACATGCACCGACCTGACTATGCAGACTTGTACATGTGCTCAGACATAATAGTGCATGCTAGCACATATGCTCATACCTAATAGTGCTATATGCAAATATGCACAGACTTTATAGTGCATAACCTCTATATGTGCACCGACCTCATTCAACATGTTGTAGCATGTGCACAGACCTAGCATGCTATCGCTAACATATGTGCACAGACCTTGTTGTGATATATACAAAACATGCACAGACCTTGTAATGCAAGATGCAATATGTGCATCGACCTTATAACTGATTAAGGCAGATGTGTACTAACCTTTTATATGCACAAGGCAAATGTGCATCGACCTTATAGATGACTAAGGCAGATGTGCACCGACCTGTTATATGCACAAGGCAAATGTGCATCGACCTTATATATGCACATGGTAGATGTGCACCGACCTTATAACTGACCAAGGAAAATATGCACCGACCTGTTATATGCACAAGGCAAATGTGCATCGACCTTATATATGCAAAGGGTAGATGTGCACCGACCTTATAACTGACCAAGGCAAATGTGCACCGACCTGTTATATGCACAAGGAAAATGTGTATCGACCTGTATGCAGTCTAAGAAAAATGTGCATCGACCTATATGCATAAGACATGAATATGCACAGACTTGAACGCATGTGCTTAGACCTTGTGCGTAAATTGTCTGACTTGCATAATCCATATGCTTTGACATGAATGCATGTGCTTAGACTATCAACCTGTGAAAAATGTTTGTGCACACAACCTGTTTGGTAAAATGAATATGCATGCTACCTGTTTGATTAAATGAACATATGCATCGACCTTGAGCATATGCAATAGTGTATGTGCATTGAATAGTGTGTGTGCATTGACCTGATTATGTAAAGCCGTGAATATGCATTGACCTATCTAGCAGATACAAAACAACCAAGATGTCATCATGCATACACTAAAGTCACATCAAAACCACAGCATCAGCATTAAAACAACACAACCACATATGACATCATACACATGAGTCATAGTGTTTGACATCATCAAAATCACAGGATTACAACAAAGGTCACTTGGAGGGGGGCGCGCTGGTTTAAGTGTCAAGGGGTTTTGCCCCTATACCGAAACAGCTCAGACGCACACTTGGCCTCTAGTACTGCCTTTGTTTTAATGCACCGCTTCCGGGGTGTCCATTCTGAAGCTTCTTGGGCCTCGGTTTGCGATTTCGAGTGATTTCTGACACGTGCCGAACCCACGTCAGATTACTAGGGTTTCTTCTTGATTTGGCCTTCAACATCGTGAATCGTGCCCTTAACCCTACTTTCTACATGTGGGGAGTGTCTTCATCGAGTGAGCAGCCACTCAAAGTATTTCCCCTCCCATTAGGCAGTTCCTCGGCCTGCTACGGATCTTTTCGGCACGATGTGTGCCCTGATCGGGTACCCTGGGTTTTTGGCTGATTCAGCCTTCGGCACCTTGTTTTGAGGGGCCAGGGCCATTTCTTTGGGTCGAGAAGCTTCCTTGTTGGGTAGCAAAGCGTTGGGCATGTATTCGTCCTGCTTGGAGGAGGTATGGGATTTATTCGGCCTTTCCGTCTTTGGCTGCTCTCGGGTGCCGGGACGTGCATGCCGTATGATCGTTCTTTTTCTTCTTCTTCTTCTTTTTGACATCCACAGTTGGAGATGTTCGTCTAAGTGAGAAGAGAGTTAAAGAGAGTTGGTTGCTGTCTTGACTCCTGGATCAGATCCATAGTCAAATTGCTCCATAGTGAGCTACGTTGTTTTCTTCATTACCATTCTTTTTTTGTGTTTGTTTCTGATTATACTTGTAAGCTGTGTGCTCAGTGGCGACGTGAGATCTTCGGTTAGCAAGCTGTAAGGCTCAGTGATCTAGGACGTGTTCCCCAAAGCTATGGATCAACGGTTGTAGGGATTCTATCCCCAAAGCTATGGATCAACA